>CM052648.1:147895612-147935848 GCA_028533165.1 Leontopithecus rosalia | reverse complement strand
CTCCCTTCCCTGTGTCCATGTGTTCTCATTGTTCATCACCCGCCTATGAGTGAGTATATATGGTGTTTCCTTTTCTGTTCTTGTGTCAATTTGCTGAGAATGATGTTCTCCAGATTCATCCATGTCCCTACAAAGGACATGAACTCATCATTTTTGATTGCTGCATAATATTCCATGGTGTATATATGCCACATTTTCCCAGTCCAGTCTATCATCGATGGGCATTTGGGTTGATTCCTAATCAAACTCCACAGCTTCTGCACGGAATATTTTTTTTAATGGAACAGTGGAAGTGGCTTCCTTCTCCAAAGGATCCATTAGAAATCAGAGAGAGAATGATCGTATCTAAGACATGGAATTTTCAGACTGTAGAAACCTCTTATCATTTTAGGGTAAGTTTTTTTCTTCCCCATTTAGGTTATCTAAAATACTTCTCCTTAGTCATAAAATATGTGCTTAGCTATGACATTAAACCTGTAAAGACAGTAAGTGTTCAGATGAGAGAAAATGACACAGCTGGGGCCATTGAATCAGCACATTTACATATAAAAGAAAGAAAAAAAAGGGAAAATGTAACAATATCTGACCCTATGGCTTGGATTGAAATTGATCATTATTACTATGAATCACCAACATACTCTAGCCAAATTAACCATAATTTAGAAAGTTACAGAATCATCGACTACAAAGCTGTTACAGGTAATTTATGCTACTTAATCTCTCACACAAGTTTCAAGGATGATGCAAAGAGACTATGTCAGTTTCCAAAATTATTTCAGCTAATGATAGAACAAAGTCTAGAACCAGTTCGTCAGAGCTTCGTGGACACTGCAGTGTGTGCTTTTGTCCATCTCTGTGGGTACATCCACGCCAGTGTATGCACATGAGTGTGCATGAATGTTCTGTATGTATGTGTGACAGGAACAAATACATGTCATGAATAAATGGTTTTATGTGTGTAGATCTCATTTTCCAATTGCCTGTTTATAAGAAGCACAGACTAAGCACAAACTGTCTGGGATCCTTCAGCTTTCTCATTGTTGGACTATGATTAAGTCATCTAAAGACTCTACACCTCAGTTTTGTCACTAGTAAAAGAAATAAATCCATAGTACCCATCTTAAATTGTTGTTTGCCAGAACAGTGTCTGGAAGAAAATAAATGCCTTTAAAATATTAGCTATTATTTAAAAATTATTGTTTGACTAAATGGTAACTTGTGGTGTTTAAAGTTTTTCAACAATTTTACTGAAATCATGACACATTGTTTACCCTAGGAAAAAAAAAAAGAATCAACAATAAGGAAATGTCTCTCTTTATCTCTTATATCTAAAAAGCAAATGATCAAGAGAAAAATTTAATGCTACCCCAAAATTTCATTCAGATATTCAATTACTCAATGTAGTTGTTAATTAATAAAAACATATTATTTCCTCCTGGCTGTAGTTTAGATTTTATGAAAGCATTCTCTTTGGGCAACACGGTAATAATTCCAAAATGAGTGACTGTATTCTAATTAATTTTAAGAGAAACTATCATGATTATTGTCACCTATTTAATGGCTCATTGAATTTAGCATCCATACCAGTTTTCACTTCCGGTGAAAGTGAAATTATATCTATGAGATATAATTTCTCTATTATATCTATTATATCCATGAGAATGGATATAATAAAGTTTAGTAGTAAAAGTTAAAGAATGTGCAGGAATGATGACAGACTGTGCACTATGCATGGGTTTAAGGAATTTTCTATCAGCTCAAATTTGTACTTTTTATATTTTGCTCTGTATTTTTATACAAAATATTTATATACATTAGGACATTTGAAGAAAGTTTTAAAGTTGTCAACATGTATTTTAAACTATGAAGAAACAATTATAAACATTTTTCAAATAACTATTTTACATTAGAACTAGATTTTTAAAATATGGCCACTCCTCATAAAAGAAGTGTAAAAATAAATGGATTAAGCCAGCTTTAAAACTGAACATTAATATCCTTAAAAAAATAAAACCTAGGCTGGGTGTGGTGGCTCATGCCTGTAATCCCAGCACTTTGGGACGCCAAGGTAGGTGGATCATGAGGTCAGGAAATTGAGACCATTCTGGCCAACATGGTGAAACCCTGTCTTTACTAAAAATACAAAAATTTAGCTGGGCGTGGTGGTGTATGCATGTAGTCCCAGTTACTTGGGAAGCTCAGGCAGGAGAATCACTTGGAGCAGGGAGTCGGAGGTTGCAGTGAGCAGAGATAGCATGGTAGCGCTCCAGGCTGTTGACAGAGCAAGACTCCATCTCAACAACAACAACAACAAATCCAAAACACAGCAAAACAAAAACTAAAATGTGGTCTTTTTCTTTATTAGAACAGGTATTGACAATCCCTACCTTATGAGCTAATGTGGTCCACCCCTTGCTTTTGTAAATATAGTTTTGCTGGAAGGACAATCCTCATTTGTTTACTCATTTGTTTATACATTATCTATGACTGCTTCCATGCTGTAGCAACAGATGTACAGAGACAGCCTAGTCTAAAATATTTACTCTGAGGTACTTCACAGGAAAAGTTAGGAATATGCAGATTTTTAAACTACTTTAAACTATTTTAATCTAGTTAGATTTTTAAAAATCTACTTTATTAAGCTACTTTAGTTCAGATTTTTAAAAAATCTACTTTAGACTATTAAATTACTTTAGTTAAATTTACCGTAATTTTTCTCTGCATTCTTGCATAGTTATGTGTTGCTTAAGGACAGCGATACATTTCAAGCAACGTGTTATTAGGCAATTTCTTATCGTGCAAATATCATAGTGTGTATTTACACAAACATAGATGATAGAGCTTACCACATACCTGGGATATAAGGTATAACCTATTGCTCCTAGGCTACTAACCTGTACAGCTTGTTACTGTACTTAATGCTGTAGGCAATTGTCACATAATTGTAAATATTTGTGTCTATAAACATATCTAAATGTAGAAAAGGAACAGTAAGAATATTGTATAAAGGATGAAAAATGGGACACCTGTATGGGGCCCCACCACAAATGGAGATTGCAGTATTGGAAATTGCTCTGGGTGAGTTAGTGAGTGAGTGGTAAATAAATGCCAAGGCCTAGGGCATCATGGTATACTACTGTAGACTATATACATCATACATGTAGGCTGTACTAGGTTTATAAAAAGATTATATTAAGAAGTTAGTCATAACCGACTATAACTTTGTGCTTTATAAACTTTTTTCTATTTAAATAACGCTAAGCTTAAAACACACTTACAGTTATATACAAAATATTTTCTTTTTTTTTCTTTATTCTGTAAGGTTTATCTAATTTTCTAAAAAACAATTTTTAAAGCTTTTTTGTTAAACACTAAGACATAAACATACACATTAGCCTAGGCCTTCAGAAGGTCAGGATCATCAAGACATCACTATGCAACAGAAAATTTTCGCCTGCATTAAAACCCTATGGGACCATCATAGTATACGTGGTTTATCATTGACTGAAACTTTCTTATGTGGCAAATGACTGTAAAAGCATCATAACTAGTCTATCCAAATACACATTTTTCTCTTTCCAGTATCAGAAAAAATGCTGAAAGTACTAAAACCACCTCACTCTTAGAACTTTTACACTGTAAGTTACTTTGAATATAGGATTTAATATACTCTACATGTATAAATTGAGAAACATTCTTTTCATATCTCTTTTGAGCATTTTTATTGTGAAAGAATGTTGAATATTGTTACATGCTTTTTTAGCATCTATTGAGATGATAATGTGGTTTTTATTCTTCACTCTTTTATTCTGGTATATCATATTTATTGATTGGTGTATCTTGGACTATGCTTGCATTCCAGGGATAAATCCCACATGATCATGGTATATGATATGTGAATGTGCTGTTGAATTCAGTTTGCTGGTACTTTGTTGAGAATTGTTTGCACCTATATTCATTAAGGATATTTTGCAATCTTTTTTAGTGTCCTGTTTTTGGTATTGTTAATATCAGCCTCATGAAATGAGTTCAGAAGTGTACTCACCTGCTCCATTTTCTCGAAGACTTTGAGAAAGATTGACACTAATTCTTCTTTAAATGTTTAGTAGAAGTCTTATAGAGTTCTGAGATTTTTTTTTCTGATATATTTTTATTACTGATTCAACCTCAATACATGCTATTGATCTGCTGAGATTTTCTATTTCTTTGTAATTCAGTCTGAGTATATTTTATGTTTCTAAGATTTTTTCCATTTCTTCTAGTATATCCAATTGGTTGGCATAAAATTGTTCATACCAGTCTCTTATGATCTTTTGTATTTTTGTGGTATTAGTTGTAATATCCCCTTTCTCATTTTTATTTTACGTATTTGAGTTTTTTTATTTTCTTTAGTTTAGCTAAAAATTTGTCAATTTTGCTTATCTTTTTGAAAAACAAACTCTTAGTTTTGTTTACATTTTCTGTTATTTTTCTAGTCTCCATTTCATTTATCTGCTTCCTTCTTTCAGCTGACTTTGGGCTTATTTTGGTCTTCTTTTGCTAGTTCCTTGAGGCAACATTAGGTTGTTTATATGAGTTGTTTCTCTTTTCCAAATGTAGACATTTTAGTGCTTTAAGTTTTCCTCTTAGAACTGCTTTTGTTTCATCCCATTAGTTTTAGTATGTTGTGCCTCCATTTTCTTTTCCATTCTTTTTTTTTCAAGTGGGGACTCACTGTGTTTCGTGTTTCCGTTTTTATTTATCTGGAGATATTTTCTAATTTTTGCAAGAACAGTTCTCCAGGTGACCTTGGTCCAGCCCAGTTCTTCTCCCATTCTTTCTTGTAATTTTCAAAAACAACTGCAGAAAATGCAGAGAATGAAATATCCTCTGTTAGGGAAGAACTGCCTGAAAAGGCTCAGGCCTTGTTTCCGTTCCTCCTAGGGATTGTAACGACTTGAATTAAGGAGGAATAATCCAAGAACTCCTGACATTTGTTTCTTTCTCCCCTAAAAACAGGATTTCCTTTAATACTTTTCCCAGTGTGTCTCATGACCTCTGAGGTATATAACCCAGCATGGGCTGCATTTTGTGGTCCCTCAGCAGTGGGGCAAAGTCAGGGACACACAGACAAGACTCCATCCACTGTAGGCAGCTCTCCTGAGCCTTGGAAGACCAGCTTACAACTGATCTGAGACACCTTTTTCCCATGCTGCCTATGTGTAAATAATAAACCCACACTTCATAACCTGTTATCAATGTGTTTTTCTTTATGTAAATAGGTAATCAGGGGATGGTGGACTTAAACAGTGGTCCACAATAAAGCATAATTCTATGAACTTCTATTTCTAATGGTTGGCACACTGTTAGTCTTTGCTCCCACGCAATGGGAGTCCACTCACAGGATTGATAATTAGTAATCCTGCTTCACAATTTCCCTTTTGATTTTTCTTTGACTAAGTGGTTATTCAGAAGTATATTTAATTTCCATGAATTTATGCATTTTCAAATTCGTTTTTACTGCTGCTGATTTCTAGTTTCATACTGTAATAATAAGAAAAGATAATGAATTTTCAATCTTAAATTTGTTAAGACTTCTTTTGAGGTCTAACATATGATCTATTCTAGAATATTTACTATGTACACTTGAAAAGAATGTACATTCTGCTCCTTTTGCATGGAATGTTCCTTATGTGTCTGCTGCATCCATTTGGTCTGTAGGGTTGTTCAAGTCCAATGTTTCCTTATTGATTTTTGTCTGGGATGCTGTATCAATTTGGAAAGTGAAGTGCTGAAGTTCCCTACTGTTACTGTACTGCTACCTGTTTCTTCCTTCAGTTCTGCTAATATATGGTCTATATATTTACATGCTCAGATGTTGGGAGCATATATACTTGCAATCACCATATTCTTTTGATGAATTGACATCTTTATTAATATATAATATTCTTCTTTACCACTTGTAGGAATTTTTTGACGATTTTGTCTGATATAAGAATAGCCAACTCTGCTCTCACTTAGTTTGCATTTACAGAAGATATTTTCCCCTTTCCTCATTTTTAAGTTAAATGTGCCCATTAAGCTAAAGTAAGTTTTTTTTGTTGTAGACAGAAAAAGTTCAATCTAGTTTTTAAAATACTAATTTAGCTACCCTATGTCTTTTCATTGGAGAATTTAATCTATTTATATTTAAAATAAATTTTTATAGGTGAAGACTCCCTGCCATCATTTTGTTGACTATTTTCTGACACTACAACCATTACATCATTCCATTCTTTTTCTCCTGCTGTTTTCCTTTGTAATTTTGATATTTTTGTTTTCCATTTTTTACATACATGTTTATATTTATTTTGCTTTGTTTTTGGGTGTGTCTACAACAGGATTCCTCTTTATGGTTTCCATAAAGCTTATAGAAATCATCTAATAGTTCCAACAGCCTATTTTAAGTTGGTAACGTCTTAACTTTCCATACAAAAACTGTAGTTCAACTATCTTGCACCTTGTATTTTATATCATTGATATCACAACTTATATTTTCGGTATTGTCTATCTATCACCAGATTTTTATAGTTATTTTTAATACATTTGTTTTTTAACTTATTTATTAGAGTTAAACATAATAATAAAGCTATGTATGGCAAACCCATAGCTATCATATTCAGTAATGAAAAGTTGAAAGCTTTTATTCTAAGATCAGGAACAAGACAAGGATGTGCACTACCATAACTTTTCTTTAATATAATACTGGAAGTACTAGCCAGATAAATAAGGCAAGAAAAAGAATTAAACATCCAAATTGAAAAGAAAGAAGTAAAATTGTTTCTTTTGGTAGACATTAGATAAAATAAACACTAAAAATTCATTAAATATTGGTAGAGCTAATACATAAATTCAATAAAGTTGCAGGGTATAAAATTAACATAAAAATCTGCAATATGCCTATTTATTAACTATGAATATCTGAAAAATAAATCAGAAAAAGAATCCTGAACATATACCCTGTGACTCTAAAATGAAAGTACAAAGTATGGGGAAAAATGTGACTTCCTTGCCTGTGGGCCTACTCCATAGATTTTGGATTTGCCCCAGACCCACAATTCTGTGAGCTGATTTCTTACAATAATGTTTACTGTATGTACAAAACATGGAAAAAAAGTTTCTAAATATATAGTTAAAAAAAAGAAAAAGAAAGAAAATGTGGCATATATATATATATATATATATATACAAAAAAATACTACTCTACCTTAAAAAGAGAACTTTTGTCATTTGAGACAACATGGATGAACTTGGAGGTCATTATGCTAAGTGAAATAATTCAGGCACAGAAGACAAATATTGCGTGATCTCACTTATGTGGACCTTAAAAGAGCAAAACTCAGGAGTAGAGAGTAGAATGGTGGTTACTAGGGCTCTGATATGGGAACATAAATTGTTTAGAAGGTGCAATGTTTCAATTACATAGGAGGAATAAATTCTGTAGATTGAATGTACAGCATGTTGACTACAGTTATTAACACTGGATACTATACTTGAAAATTGTTAAGAAATTAGATTTTAAATGTGCTAACAGCACACAGAGAAAATGATAAGTATATGTGGTGATAGATATGTTAATTAGATTTACTTAATTATTTTACAATGTATATATATCAACATCATGTTGTACACTTTGAATATATATATAATTTTTATCAATTATATTTTAATAAACTTGAAACAGTAGTTTGGCAACTTCTCTAAGAGAAAATTAAGTACAAGAGAAAAAGTTAATAAATGTGTGAATCAAACATTATTTAATTAAGTAGAATGGAAACACAATGTAGTAGTTTTGTTTATGTTTTCACAAAGAGTTAAAGGAGGAAAATAAGAATGAAGGATTATGTTGAGTGATGTGCCTAGTTAATTACTCAGCAAAAACCTCCATTTACTTTTTAAGAAAGAAAAATAATTACACCCCAAAGTTTGCTTAATACATGATTTCAGCAATGGAAAAGAGGTATTAAGCAATTCAAGTGCCTCCGCTCATGTTCCTTGAGGCATATTGTTTAGATAGGCTTTTGAGCTTGGTCATATCAGAAACTCCCAGAATCTGATGGCAAATTGACATTAGAAACCAAAATTTTTCACATATAGAATTACCAGTTAAGGAAGATAGGAAGTATAATTTTACGTCTTGGCCTTTAAAAGTGGCTGCTGGCATTGAGAGTGCGTGATAGTTTGAGAAAACTACTGATAGAGACAGGACACAGTCAAATGCTGCCCAGGTCATTGTGTATAGGGACTTGCCTAATCATGCCCATGGTGAAAAATTCTGTCCTTTAACTCATTAGCAGTAAGGAAAACAATCAATGTTGACTGGCTCAGACTAAGGGACCACAGCGCACTGGAGGAAAGGAGTGCAGCCATTCAGAATTCATACCTTTGCAGGTGGGGAGTGAGGCCTCTTCAGCTTGTGTGTGCTGGCCTGGTATTCAGTCTGTGAGGTGGGAGACTGTTGGCAGAACCTCCTTCTATTTGCTGAGAGTTTCTTTTAGTAAATTCCACTCTCCTCACTTTCAATGTGTCCCATGCCTAATTTTTCCTAGTCATAAGACAAGAACTTGGTTTTCAGCTGAACCACGGAGCAAAAAGTCCTGTATCACTACAAGGTGCCTCCACAACTACCCCTACCCACACCCAGGATGCCCCTATCCAGATGGAATGTGTGGTAAAAAGTTTACAGAAAAAAATCCTATAAAACGTCACCAATACCTCAAAATTTTTATTTTGATGGGTATTTTAGACACCTCAGGGTAACACCACAAATAAACCTTCAAAGTATAAGTCATTCCATACTATTCCTATAATGTAGAAGTTTTTACAAACAAAAGAAAACAAAAGAAAATGAAGAGATAATGTAACTCACTGTTTTGGAATTTTATTTGCTTGATGGAATCTGAAATGAAGAATTTTTAAAATCACTCAGGATTAAATATCTTCAGGAATAAGTAGAATTTTTCACCAGAGAATAAAAAAGGAAAAAAAATCCTCTGAAGAATGCCTAGCTATACAGAAAAAAAAAAAAACAGGAAATAAGCTTAAATAAAGCAAATGAATCTGCAGAACTAGAGGATGGGATGTATTTGGTATATAAATAATATGACCTCATTTGTTTCATTCTGGTAGAAAAATATAGAAACAAAGTAAGTTTATGTTCAATGGTACCCCTCAAATAAATGTGTGTTTTCTATGTCATGGGATCACAGCAGATTAAGGTGGTAGACATGGGTTTTGTACAACCCAGAGGGATTATAATTATAAGGGGGTCTTAATCAAAGTATGTTACTTCTCTGCATCAGTTTTCTCCTTCATCTTGCTTTTCTCTCATCCTATCATCTACCTCAGCACAACATATACAAACACATTATAGAGACATACTTGGAGTTTTATAAATATGTCAGATGTGAAATTAGGCAGACAACCTGCCTTTCCCTTTATTGTTAACTTCTCATAGCATTGCAGACAAAATTTTTATTTAAGTGACTGCTTAAGTGTTAAGTGAGAAGAGTTATTTTTAAAGTGATTTTTTTCTTTAAGGTATGTTACGAAAAATATTTTCATAATTTTGTTATTTTAGTTATAACTACACTTTTTAGATCTATGCTTTTCTCCTAACACATTCTGCTTTATCTTTTACAAGAAAATTTAATAAATCAATCTAGTCAAAGGTAAAATGTCCCATACCGAAAAGATTAAATGCCAATTACTGTAACATATGGATTAATGAAGAAGTATTAAAATGATGTGTCTGCTATTAACTTGATCTATGGTGATTTAACAAAAAAACACAGAAATGATGTTTTATGGTTCTAAACTTTCCATGATTATTTCAGAGATTTAAAGTTCAACCCTAAGGCAATCAATTGAGATTATATCATAAAGACATAATTTGCCAGTCCCTTGTCTTTTATATGCTGATTCCATTTTGAGTTCTGTTACTTGCAGAGGTTTTGGAAAGGTGGTAATTTCAGTGGTTAACATTCACAGAATCTTCTGATAATGTAATGTTAAGTGCCAAGTGTTATTTTATAGGATGGACAAAGAAAAATTGATTGGGAGAATTTAGGGACAAAAGAAAAGAGCTTTAGCATTTTTATTATTAGCATAGAGTGTGGTCAGAGCTTATACTTTCATGGACAGAAAGTAATTTTATGGAAGATGACTTTATCTGTACTCTTCCTGTATTTCCCAGTTTTTCAGGCTTTTCTGTAGAAAGCTACAGAACAAGATCAAATCTCATTTATGATGTGTTTTGTACACAGTACTATCCATTCTTGTTGAATAGTGAAAACTTATACTACTTTAAAATTTAATCTTAGTCCAGGATTTTACCTTTAGCTATTTTTGAGAAAAAGATTGTTTATGTTAACCTATTTCAAAAATAAAATAGATAGACATAGAATAATTGCTACCTTAAAACATGTCTACAAGAAACAATATGAATTGATTCAGTTTTAAATTTAACATTTTCTTTTGTGGATAAAAGATTGATTCCTCATTCTGCAGCTTCGATTGAACATTGTTATTTTTTAATTTGCTAGAATTATTTTTTAAAAATAAAAGATAGATGGATAAGACCAAAAGAAAAGATTCCTTTAAAGAACCACAATTATATGTCTATATTTGTTTACATCATACTAAGAATATTCTGAGCTTATGAATTTCTGCTAAGAGAAATTTTGCACACATGGAGTGCACTGGTTAGATAATGACTTAGAGTACATTCACATAGAAGTCTTCCATTAAGGTTTGCATAGCATAAAAAAAAAACTATTAGTTTGGTTAGTTTAGTACTATTAATGATTTTTTTCCCAAATTTCACCTGAAAATACAGGAGACTTTGTACCTGAAAGAAGTTTCTTAGATAACTCATGAATATTGTTCAATATAAAAATATGTTATTCAGTTTTCCTTTAAGAATGTACAATTTTCTTTAAGTTGAATACCTTTTATAATGATGATAAAATCTATCATGTGTATGTTACTTAATAGATATTTTCAATCTATTTTTCACTGAAGGTAAAGGTTATTTATTGCAATTATTTAACTTTTTATTTTGAAATAGTTCTAGATCTACAAAATTTTATAAAAATAAATAATATGGAGTTTTCCAATATCTTTATCCCCATCTGTATTAATGCAAGCATCTTATATAACTGCAGTATATTTGCAAAAGACTATGAATTAACATCAGAAAAGCACTATTAAGCAAACAACAGGTTTTTTTGTTGTTTTTTTTTTTTATTTCACAAGATTTTCACTGCCTTTTCTTCAAACACCCAATCTAGGAAACCAAATTGCAGTTGACTATCAGGCATCTTTAAATTACTTCAATCTGTGGTGATTTCTCACTTTCCATGAGTTTTTCATGATCGTGAAGGTTTAAACAAGTACTGGTCAAGTATTAATAGAACACCCCTTGATCTGTGTTTGGCAGATCATTTTATCATAACTAAACCAATATTACAGATTTTTGAAAGAATACCACATAGGAAAACTGCCCTGCTCATTGCATCACATCAGGGGCTACATGATAGTGACATGTTTAGCCACTTAAATAATTTTATATTTTCTCTCTTGATCACGATGATGATGATAATTTTATTGTATGTTTTTGAGATAAGCTCTCACTCTGTTGCCCAGGCTGGAGTGCAGTGGCACAGTCAGGGCTTACTGCAGCCTTGACCTCTGGGGCGCAAGCATCCTGGGTAGCTGGAACTACAAGTGCGTGTCAACATGCCTGGCTAATTTGTTTTGGTTTTAATAGACACAGTTTTCACCATGTTATTCAGCCTGGTTTTGAACTCCTGGACTCAAGCGATCCACTCTCCTTGGCCTCCTGAACTGTTGGGATTATAGACTTGATCCACTTGCCTGGCCAGTCATGACATTATCAGAGTTGTGTGAGTAGACAATTCACTTTGTAATGTGTTTATAAATAAATTGTTCTAGTTTATAATGTTTAATATTGAATGTAGAATTTGGATAATTTTTAAAAATTAAGTCCAGTTTGTAACTAATAGAGCTATTGAATAATTATTTTAAATTTGTAGTATGCTCCCTATGCTACACTGAGAGGAGTGCAGATGTGCAAGGTATCTTAAAATAAAACATATAGCATACACTTGTTGTAAAGTTTAAATTTTCCCCATATCTCTATTCTCTTTGTATTTGTGGTAACTAAAATTAGTGACAATACTAATATCATATCTCAAATTTGTATGTAGATTTAAATATGACAATAATCCCTAATGCATACTATACTTACTGAATTAGTCATTGGGCCCTGAAAATCTTTATCTCAGCTGCAAAAACTGGAAACAAAATTAACAAATGTACTTTTCCCATTCTGTTTCATCCATAGTCATTATATAAATAAAGAGCGAAATGAGTAGTGAATTCACCAAAATTTAACAATAACAGAATATAGAAACAAATACTGCCCTTGTTATTAACATTTTGCCACTTGAAAAGACAGTACAGTATAACAAAAGCAAACAGTTTTTTTATTTTAATTTTTTTCTAGCGTACCATGGTAAACAATTTTTGATGTTTGGGGGTTTTATGTATTTTGTTTTTGTTTCTTTTTAGGATGACTGCTTTTTTCTCTGATACATTTTTATAAATTTCTTGACTTACTGATGCAATTCTTGACAACAAGCTCACTGCTTCTGTTATTAAACCAAATGATTCATTGTCTGATATGCTGGAAGCCAGTACTATGACACCATTTGTTTGAGAAAAGAAAAGCTTTATATTGAAAGTCAATTCACAGGGAGACAAAGGTCAAGCTCAAATCTGTCTCCCTATGCTGGCTTCAAGATAGTGTTTTTATTATAAAAGATTCAGGGAGTAGATTCTGAGATTAGCAGGTGACTGGTAGAAGGAAAGGGGTGATCTGGAAAGTCCCTGGGCATGCAGTTATCTCTTCCTGCTACCTGACAAGTCATACATACCATTAAGAGAGTAGTAAGGTAAGCCTGAAACATATGGTGGGAATTCAGACTGTGACATCAGCAACCTTATTCTACACAAACTCCAATTGCCCATGTTAGTTTCAGTCAGATTTTTCTTGATCTCACAAGGAAGAGGGAGTTTCAGTGTTTCAGCCAGTTGTTTATTTTCTTATCTGGTATCCTGCTATCTCAAAATCTTTTGTTATTTACTGGTTTCCTACTCTTTGGAGCACAGTTGCAGTTTCAACTTTTCAGCAAGTTGTTTCATTTTTATCTGCTACCCTGTAAGCCTAAGAATTTAGTCATTAGACTCTTTAACTCTTTGAGGCAAGATTTTACTTCTTTATTTTTGTCTATTAGATTATAAAGCATTCTTAAAATTGAAGCTATAAAGTCTTATATATGCAAGTTATTTCCAATGTAGAATAGGGTAAATCATTGAGCATTTCAAAGCCATTTTTTTCACTCATAAGTGTAAACCGAAATAAAATTCCAAATCCACCAACTGACTGGTGAACCCTCCCCTCAGCCAAGGTCATTCCAAATTATCCTGAAAAACTAGTTCAGGCCATGATAAAAAGTGGAGAATAAGACATGCCTCACAAATATGAACACAAATACCTTAGGAGTGATAGAACAGACTCTTTAAATCTGATACAAAATATTTATGATTTATTTTCTCTGAAGCCTGCTACCTGGAAGGTCATCTGCACGACCCCTTACTGTAACACAGACATTCCTTTCTATTGATTCCAGGTCTTTAGATAATAATTCATTCACCCAATTGCCAGGACAGAAAATCTTTAAATCTACCTATGACCTGGAAGTCCCCCACTTCAACTTGTCCCTCCTTTCCAGAAGGATCCACTGTACATCTTAATGATTTATGTCTCATGTTTTCCTGAAATGTATTTAGCCAGATGCACCCTGACTACATTGGGTACATGTGGTTGGCACTTCCTGGGGCTATATCATGGGAACATCCTTAGCCTTCACAAAATAAACTTTCTATTGATTGAGACTTGTCACAGATACTTTTGATTTACATAAGGAATTGAGATAATACTAATTTATTCCTTTGATGGGTTTGCCAAAATAATTAAATAAAAAGCATAGGTAATAAATAAACATTTATTAGCAGTAAAACAATGTACACTTATGGAGGACTTGATGAATGGATAAATAAAAAGATGTAAAAAGGACTGACTGGATGAGTGCACAAGTAAGCGGATGTAAGTAACATAATACAAAGTCATCTGCAATGGCTGTCGCCTTGGGACACCTAGGCTTATTTCTTCACCTTGATAGACTGATTCCATCTGATGTCATAGTGGTGGTATAGAATTTTCACCCTTTCCACATTTTCTACCTTCCCTTTGGTCAGTGGTCCCAGTATTTAAAACTGAAACTCATTTGTGGTTCATATAGCCTGTCATTTCAAAATAAAAGCCAAAAAAAAAAAAATCTCAGCATCTAGTTAAGGTTGTAATTACTCTCTCACCATTTTATAAGGGTTGGTTAAGATCTGCGTGATTTTGATTTATGAGTCTAGGATTTCACTGATCCACTTTAAGTGTTCTTAATCTCTTTTTCTTTTTCTCTACATATTCCTTACCACTTCTGCCTACTAATCGAGCTACATTAAAAAAGAATTTTTCTTTTCTTTTTTTTTTTTTTGAGACAGAGTCTCACTCTATCACCAGGCTGGAGTGCAATGGCTCAACCCTTGCTCACTGCAACTTCCGTTTTCCAGTTTCAGGCAATTCTCCTGCCTCAGCCTTCAGAGTAGCTGGGACTACAGGCACGCCCCACCATGTCCCACTATATTTTTTAGTAGAGACGGGGTTTCACCATGTTGGTCAGAGTGGTCTGGATCTCTTGACGTCATGATCCGCCAGCCTGGGCCTCCCAAAGGGCTGGGATTACAGGTGTGAGTCACCACGCCCGGCCCTAAAAAAGAATGTTCTAATCACCTTTTTCCTCAAAACTGATCTTCTAATATGTTAGGTGATACAGGCATTCCTCTTTTTAGGAAAATATTTTCAGGTTTTATGAACATTTTTTGGGGGGATTACAAAGTTGCAACTGGAACTAGATTAGATTTTGTATCCATTGGAAATCGGAATTCTATAACATCACCTTAAGGAATCTAAACTTTTTCCTAGTTTTGTCTTTGGTTGCTATGTGCCTTATTCATGAAAATGTACACTTATTTTCATGCCTAATCACACAGACACACAGCTTGCTTCTCATTTTCTACTGAAGTGAAATGAATATGTTTCTTTAACAAATATTATTTCTTCATTTATTAAGAGCATGAATGTCTTGAAAATGGTTTTCTGCCTTTCAAATTTTTTATTTACCTGTGGAAAAAATTACTTATAAGAAGTGTCTAATTAATATTCAACATATGGCTGGGTATCATAGATGCTACAATTTTCTCTGCACTTATGAAAATGATTTGTCTTATATTTGAAAGCAGCTTCACTTAGAGTGGCTGGCTCACTCTAGAGAAAATCTTTCTGAGTAAGCATAATGGAGGTGGGTATGCTATCTTGATATTTGTACATTGTTGTACTTGGGTTACATGAATTGCAAGTATATAATGGGGTCAAAATCAGAATGAAAGTTGATGTATTTTATTATTTTTATGTTATGCATCAGTCCTTCAGACATTATTTTTTCTTGATACATTTATGAATGTAAGTGATTGGCTTACCTATACAACTTGTAGCATTCTAATTTTTACTCTTGTTGAGTCAACACTTTAAAATTCGAGAAAGCAAGTAAACATCTTCTCCTCATTGATCTCTGTTTGTGTGTATATACATATCAATGTTAATAAATGGCCATGGGGAAACTGCATGTTTTATAATTTGTTTTCTAGTGAGAATAGTATTTAGCTTTTGTGCAAACTTTTTTGCAATTTTGTTATTGAATTCTCCTTTTATTGGCTATGTCACAAAATAATTTACTGATGCACCTGTTATCATAGATACTTTTGTAAGAGTTTAGGTTTTGAGTATTTCTTCAAACATCTTGCATAATTAGTCTGTATAACGCTATCTCATTTCTTCAGGGTTCCTGGACCAGATGTTAAGGTGTTTTGTTAGA
Organism: Leontopithecus rosalia; assembly: GCA_028533165.1. Classification (NCBI taxonomy): domain Eukaryota; kingdom Metazoa; phylum Chordata; class Mammalia; order Primates; family Cebidae; genus Leontopithecus; species Leontopithecus rosalia. The sequence continues at coordinate 147,919,757 of CM052648.1, read as the reverse complement.
AACCAAACCCCTTCTGGTTACCTGGGTAGCCCTGCACAGGTGTTACAAACACTATTGTATGAGATAAAGCTTGCCTTCTTAAACAAACACTGTATATTGAATTTATAGAGAATAAATGGTATTTTAATTAAAAATAGACAAAGGACTTTTTTGAGCAGGAATATAGATAGAGTAGGAGGCATATACATTGTTGTTATATGTTTTATCTTTTTCATTCAGCCTCCTTGCTTTTATAAGATCACATTAACAGAAAAAAAGACTCAGCAACTGAAAATGTAAATCCCTTTGTAAGCAGTAGAAACTACTACTATTTATATATTTAAAAAGTTTCAGTTCATGAATACAGGAAAGACTTGATTTACAAATACATGAATTACAAGTCATTGCAATCCTTTCCTCTCCCAAGCCACCCCAACACTCTGGCTTACCAGTCTCTCTCCACACCAAAACTCCAAATGTTGCCTCTGTGGGAGCAATTAAGAGACTGAAACAAAATGAAACAAAATAAGAGAAACAAAACAAAATGAAAACTTGAAGTTTTAGAACTCTATGAATTTTTATTAGGAAAGTTAAAAATGTTTAGAATTTGGAAAAACTTAGGTATTGAACCCTAAGAGCTCATTCAACCGGCTGGAGAAAATAATTCTACCTCATATTTCACAAATGCTTGTACTTTGTTCCCTGCACTACTTTCTAATATGTACATTAGAAATTATAAAAGCAAATCTGGTGTTGGATTCATGTGTATGCAATTTGTTTGAGAATGTTATGCTTGATTTAATCATTGCTCTGATATTTTTGTTCTAGCTGATTAATTTCTACATAGTTTATTAAAATGTCATAAATGCCTACACACATAACAGAATGGCTAAAATTGCAAAGAAAAATACTAAATGTTGGTAAACAGAGCAACTCTTTAAACAAACTCCAAGTATAATCTACTTGGAGTATATCCAAGTATAATCCAAGTGTAATACACACATAAACATGCATGCATGCATGTGCCCTCACACACTCACATTGGTACGTTAGAAGGATGCTCCTTTTTGGGCCTTTTGTGTTTATGCACATTTGTGTTCACACAAAGGGTAATCTTGCTTGTTGCTTTCTATAAAATTGGCAGATTTCCTCAGCAGCAGGGCAAAGACTGCCATGTGCTTAGTAGTTATTTGTGACCCCTATGCCACCCTTCTGGGACTTGGAGTTAGGGAACCTGATGTAACTCTGCTGATGTTCATCATGTTTGCTATGCTAAACAATAAACTGTCTTGTTGGATCAGTTAAATCTCATTTTGCACTTATGGTATATGTAGGGTTGTAATTGGTTTATATCATGACATTCTGTATGAAGACAGAATTCTTTCATAATAATAAATAAAACAAAAATATTCTAGGTAGGAGTATTGATTTATCTGTCTTTCAGAAATTGCAGAAATTATTCCAAATCTATATACTTACTTAGTCATTTATTTTTATGCCAAAAGGTAATGAATGTTTAGAGAAATGATATAGACACAGCAAACTGGAACCTTGGAAATTTTATTTATTTTTATTTTGATGTCACAAAGAAGAAATTAGGGTAACAGCAGGACACTATGGCTGGAAAACTGGGGAATCAGATATGTAAATAGACAATGTATGACAATATGACAAAATATATATGTTTTGCATATCTTAAAGTGTTGCCTAAGTCTAGACCTATATCCAGAAAATGTGGAAATAGCTGATATTTTCTCCTTTCTCTTGACTGTTCTTGCATCAAATGTTATCCCCAGGACAAAAATGATCGTGTTGTTACTGCAAGTAGATGTCAAATACAAGTAAATTACATTCCAAATGTGAGTAAGTTGTGCCATCTCTGTTTCAAAAAATCATGTCCAAATAACCATTTTTGTCTTTCTCAGACATTTAAAACAGCTTCCTAACCAATCTTTCTGTCTTCAGTTTTGTCCCCTACCATACATTTATCACATTTGAGGCAGATTGATTCTTAGAAACAAAAATGTAAATCTAATCTCAGCTCATTCCTGCCAAATCCTATATAATAATTTTCCATTACTGTTAGTATTTCTACTCCCTACAAATAGAGCCGCTGTAAACACTTTTGTGTTTATGTGTTGATGACCATCATATATATGTACTTATGTTAGACAGATAGGTAAGTAGTATCATTGATCATGATCATGCAGTATGTATAGGTCTAGTTTGTATAGTGTTTAGCAGCTACTGTTATGCACGTTCCAAAAATAATATACAATTTTTACTCCCAACTGCAGTGTATGAAGTAGTATAATGAGAGTTGCTCTGAGTGCTTCCAACAGTTGGTATTTTTGTTTGCATTTTTAACCATTCTGGGATATGTGCAGGCATTTATGACATTTTAATAAACGATGTAGAAATTAATCAGCTAGAATGAAAATATTAGAGCATTGATTAAATGATGTATAACATCCTCATACAAGTTGCATACAGATGAGTACAACACCACATTTGCTTTTACAATCTATTAATTAAACTCCAAAAAGAATGAGCAAAATACATTGAAATTTTCAGCATTCAGAGATCAAAGTCTTTAAGTAGCACTTTTATACACTGAAAACACATTTTAACACATTACAAATATTTCCAGATATACCACATTTTTCATTCCAGCTCCCCCTACCACCCCTGCCATACACACAATATGGACAACTCTACATCTTGTTCAGGGTGTGACACTCAACCAACAGCACAGGAGAGATGGGAGACAGTTTGGTGATGACACTGCTCCACCTCAGATCATCAGTTATTAGTCATAAACCACATACAACCTAGATTCCTTGCATGCACAGTTCACAGTAGGGTTGATAGTCTTGTGAGACTCGAATGTTGTAGCTGGTAAGAAAGAAGGCAGAGCTCAGGTGGTAATGCTTGCTTGCCTGCAGCTCATCTCCTGCTGTCAGCCGGGTTTCTAACAGGCCACTTACTGGTCCATGGCCTGTAGGTTGGGGATGCCTGCTGTAAACCATGTGCCCTATGTGTGAGTGCACCCATGTCCCCTATGTGTGAGTGCACCCTTCCTCCGACTTGGGTTGATTCCCTTATTCTACCCTGATCATATTTGTGTGATGCCCTCCTCAATTCTGCCCTCTCTGACTTCACATGCCAAGCCCCCACTTCTCACTCTGGGAGATCCTGTTGTCCTGCTGTAGGCCACAGAGTCTCTCCTCTCCACACCAGAATACAGATGTCCTTCTGTGTCTTGAATTCAGCCTACATCTCCCCTACCCTCAAATGCTTAATCCATTAACTATTAAATGTGGATTTTAAGCAGTATTATCTTTATTCCCTTTCCTTTACTCTTCTGTCTTCCCTTTTCTCCCTATAGCATTCCTTGTCCCTCCTTCACCTTCCTTCCCTTCCCTTTGCTTGCCCTTCCCTTTCTAAACAATTAATGCCAAAGGCCATTAGGGATACCACCATAGAGAAAGGCAGACACCTGTGTTCTGGATTGTGGAAAAGAGACGTTTGGCTCATAGAAGGGCAGTAGAGGCCAAACAGATGAGGAGGGTGGGTTGACATGGGGAGTCAGAGCGAGAGTGAGTTGAGGAGCATATTCACAGGAGTAGAGTCGGGGGATGCAGGGCAGGGAGGATAAGGGAGTCAACCTATATGGGAAGAAGGATGCATTCAAATAATGGGTAGTTTAAGGTTTTCATTACTGCATAGAATAAGAAGACAGAATGTTTAATTTTGTTTTATTTTCACGGCAGCATTCTTGAGGTATGATTGTCAAACAAAAATTGAATATATTTATGGCATGAGACATGATTTTTTGATACACAATGTAAAACAAGTACCTTTATCAAACAGATTAACCTATCTATCAGCTTACATAGTTTGCATGTGTGTGTGTGCGTGTGTGTGTGTGTGTGTGTGTGTGTGTGTGTGTTTGTGGTAAGAACACTTCAAATCTAGTCTCTCAGCAATTTTCATGATTATAACACATGGCTATTAACAACATTTCCCCAACCAACCCTTCTCCCCAGCCTTTGGCAGCCATCATTCCATTCCTTGCTTCTATGAGTTTGTTGTTTTTAGATTCTACATGTAAGTGAGATCATAGATATTTGTCTTTCTGTTCCTGGATTATTTCACTTAGTATGATGTCCTTCAAGCGCTTCCATGTTGTTGTAAATGATAGAATTTTCTTATCCTGCAAGGCTGAATAGTTTTACCTTGTTTATCTACACTACATTTTCTTTGTGCATTCATTCTTCAGTGGATATATAGGTTGATTTCATATCTTGGCTATTGTGAAAAGTGTATCCATGAACGTGAGAGTGCTGATATCTCCTTGCTGGACTGATTTCATTTCCTTTGTAAACATTACCAGCGGTGGAATTGTTGGTCGCATGGTAGATGTATTTTTAATTTTTGAGGAAGCTCTATGGTGTTTTTCATAATGGCCATACTAATTTGCATTTCCACCAACAGCCTGCAAGGGATTACTATTCTCCACATCCACATCTATACTTGTTATCTTTTGTCTTTTTGATCATAGCCATTCCAAAAGGTGTCAGGTAATATCTCACTTTGACTTGCATTTCTCTGATGTTAATTTTTTTTCATGTATCTATTAGCTATTTGCATATCTTCTTCTTTTTCTTTTCTTTTCTTTTATTTTTTTAAGACAGAGTATTGCTCTATCGTCCATGCTGGAGTACAGTGGCTCGATCTCTGCTCACCGCAACCTCTGCTTCCCAGGTTCAAAGGATTCTCCTGATTCCCGAGTAGCTGGGACTACCGGCACCCACCATTACACTTAGCTATTTTTTATTTTTATTTTTAGTAGAGATGTAGTTTCACCATGTTGGCCAGTCTGGTCTGGAACCCCTGACCAAAGTGCTGGGATTACAGGCATAAGCCACTCTGCCCGGTGCTTATCTTCTTTTGAGAAATTTCCATTCAGGTCCTTTCTGCATTTTTAATAGGATTATTTGTCTTTTACTATTGAATTATTTGAGTTTTTAATGTATTTTGGAGATTAACCCCATATCAAATCTTCAATTTGCCAATATTTTCTCCCAGTTTTTATGTTGTCACTTCATTTTATTATGAATCATATGAGCACACACAGTTTCCAAAGATTTATGTGGCAACCTAATTCTAAAAAAGTAAAATAAAAAATTAATGTTTTATAAATGCATTTTTATTCATAAAAATTACAAATATACATTGGATCAATCAATATACATAGGATATTTCATTTAATTATCATTTAATGAAACTATTTTGTAATACAATCTACATATTCAAAGTGAATTTGATGGCCAAATTATTATGAATTTTATGATAATAAAAATAATCATGTAATTATAAAGTATTCCCATTTTGGGATAATATTTAAAAGTCCACCAGTTTTATATTTACACTGTATCAAAAAAGGGGACACAACAGAAAGTTTATTCTACATTTATGCAGGTCATAAACACTAATATGAATTCACAAACAGATTCTATGAGGACTAAAAGTCTGACAGAACTCAGAGTCCTTAGAGAGCAAAGTAAACTCCAAACTGTGTTCAAAATGTCATTAAGGCTATATTTTTTATCTCTTTCATTTAAAATAAAAATAAGAAAAAATATATAAGAAAAAATATCCTCTGCATGTTGAGCATTATTATTTTCTTATTTAAAATTATCTCAAATAATATATTTTTCACTGTACACCTGAAATAAACCATTGAAGTCAGATAAAGTGTTTAATAGAAAAGTATAGAAAACTTATTAAAATTATTTTTTTAAAGTAGTCAAAGTACATTATTTAAAAAAACTGTAAATTTTAGACAGCAGATAATTTTTTTAAATTGTACATTAGTTTCTGGGGTACATGTGCAGATTATGCAGGATTGTTGCATAGGTACACACAGGGCAATGTGGTTTGCTGCCTCCATCCCCCTGTCACCTACATCTACCATTTCTCCCCATGATAACCCTCCCCAACTTCCCCACCCTCACCGCTGTCACTCCCTTGGCCCCCCACAACAGACCCCAGTGTGTGATGCTCCCCTCACTGTGTCCATGTGCTCTCATTGTTCAACACCCACCTAAGAGTGAGAACATGTGGTGTTTGATTTTCTGTTCTTGTGTCAGTTTGCTGAGAATTATGGTTTCCAGATACATCCATGTCCCTACAAAGGACACAAACTCATCATTTTTTATGACTGCATAGTATTCCATGGTGTCTATGTGCCACATTTTCTTTGTCCAGTCCATTGTCTATGGGAATTTGGGTTGGTTCCAGGTATTTGCTATTGTAAACAGGGCTGAATGAACATATGTGTGCATGTGTCTTTATAATAGAATGATTTATAATCCTTCAGATAGCAGATAAAATTTAAAAAATTAACTATGACCTATTGCTCTTCTAAATGCAAGTGTTCACAACATTAGAAAATTACTATTTGCTCATATAACAATTGTAATGAATATAATTAGATAATTTGGAATCCTAAAATGACATGTTACTCTAAATTCTAGTTCTTCATTCAATTTCAATGGGTCATTGTGAAAGGAAATAACTACACAGTAATTTTCTCACTCACCTTTCTAAAAATATATAATGTATTATAAAAACAAATGATATGGCTATTATTATGTTCAAATAAATTCTACAAATAAGGACATAGTCTTTTATATAAAAACAATAGATAATTTTTTAAGTCACTAGAGATCATGTTCTTTTCACATAAATATTTTTACATATAAAAATTTAGGAATGTATTCAGGTCAGAGAGCAGAACATTTTTATTCATTTGATTCATTATTCATATGACTAAAATACAAAGCAAATTGAGAACGAAATATGACATACAGAGAGTTGTTAGATCTTAGAGGTGTGACTCTCTGGGGAGCTGTGGCCAGATTGAATCAGTTTGTCCATAGGGGTAATCAAGGCCTTGAACTTCAATAAGTATTCTTTCTTTTTTCCCTTTTTCTCAGGTGATTCTCTTGAGAAGAAGTAAAGAAAAGCAAAGAAATGAGCAACAAGGGTAAAGAGAAATGGCATTTCCATTGGGACAAATCTGAGAGGATTTTATTGCCTGTCTCCAAGTCCAAAGACAGGCTTTTTAAAAGACTTGCCCTAGGGAATCAGAGAGCAAAGTGTCCTGATGAGGATTTATCTGCAAGGTCTTGGACAGGTCAAACTATCTTAATGCTTTTGAGGACAGTCCTGAAAAGCTGGTTCAACTTGTGGCCAAATAATAATGAGACAAGTCTTATTTCTTCAAATGTAAGACTAGGAAAATGGTAAGTGGCAATGTGGGTGACTAAAGTAAATAGTAGGCATTTGATTAAAAAAAGTAAATCTTACTGCCTGGGAATTCTGTGTCCAAATACAGGCATTGCCTTTTTTGTGATGACATGTTTTAAATTTCACTTATTTTAAGGGAGTGGTATCCTGTCTAGTTGTCAAGCTTATGATTGGCTTAGAAACATAAGTTGGAATTAAAATGGTTTTGTAATAACAGCTGACTTTTTAAAAGCAGTTTGTGTTTTCCAGCATCTTTCAGAGTTTTACAAATCTGAATAATGAGTGATAGAGTTAGGCTCTGTTTCCCCATGAAAATCTTATCTTGAATTATAATCCCCATTTCACTGTAATCCCCACATATCAAGGGAGAGACCAGGTGGAGGTAATTGAATTATGGGGGTTGTTTTCCCCATGCTGTTCTTGTGATAATGAATGAGTTCTCACAAGATCTGATGGCTTATAAGGAGCTCTTTTCACTTTGCTCTGTACTTCTTTTTCCTGCTGCTTTGTGCAGAAGATGCCTTGCTTCAAATTAGCCTTCTGCCATGATTGTAAGTTTCCTGAGGCCTCCCCAATCATGCTGAACTGAGTCAGTTAAACCTCTTTCCTTTTTAAACTACCTAGTTTCAGGCCATTCTTTATGACAGTATGAAAACAGACTAATGCAATGAGATAACCCATCTCTGTTGTACTTTCTATGTAGATTATTATTATTCTGAATGAGTTGAAACAACTTTTTAATATGTTTAAAAAACATTTGTGTATTTTCTATGGACTGTTTTGTTAATGTCTTTTGCCCATTTTCCATTTAGAATTGAGAGCATTTTTTTCTTCTATTTTGCATACAAGGGATATTGTATTGGTCAGCATTGGCTACCATAACAAAATACCACAATCTAGGTGACTTGATGCAAAAACATTCCATGCTCATTCATAGGAAGAATCAATATCATAAAATGTCCATAATACCTAAGGAAATATATAGATTCAATGCTATTTTCATCAAAGTACTAATCACAATCTTCACAGAATTAGAAAAAAACCATTGTAATAATCATGTGGAATCAAAACAAGAGCCAAATTGCCAAGGCAATCCTAAGTGAAAAGAATAAAGCTGTAGGTATCATGCTACACAACTACCCAACTATAGGGCTATAGTAATGAAACAGTATGATACTGGTACAAAAACAGACACACAGACCAATAAATCAGCACAGAGAGTGCTGAAATAAGGCTGCACAACTACAACTATCGGATATTCGAAGAGCTGGCAGAAACTAGCAATGGGGAAAGGACTCCCTATTCAATAAATGATCCTGGGGTAACTAACTAACCATACGAACAGAATGGAACTGAACCCCTTTCTTACACCATACAGAAAAATTAACTCAAGATGGATTAAAAACTCAAATGTAAAACCCAAAACTACAAAAATCCTGGAAGATAATGTAGGTTAACCATTCTGGTTATAGGAATACGTAAAGATTTAAAGAGAAAGGCATCGAAAGCAATTGCAACAAAAGTGAAAATTGTCTTCACATGACTTTTTCTCCTTGTTTGCACATCCTTGCTCTATTGGATGCTATGTTTTAATCTCCTCTTCTTATAAGGACACAAGATAGATTAGGAACCATTCTAATGTCCACATTTTTAACTTAATTACCTTTTAAAAGGCCCTATTTCCAAGTATAGTCACATTCTTACGTACTAGGGGTTAAATATTCAACATGTGAGTTTATGAGATGATACCATGCAGTAAGTAACAGAGATTAATTTTTTTGTTTGTAATATAGGCATTTTATAATAAGGAGTGTTTTCCTTTGGTATTTCATATACTTACCCACAAGTTTGGCAATGAGTTGTGTTTTTGTTTCTTTGTTTTTGAGATGGAGTGTTACTCTCTCACCCAGGCTGGAGTGAAGTGGGTGATCTTGGCTCACCACAACCTCTGCTTCCCAGGTTCAAGTGACTCTCCTGCCTCGGCACCCACAGTAGCGGGGATTACAAGCACCCGCCACCACGCTTGGCTAATTTTTGTGTTTTAGTAGAGATGCCTTTTCACCCTCTTGGCCAGGCTGGTCTCAAACTCCTGACCTTAGGTAATCTGCTCATGTCAGGCTCCCAAAGTGCTGGGATTACAGACATGAGCCACCATGCCTGGCCATGAGTTGGTTTTTATAAGACATAAAACCTAAAAAATTTTGCTAGATTATATGAGCTGCAAACCTGAGAAACTAACATCACCAGGCTGGAGTGCAGTGGCGCCATCCCTGCTCACTGCAACTTCTGTTTTCCAGTTTCAAGCAATTCTCCTGCCTCAGCCTCCCAAGTAGCTGGGACTACAGGCACACACCACCATGCCCGGCTAATTTTTTTGTATTTTTAGTAGAGACAGGGTTTCGCCATGTTGGCCAGGATGGTCTCTATCTCTTATCCTTGTGATTCGTCCTCCTGGGACTCCCATAGTGCTGGGATTACAGGCCTGAGCCACGGTGCCCACCCACAGCTGTAGTTTTTCCCGTTTTTTAAGTGTCTCAATGTAAGAAATAAATGCATGTGAAAGGAGAAGTGTAGATTATGTAGGTAAAATTAAATTGGAAGGCCTCATTTTCCTAGATCACAGCACATGGTATCAGAATGATGTTCCTGTAACAGGAAGAAGAGTGAGGAAGAGAGGTACCTTATAAGAACTATGACAAATGTTTATATCACAAGACTTACCAATTTGACTTGCAGAGATTTTACCTAAATTTGAAAAAGTGATGGAAAAATACTCTGATTAAAATAAATATTTGCATTCAGTGATAGCACATTTTCATGGGAAACAAAACAAAAAAAACTAAAGAAGACTAAATCCATTAATTTTCAAAGAAAACTAGAATTAAAAGGTTAAAAAATAATTTGATTTTCTATGATTGTTATGTATTAATTATCAGAGTATGGATATCTGTCACCCAGTTTAGGGTACAGTGGTATTATCTTAGCTCACGACAGCCTCAAACTCCGGGGCTCAAGGATCTTTCCATCTCAGCGCCCTAGTAGTTGGGACTACAAATGCACACTACTACATCTGGTTAATATATTTTCAAATTTTCTGTAGAGATGGGGTCTTGCCATGTTGCTGAGGCTAAAATTTTAACACATAAAAGGGAATATGCTACTGTAGGCATAATGATATATTGATAGATAGATGAGAAGAATGTAGCAATGAAAGAAATAAGGAGTACTTTCCAATAATTAATGGTTTCATGGCTAGAAACTGAGAAATTGAGAACAAACGCATAAGCTCTTGAAGACTTCATCTTTGACTACATTTTCAGTATCATTGTACACCATTGTACCTGATATTCTATATGCCAGCATGGCAAATATTTGCATTTTCTTAAATAGACCCCTACATATCCCTATATATTTGTTCTTGCTGTTTCTTTCCTGCCACTCTTGGACTCGCAAACACTCTTCTTGATTAGTGGCTCAAGTGTTACCACTGAATCATTCTCGCTGGGGGTTATATTTCCCCTTGCGTTTTGAGCCCTGACCTGCTTATGCACAGTTTGCTGTAAAGTATAGTATTTATTCACATGAATCAGCCTTTTGCACAGGAATTATACAAGATTTGTTCTTATTTCCCCAGGGTGTAGATTAGTATCTACCTAAAGGGGAAACTCAGCAGGTATCTGCTGAAATAATAAAATAAATGCTCTGTGAAATGATACCTTTTGTGGATTTGCAAATGTTCAAGGAGCATTAATGTCTATCTTCTGAATCAGAAGTCCTGAAATAATAGGTAATTTGAACTTAATATGTTTTTAAGTCTATTCCAAACTTAAGAACTCTATGAATCCCAGAATATACTAAAATGTAATAGTAATATTATATATATTTCAAATAATTAAGTGAAACTGTTTTGTTTTATTCTATATTAAATTTTGTATGTGTAAGCTATTCATATTAATTAATTAAAATAATTTATATCTTCCCAATTTAAATATTTGATTGTAATGGTAAGCACACACACCTCAGAAGGTCCCATTTGTTTAAGTACATTTTTACACTGACATTTTTACAGATATTGTAAGTTGATATTTATCAAATTAATTTTCCCAATATGAAATGTAAAACACATTTTGTATTATAATTTAAATACATGTATTTCAATTACATGAATTATGTATTTGATTACATGACATTTCTAACATGGTAATTCTTTTGTTTACTCATAACTAAAGTAGAAAACTTTCAGATATAGCTATGAAATGGATGTACTAAGATATGCAGAAATATGGAAAGGATAAGTTTAATATGAAAATTTATTTATTGATTTCTGTTTGCAAATATACATAATATATATCAATATATTTTATTTTTTATAGTACAGCACATTAAATCTATGTATTTCCATAGATATTAACTATATGAACGGATATAACATGTCCAGCTACATTTTAAGAAATGTCAGTCTAAGGAATAAAGTCCTATTTGTTAATAGTGAGAAGTTTGAAATGTTGAAGAAATAATGCAATCTCCTCTCAAAAAATTCATTTATAATTATAATCAGTTTTATGTCAAAGTATTTTGACCTCACCAAATCAAGTTTTAAAATAACTGTTTACCACTGAATTCGAATTTTAAAACACGGAAAAGTATAAACTTTGTCTTAAATACAACTCTGCAGGTTTATAATAAGCAATATTACCAAGAAAATGATGTGAGAGATTAAAGAGAAGTAACAAACAATACCTATTTCCACTGCACAAAAAGAAAAACTAGAAAACTGTCTCTTTTACTGTTGAACAGAAACCATGTCACATTTTCTAAAGCTCTTTGCTACATTTGGTACAGTAATCTCCATCAAGGGGCAAATTAGCTTTTCTTTTACAGACCATTACCAGCCACATTCAGCCAATGAGACTTAAGAAAAAACTTAAGGAATAGTCTCTGAATTCTAGTTTTGATTTGTGTGGACATTGTAAATGAGGTGAATAAAAAGTTACCAGGTAAATACTGCCTCCTTACATGTGATTCATCCTTATTTATATTGGATTTTTAATTTAAAAAAAATCCCAAATAAGTAAAACCATACTTTGGAAAAAAATATTTATTTTTAAAGAAATCAAGACGGACTACACTTTTTTCATTAAAATAATCTTAAAATAAAGTTTTTGAAACCTAATTATTAAGTAATTAACTTCCAGAATAAAACATTAGTTTGAAAATAGTAAGTATTGCTCTTAGAAACAAAAATAGTTTAATTTTGACATAAAAGCTTTCAATACATTTTTCTTTCTGAAGGAAGTAATCAATGTAATTGCAAACATATGTTAGAATCACACTATGTTTACCATGAATTAATAATGCAGTTTTGATACTTACTTTTTGTGCTGAGGAAAGGAGAGGTTATCTGTGACTCCTGAATTTATGTCTCTAGTCTTGATATCTCCATTGTTCATCAAACCACACATCAGACTGCCTATGTAGAGTCACAGGGTAGAGTACCCACAGATAGTTCAAATTTAACATGACCATGGCAGTAGCCTTGATCTCACATTGACATACCTCGTGTAGCTTTCTCCAACTTGTCTTTCCTTCTTGTTAAAGTTGAAAACAGTAGCCATTGATGGTCCTTTTCTACAATGTCCCAATCAAAGCCATTAGTTAGTCTTCTTAACATTCCAAAGTTATTAACCTCTCTGAGTCTCTACTACTATAAACCTAAGCCACAATCATTCTCAGAATTATTGTAATTGTCTACATATTTCCTTCATACCAGTTTTTTCCCCGATGTTACCTTCATCCATGAATTTGAGTGGTTAAAAAAATTAGTCTATGATGGTTTCAACATTTAAACATCCATTGTCTTTCTATTGCTTTCAGAATACTTTATTCCCTCTGTCTCTCAACTTTATCTCTCATTCACTAAGTTGTAGACACATTTCCTTTCTTTTTTTAATATATCAAAGTTGCTCTCACTTTGTTTATGTGCACATGTTCTTGACTATGTCTAAACCTAGGTGACTAGATATTTTCACAGCTGACTGCTTTTAGACACCAGTGTCTCAGTTCAAATGTCATTTTCTCAGTTTGAAGCCTTTTAAGACCAGCCGATCTAAGCCAATCTTCCCAGAATTGTCACACACATCAATCACACAGTTTAATTAATCACACTGCTTAATTTCCTTCATATCATGTTTCACAGTTTGAAATTGTTTTGTTTGTGTATATATTTAATTGATAGGTATCCATCTAGTTCTTCTTCAAAACCAGGCTCAAAAAATCAGTGTCACATATTCCAAATAAAGAAACATTCATTGGTATGCAAAAGAGACTCAGTATTTTTTGAATGAATTAATATTGAGTGAGCACTTACTGTATATTTTTATTATGTTGAGTATAAGAAGCTATAGAGATAGAAGACTTGGGCCTTATTAAAAATTTTATTAAATTAACTTGATGAAATAACACTAAGGTGAAGAAAAAAATGGAAGCCATTTTGTAATAGAGAGTATATATGACCAAAGAAAAATACATTGTTCTACTAAAAAGTTACATGAACTTCTATGTTCATTGCATAGCTATTCACAATAGCAAAGACATGGAATCAATCTGGGTGCCCATCAACAGTGGACTGGATAAAGAAAATAAGGTTCATATGTGCCATGCAAAATATTATGCAGCCATAAATAGGAACAAAGTCATGTCCTTTTCAGCAATATGGATACAGCTGGAGGCCATTATACCAAGGGAATTAATACAGCAAGAGAAAACCAAATACTGTATGTTCTCACTTATGTATATTGGAGCTAAAAATTAAGTACATGTGTACCTAAAAATTGAAATGACAGACACTGGGGACTACTGCTGGGGAGTGAAGTGATTGTGTGTTGAAAAATTACCTATTGGTTACTATGCTGATTACCTGGATAATGGGGTCCACAGCTTAAACCTTGGCACCATGGAATATATCCATAGTCCCAGCTACTTGGGAGCCTGAGGCAGAAGGATCTCCTGAACCTGGGAGGTGGAGGTTGCAGCGAGTTGAGATTGTGCCAATGCACTCCAGCCTGGAGACAGAGGGAGACTCCCTCTCAAAAAACAAAAACAAAACAAACCTGCACACCTACTCCCTGAATCTAAAATAAAAGATAGAGTTATAAAAAAATTGCAATATTATTAATAATAGAAAAGACTTTAAATATAACACATGAAGGTTATTTAACTGTTATGGAGTCATGTGCTTTTCATATTTACTTTTCACAAAAATAAAAAAATAAATAAATATTATTAAAAAGGGAAGATATAGTGTAAATAATGTACCAATTCAGTCTCGGTGTGATTACATGAATAGAAGTGTTTGAAATTGGACTTGAGCAAAAAGCAAAAGGGAAAGATTACAGTTTTCTTAAGGAGCAAGTTATGCAGTCAAGAATATATATAAAACAAAAGGTGGGACGGCGCGGTGGCTCAAGCCTGTAATCCCAGCACTTTGGGAGGCCGAGGTGGGTGGATCACGAGGTCAGGAGGTGGAGACCATCCTGGTCAACATGGTGAAATCCCGTCTCTACTAAAAATATACAAAAATTAGCTGGGCACAGTGGCTTGTGCCTGTAATCCCAGCTACCCAGGAGGCTGAGGCAGGAGAATTGCCTGAACCCAGGAGGCGGAGGTTGTGGTGAGCCGAGATCGCGCCATTGCACTCCAGCCTGGGTAACAAGAGCGAAACTCCATCTCAAAAAAAAAAAAAAAGGCATTTCAAGGAAAAGAAATTAAAAAAACTTACAAACTAATTACATTTTTAATTGACAAATAATAGTTGTATATGGAGTACAATGTGATGTATAGATATACACACAATGTGATATAGATTAAATTAAACTAATTACTACATTCATCACCCTGTATGCACAAGAAGACAAATACCACATGATTTCACACATAATTGGGAAATAGAGTTGAACTTATAGAGAAGTAGAGAGTAGAATGATGACTACCAGAGGCTGGATTTTGCGGTGGGGAGCCAGAGTAATGGGAAGTTGCTAATCAAAGGGTACAAAGTTTGAGATAGACAGGAGGAATTGATTTTGAGATTTAATTAAATATATTTGGGCCAGGCAGGTTGGCTCATGTCTGTAATCCCAGCACTTTGGGAAGTTCAGGCAGGTGGATCACCCGAGGTCAGGAGTTCCAGGCCAGCCTGACCAACATGGTGAAACCCTGTCTCTATTAAAAATACAAAATTACTAGGGTGTGGTGGTGCTTGAACCCTGGAGGCAGAAGTTGCGATAAGCCAAGATGGTGCCACTGCACTCCAGCCTGGGCAACAAGAGTGAGACTCCATCTCAAATATATATACACATATTTGTATATATGCATATATCAAATATATATGTAAGTATATAAATCTATATACATATATATTTGATAGAGGAGATGGCTGAGAGAAAAATAACCTTATCTTGGGTGACAGATAAATAGTGGTTTCATAGTAACAGAAAAAATTGAGAGGAGATTATTCATGGACAATCCCTAAACCCAATTTTAACATTTGGTATCCACTAACTCTCTGATCAAGCTTCTGAAAGTAAAACCACTGAAGAGATTTGTGTTTCATATAACTCCCCCCTTACCAAATGTTTCTGAAATGATAACAATTAGATTGTAAAAGACATGTTATTGTGATAGGCATTTAACTCACATTTTCTTTTCCCTAGCCAGACAATTTCTTGCAAATGGGTAGCCTACAAGGTCAGTTACAGCAGAAGACTTTTCATTGTCTAAATACAGAAGCTTTAAAGACAGGTTTTAAGACTTTTGTAAACAATGCTTGCCCTGTATAGAGGTCAAAATTAAAGTAAGATAAAGATTATTTAAAACATATAAAAAGATTTCCTTATTTGTCTTAACAATTTTTATTTTGACATAATATTAGACACAGAAAGGTAGCAAAAATAGTACAAGGAATTTTGACCTCCACTAAGCTTCCCCAAATGTCAAACTTTTACCAGGTTAGCTTATCATTCTCTCATTCTGTATGTATATTTCAAAATTATTTGAGAGCAATCAGAAAGAGAATTAAATGCTTCACTGTATGTTTCCTATAAAACAAATATTTTCTTATAGAGCCACAGAATAATTATCAAAATCCTATCATGTAATCTATAGTTCTTGTTCAGGTTTCTACTTTCTCAGCGATGTTACAGTAAGAGGAAATCCTGGATCAGGTGGCACTTCTTCAGTCTCCTTTAATAAAGAACAATTTGCCAGTCTTTCTTTGTTTTTGTGGCTTTAATATTTTTGAAAAAAACATGTCCATTATTTTGTTTGTTTCTCAGCATATGTCTGATATTTCCTCATGATTAGATTTATGTTATGCATTTATAACAGGACTATCACAGCAGTGATGTTGTGAAAAGTTCTCAGTGAATTCCATCAGTAGGCATATTCTATTAATTTCTTTTTATTGGAATACACGTAGGTAGGTATATTAAGATCATATAAATATTACTTTTGAAATTATTACCTATCAGTTTTATCATCCATCTGTGTTCTGTTATCACTAGTCATTTTATAATTCACCTTACATTCTAAATTTATATGGTGATTTGATGATGCATTGAAGGACATGTTCTTCTCCTTATTTACATGAAACATGTTATTTATTTATTCTTATTTATTTCAGTGGGTTATAGTATCATTATTTATTCCATGTTCAAATTCTTCCAAATTTGGTCAGCAGAAACCTCATCAAGTTGACTTTAATGTGACTTTGACATTTTCTCCTCATTTTTGACCCCTTCCTTACTTTACATAAGATGTTGCACAATAATTTTTTATTTTCTTCCCTCAGCCCTGGGATAAACTATTTCTCCAAGAAACATGGGTTTCTTTGACTAGAGATTGGTATATTAAAGTTATTATTTGCTTCCTTGTGCTCAGTGCAACTGGGGTTTTACTGCTTCTAGGCATTCTCAGTGGTTCAGATTATCAGATGTGTATGTATGTGTGTGCACATGCATGCATTTGTGCCTGTGCATAATTGTGCATATCTATTTTGATATATCTATCTTATGTATCTGGATTTAGATTTAATTCAATAACTATAGACATGAAAAGCCATGATTTCATACTGGCAGTTCCAATTGCAAGCTAGTACTGTGAAATTCATTCTAGTCTTTCCCTTTTTTATATTTGTAATTTCACTGAGAAAGCTGTATTCCATTATCTAAGATACATTTACTTTCTTACTAAATCTTAGAATACATTAAATAATTTTAGGATTGCTATTCTATATTTCTGGGTAAAAAAATTCTCTCAAACCAGAGTTTTAATTAATTCATAGTGTCTTTAGCTTGAACATATATAATTGACTTCATCAAAAACTATTTGAGCTAGTTCTCCCTCTTTCCCTCCAGTATGGTTAAGTTATTCACTTGAAATTCGAATTTCTTTGTGTCTACTTGTGTTCTATTTACAATTTTTCCATATCATTATGGATTTTATTTTATTTTTTGATCATGTGGAACATTAACATGGTTCTGAAAGTCAGAACCATACAAAATGTATACTCAGAGAAACAGCAAAATAATATTTCTTCTTTGAATTTAATAAAACTTTCTGCATTAAAAATTACACCTAAATAATATATATTTGTTTGCTATTTATACAAAGAGTAGACATTTGTAACTAAAAGTACAATTTCTGTTTCCATACCCTGATATAATCATATGATGCCCTCAGACTAAGGAAGTTAGTTCTTATAGAGCTAGAACATTGAAAGTATTAATTAAACATTCATTGGGTAAATGTGGAACAGATAAACATTTCCTAAGCACAAGTACTGTCAATCTACTCCCAGGAAATATTTTGGGTAAGATACCATAAGTTTGAATAAGATTTAATGGTTAGAATCATAATAACTATCTCCTATTATCTCTTTGTTGTGGTTTTGGTATTTTTATCACTTCTATATTCAGGTTCATTAATTTTCTCTCCAGCTACATCTAATCTGACATTTGATGCTTTAAAGGACAATAATTTTAAAGACTATATTTTTAAATTTATAAGATGTGTTTTCTTTTTATCAAAACTGTATCTTGGTATTTAGTAGTTATTTTATTCCTTATTGGCTTTTTTCCTTATTTTGTCTATTTGATCAATTACAACTTATTTATGTTGGTGTTTCATATTTTTTCTTTTTTCTTTATTTATATTTTTGTAACTCTGTAAAACTCCATAAGCTTATAGTTGGCATGCATTTAATATTTTCCCTGAAATATTACATGAGAATTTAGTTTTATAATAGTACCTGTAAATGTTTTTGTGTTTATTTCTTCTATAAATATAATTGTTCTCCCTATCCCATAAATTTATGGCATTGGTTAAATCCCTGAACATTAATGTGATGGCATTTGGAAATGGGAATTTGGGGAGATACTTAGGTTTAGATGTTTCACTAGGGAGGTGCTCTCATGATAGAGATAATAATCTTATTATAAAGAATACAAGAAAATTTCCTTGTCTGTCTTTCTCTCTCTTGCATTGACATGTGCATGTGCTCCTTGTGTATACATTGAGAAAAGTCCATATGAGAACTCTATGAGAGAGTGGCCATCTTCAGGGCAGGAAGTGATTCCTTACCAGAAACTAGCTCCAGAACTGTGAGAAAATTTGAACATATTATGGCAATAATTTATCTAGAATTGATGTATCCCATGATTACTGAAATTTGAAAGAAAGGAAAACAAATACCAAGGCAAAATCAAGAAAAGTATGCCCAATTCTATCACAGCAAAACTATAGGAAAAAAAATAAAGAGTGAGATCTTAAAAATAACTAATGAGAAAAGAAAGATGACCTACAAAGAACGACAATTTTACTTTAAATAGCAGATAATAGTAACAATAAAATCACCAAGAGTTAATGTAATCTTTAAATTGCTGGGGGCAAATAATGGTCAATATAAGCTATAGTTCTAAAAGAGAAGGAAATAAAGAGTTTTATACAAACAAAATCTGAGACCTTAACTAAAAGATCTTCAAATTGATTTATTTAGTGGAGAAGAAAAATATTCTATTAGAAAGGACCATAATATTATTTTTAAAAGGCAAGCAAATAAATGTTGAAGAGCATAAACAAAATTTGATTATAAAACAATAATTATACTGTTGTCTTAGTTGTCTTGCTGCATGAAGCCACTCTAAAATGCAGACTTATTTTGTCTTTACATGATTCTAAAACTGGTGCCAAACATAGATGTCCTTCTGTTCTCTGTAGTGTCTGATGGTACCAGAATGTTCAAGATGGGGTTCTCCTTCATATATTTGTAGCCTCACCTGAGATGGCTGGAAGATTTGGGGTCTAAGTGAGAAACTATTTTCTTCATGTAGATTCTCCAACTGGGTTGTTGGAAATCTACACATGGTAATCTGGAAATCCAAAAGAGCACTCAGGGTAGAAACTACAATGTGCAGGCAGTAAGAAAGCCTCTGTTTTTGTATCATTCTTGCTAATGCCACCTTGGTTAAACAAATCACATAACCAAGATGAGCTGATATGTGAGTAGACTATACAAGAATGCATATATCAAAATATGTCCTTTTTGAGAGCCACTAATGTAATAGCTTATCACAATAGCTGAACTGTAGAGTTAAATAAAAATATGCAATTAGGTTTATGGCAAAAATAATATGTAACAATGAACAATATGTTGAAAATTGTTATAAACTGAGCTTTATTGCCACATATAGAGGCTTTCAATAATTTTCAACAGATTATTTAATAAAGTGACTCACTAGACATTGTGTAATATATTTTGAGCCTATTAATTTATTGTTTATTAAATTATAAATAAGTCTCTAACAGCGCCTTTTAATAAAAATTAAAATTCACTGCAGAATTGTATACTGTGGAGGCAAGTTTAAATCCTTGCTTGTATTACTTCAAATCACTGCCTCCTTTGATAATTTGTATAGCATTTCTCAAATATAATCTTTATCTGTACGGTAGAAAGCATAATGTATAAAAAATAACTATATGAATTATAATTCAGATATTCAGATTTCCTAGAAAATTTTTTGTAAAAGTTCTGGAAGATAGATAATTTGTATTATTACTCAGGTCAAAAAGCAAAAAGAAAAGAAGAATTTTCTAAGATACAGGGTATAATAGTGTATATGCCTTTTAATCTCTTTCTAGGGATTTTATATACCTTCACTATTCTGCACTTACTACACACAAACATGCATGCATTCAAATGTACTATATACTTAACTTACTTCTTGTATTAAAGTAAAATTAATATCCATTGTGACAAAAATATAGTCGAGGTAAAACATTGTAAAGGAAAGTTGTTACCTGTTGATTTGTTTTTCTTTGCATGTATTACCTTTATCCAATCTTGGTATGAGAAGACACACTCTAGAAAAAAGTGAGATATGTGATATTGAGCTATGTATTCTTATTGAGGTATGAATTCATATTTTTAGACAGGTATCCAACATTAAAAAAAGATCTCTCAAATTCACATCCAATAATTCTACTCATGGTTACTTAGAGTTCAGATTACTGTGCTACAATATGGAGATTCGATATTATTAGACAACTTCATTGAAACTTAAGGGGTTTTTTTTTGTTTGTTTGTTTTTCTTTTTTGGAATGAAGTCTTGCTGTGTTGCCCAGGCTGGAGTGAAGTGGCGCAATCTCAGCTTACTGCAACCTCCACCTCCCAGGTTCAAAAGATTCTTCTGTCTCCGCCTCCTGAGTTTCTAGGATTACAGGCACACCCTACCAGGTATGGCTAGTTTTTTTTGTATTGTTAGTAGATATAAGGTTTCACCAAGCTGATCTGGAACTCCCAACTTCAGGTGATCCACTGCCTCGGCCTCCCAATGTGCTGGGATTACAAAGCATAAGCCACCACGCCCACCAAGAAAGTTGAAATTTTAAAGCATTAATAAAATTACTAAAAATTTTATGAACATGTGTTGCCACTTGTTTACTGTCAACTGTTTTTTTCTTTTCTTTTTATTATTTGGTCATTTGGCCTAAGATACAAGCAAACTAACACAACCCAAAATAACAGCTTTTTCCAAAGTGTTTAAAAATATTTTGCAAAACAAAAAATATTCCCAGGTTGTGAGTGACTTTTGGAATATTTTCCTCATTCACATGTGCAATAAATATATTTTGTAGCTAACATTTTTACAATATAATTCTTCTCCAAAAATTTCATTCTAGATATGGACACCATATGCAAAATTAGAAAACTCAAACAAACAAATGTGTACTTAACAACAGAAGTATATAATCATGTTAATACTGCTTAAATATATTATAATAATATAAAATGATAATTTCATGAATAATCATTAGGTCACAGCACTGTTGTAAGTTCTTTCATGACACATATTATTTAGAATTTCCAACAATGCTGTGAAGTCCTCTTTTTGTCCCAGTTTTAGAGAGGAATAGTTAAATTATTTTCTCCAGTTAGTTGTACTGTTTAGTAGGGGGTCTGGCAATATAGTTTGCAGTAATATACCAAGTAAAACGATTAGAGGTCACATGGCTCTGGTTGCTAAGTACATATTTTAACACTAGTTCAGCCAGGGGCTAAGTTGAAAGAAGTAAACTGTATTGACAGGATTAAGGATAACCTAAAACAAGAAAGTGATAAAGTACCCAATAAGAAATTTTACTCATACCTCATATGGAGCTAGAATAGTATCTAACAGTTAAAGCAGCCATTCTGGCATCTCATGTGACGTGTGAAGGGAAGCCTGTGTGTGTAGTAAGGTGTATAGAGGCAGAGAGAATGAATGCACATCACAGAACCTAGACCACAGTAGACATATATTTTATAGTCACTATACTTATTTCCAAACAAACCAAGTAGTAGATTGAGGCAGCCTTTATAAGAGGGTTTCAAAATTACGTAAGTCTGAACTTGGACATAGAAAGGATTGTTGAGTACAGCTAGATAAGCTGGTAAAGACAAATCTAGTAATATATTTACATGTATGAAATGAGGTAAATAAAAGTAAACATTCTCAAAAATAGACTCTATCAATACCCTAGTGTACCTTACAGAGCGTTGCAAAAATAACTGGATTCTGACTAACTTTCATGCAATACTTTTGGTTTTCATAAACTGACTCTATCCATTCTAGAGATGTTGCAGAAATTCCAATATTACTAACAACTATACAATATAAATAATTATAGATAAAAGAAATATAGGAGGATTTTTTGGTGCAAGGGTTGGATACATAAATTACCTAAACACAAAACAATATTCGGAATATCCAAATACTATCACATTAATATTTTTGATACACCTAGTATGTGAAGACCAATGGCTAAAATGGCAACTGAGTTAGATCTAACTCATGCAAGATGCTTTACATAATTCTCTTTGACTTGATCTAACCAATCTTAATACCAGGAATTTGATTTCAGATAATTGGACTTCTGTGTTTAAATAATTGTCTTAATGTTTGTAACAATTAATATTAATATTAATTCTTATATTAGGATGGTTCAGGTAATTTTGAACAATCCTTTTTTCCAAAGAACATTCAGAAAATCAGAATAAAGTATTTTAAACAATTTCATTGGTGGCAAAGCTAAAAATCAGTGTTTTAAGAAGAGTTCAAAAAAGAATAAAATTCAGACAATTGAAGTTATCATTTGAAGCCATCTTTTCCTTATGGATTTGGCCATGCATCCATAGGAAGCTGAAAGGTTGTGAACCAGAGGAGAGCTTTTGTTAGACTAATGAGTCAAGAACAGGAAATGGAGGCCTGGAAGTTTGACCAAACTGGAATTTTTTTTTTTTTTTTTTTTTTTTTTTGAGACGGAGTTTTGCTCTTGTTACCCAGGCTGGAGTGCAATGGCACGATCTCGGCTCACCACAACCTCCGCCTCCTGGGTTCAGGCAATTCTCCTGCCTCAGCCTCCCGAGTAGCTGGGATTACAGGCATGCGCCACCATGCACAGCTAATTTTTTGTATTTGTAGTAGAGACCGGGTTTCACCATGTTGACCGGGATGGTCTCGATTTCTTGACCTCATGATCCACCCGCCTCTGCCTCCCAAGTGCTGGGATTACAGGCATGAGCCACTGCACCTGGCCCAAACTGGAATTTTATATCCATCAAATATATCCTAAATGCTGAGGTTGAAATAAATAAATTTTTAGAAAGACTAAAGCTAAAAGATTGTCATTTGCAGGAGTGTACTAAAGAGAATAGTAAGCATGCTCTTGTCACAGAAGATACTGATTTCAGATGAAGGTTTACAGGTAGGAAAGAATGAGAAGAGTGAAAGTAAAATTAAGTGGGAAAATCAAGGTAAATATAGCATCAACATAATAACATTTTCTACAGTTCAAATAATATTGAGTTGATATACTTGAAAATTATTTCATGAAGGAGGATTCATATTATGTGTTCTAACGTTCTAAATGGAACACAAGGATACTAAAAGTTTGAAATAATATTATTGATAAGCCACACATCTATGATAGGCAATAAAAATATGTTAAAATATGACATAATTGGGAAGTTGATAATGCACACGAATGAATAATGAAAATAAAAATAGCACCAGTCAGTACAATAGAAGTCAGTAGAAGTCTGTAAGTTTTCTGTTCTCACAGATACATAGAGACTTAGATTCAATGAAACAGAAAATTAATAAGGATATCAAGGACTCAAACTCAGATCCGGAACAAGTAAACTTAATAAATATTTATAGAGCTCTCCACTTCAAATACACAAAATATACATTCTTGTCAATACCACATCACATCTACTCATAGGTTTAAATGAAACATTGATTGGTCATTATTAATA
>CM052648.1:147864240-147889144 GCA_028533165.1 Leontopithecus rosalia | reverse complement strand
GGGAGCACCACACACTGAGGTCTATTGGGGGAAATAGGGGAGGGACAGCGGGGGAGGGGTAGCAGGGGAGGGATGGCATGGGGAGAAATGCCAAATATGGGTGAGGGGGCAGAAGGCAGCAAAACACACTGCCACGTGTGTACCTATGGAACTATCTTGCATGTTCTGCACATCTACCCCAAAACCTAAAATGTAATAAAAATTTAAAATAAATAAATAAATAAATAAATAAATGTGCTAGTACTGTTAGAAAAAGAAAGGTAAACAGTAAAATGGGAAGGCATAAAACAGAAATTAAGAATATGCAATTGAAACATCATTTCAGATGTGGAGAAAGAAAGGAAAATTGAGGTTAGAAATGGTGTTAAGAATATATTTTCTTTACATAAACAGAAAGGAAGCATAGAGAATTATTAAGAAATATGGCTCGACTAATTTTTGGAACCCCTACAGCTGCAGCAGGAAAAAAAAATGACCCTAAATGTAGCCAAATAATAATAAACCAATTTATGTAAAAAACCCAGTAATACCCCCAAAATTCATTATTAATCTCCTACTCCCCTTTTACAATAACATTTACATGAAACTGGAAATATTGTACAATTAGATTCTGGACCAATGGGTGTGCACTAGGTACATGTGTGTATGTGTACATATGTGACATTATTCACCAAGAAAGTGAAAGAAACATATCTACACTAAAAGCTATAAATGATTGATCAAAGGAAGTAAAAAATATGCAAATAAAAGATATCACATATTTATGAATTGAAAAAATTATTTTTAAAACATTTGTAGTACCTAATGTAATCTATAGATTTAATGTAATCTCTATCAAAAGACCAGACAGTTACCTTTATTAAAGAAAAAGAAAAAAAATAAAGTGGTATAAAATCACAAAAGACCTTTCATAGCTAAAACAATCTTGAGCAAAAAGAACAAAGCTAGGGGAATCACACTACCTGACTTCAAAAATATACTACAAAGATATAGTAACCAATGTAGAATGGTACTGGCATAAAAACAGAAACATCGACTAATATAAATAAAAAAAGAGCCTAGAAATAGGTCCATTCATTTGTGGCTAGTCGATTTTTGGCAAAAGTGCCAAGGACACAAAATGGACAAAATGTTAACAACTGGAAAAAAATAATTTTTTTGAAAAGAAAATTTCTTCAACAAATGATATTGGGAAACTAGATATCCACTTGCAGAAGAATAACATTAGACCCTATCTCACACCATGTATAAAAATTAACTGAAAATGGGCTAAAGACTTAAATGTAAGACTCAAAATAGTGAAACTACTAGAAGAAAACATGTTGGAACATTCCATGACATTGCTGTGGGCAATGACGCTAAAAGCACAGGCAAAGGAAAAAATAGACAAATGGGATTACGTCAAACTATAAAGCTTCTGCACAGCAAAAGAAAGAAAGTGAAGAAACAACCTACAGAATGGGAGAAAATTTGTAAGTTATGTGTCATACAATGGGTTAATATCCAAAATATATAAGGAACTCAGTTCTATACTAAGAAAACAAATAACTCAATTTGAAAATAGGCAAAGTACCTGAATAGACATTTCTCAAAATAAGACATTCAAATGGCAATTGATAACAAAAAAAAATCCTCTTCATCGCTAATGGTCAGGGAAAAGCATATCAAAAGCACAATAAAACAACACTTCAAACCTGTTAGAATGACTGCTATTAAAAAGACAAAAGATAATGAATGTTCATCAGGATATGGAGAAAAGTGAACCCTGTTGGTGAGAATTTAAATTAGCACAACCTTTATGAAAAATCACATGGAGGTTCATCAAAAAATTAAACATATAACTACTATATGATTCAGCAATACTACTACTACTGGATATACATCCAAAACAAAAGAAATCAGTATGTCAAAGATATAGCTACACTTATATGTTATAGTTGTAATAATATTCACAGTAGACAAGAAATGGGATCAATATAGATGTCCATCAACAGATGAATGGGTTAAGAAAATAGAATAGATATAAGTAATGAATAATATTCAGTTATATACAAAGAATGAAATTCTGTCTTTTGGTAACATGGATGAACCTGGAGGGCGTTAGAGTAAATAAAATATGCCAGGCACAGAATGACAAATACTGCATGCTTTCACTCATATGTGGAATGTAAGAAGTTTGACATAAAAGTAGAGAGTAAAATGGTAGTTACTAGGGGATAGTGTTGTGGTAGGAATGGCAGATATTGGTCAAAAGATACAAACTTCTAATTAGATGAAAGGAGATAGGAATAAGTTCAAGAGACCAATTGTGCAACATGGTGACTATAGTTAATATTAGGTTATAATCTTGAAAAGTGCTGAGAGTAGATGTAAAGCATTTTCACCACAAATGTGAAGCTATGCAATGTCTGCATATCTTAATTAGCTTCATTTGGTCATTACGAAATGTATATACTACAAAATATCATATTGTACACGATAAATGCATATTATTTTATCTGTCAATGTAAAACATACAAATAAATAAACATAAAAGTTTATTCAATACAGAAATGTATTAATGGATAAACTGTAAAGAATTTAGTAAAAACAAAGTATCTTTTTAAGGTTAGCATGTTTGTATTATTTGTGGAATAACTACCTAAAAAAGTTAAATTCATGAAATTTGAATAGCCAAATATTTTTTGCTATTTATCATCTATCTACCTATTGACCTATCATCTATTTACCTATTCATGCATCTATCATCTATCCTCTATCTATATCTATCATCTATCTATGATCTATCTATTTATTGTTAATCTTTAGTACACAGGTGCAGACAGAAAAATGTTTTGAAAAACAATATGTTTTCTTGTCTCACAGGCATGTGTTGGACTTCCTGTATTATTGAATAAGAACAATTTTTAAAAACTTTTTCATGATTGTCAGTTCCAGTAGCTGCCAATGATGTTTTTTATTGAAATGATAATTGATGAAATGAAAAATGTAATGTGAGTCCTTGTCTTTAGGCACCATCATAACTTGGTGATGTTGATTTAGTGCTATTGTTCTCTCACCTTAGCACTGTTTTGCTTAGATAGTATTTATTGCCTATATGAATTAATCTTTTTCATTGCTAGTTCTTGTTTTCATATGGAATTTTATTTCATCTAGTAACACCATAGGAGTTGATCCAGGAAAAATGGGTGGAAGTTTAAGAAAAATAGACACAGATACAGTACAAATCTTTCAAAGATGCAATTAGTTGCATGGAAATATTAAAAGTTTTTTTATGGTGTACATAAAATCATTGTCCAGAAAAGTAATTATGAGCACAGAAGAATAAGATAATATAATTACTAAGCTGGTATGTTTTTAAGAAAGGCAAAAACTATCCAACTAAAATTGGTATCCTTGTTATTACAAATCATTTTACTTACTTTAGAGCCCTGAAAAATAAACTTATCATAGTGGCTATTTGGTAAAGTCATTTTCTTTTACTTTTTATTAAAAAAAAAACAAAGTGACTGAATAGTAACAAAAATAGTGAAAAGATACTGTCATGTACATTTCATTTATATATTCTTCATCTAGTTATTAATATTTTATTAGTACTCTATCATTTTCTTGCTCTCATATGTGATATATGCTGATATATAATGACCCATTAAAGCTAAATAATTAAATGTTTATTTCCCAAAAAAGGACATTCTCTTCTGTAGTACTAGAAATAGAAATTCCATTTGACCCAGCAATCCCATTACTGGGTATATATCCAAAAGACTATAAATCGTTCTATTATAAGGACACATGCACACGAATGTTCATTGCAGCACTGTTTACAATAGCAAAGGCCTGGAACCAACCCAAATGCCCATCCATGATACACTGGACTGGGAAAATGTGGCACATATACACCATGGAATATTATGCAGCAATCAAAAGCGATGAGTTCGTGTCCTTTGTAGGGACATGGATGAATCTGGAGAACATCATTCTCAGCAAACTGACACAAGAACAGAAAATGAAATACCGTATATTCTCACTCATAGGTGGGTGATGAACAATGAGAACACATGGACACAGGGAGGGGAGCACTACACACTGGGGGTCTATTGGGGGAAATAGGGGAGGGACAGTGGGGTGGGGGGGGAGCATGGGGAGAAATGCCAGATATGGGTGAAGGGGAGGAAGGCAACAAATCACACTGCCACGTGTGTACCTATGCAACTATCTTGCATGTTCTTCACATGTACCCCAAAACCTAAAATGCAATAAAAAATAAATAAATAAAATAAAATTTATATTAATAATTGCTACCATCTTTATAGCAAATGGATTCAATCTAGATTCAGGAGGATGATCTTTTCATATCTCTTGAAACAATCAATCTAAAATTATTCCAGTCTTTTCTTATCCCTTAGAATCTTACATTTTTCTTATAGGCTAGTTATTTTGTAAAATGTTCTTCAGTTTCCATTTGTATAATGGTTCCACATGATTAAATTTACATAATGCATTTTAGTATGATTATCACAAATGCATTCTTGTGTTCTTCTTATGGCATTCTATAACACATGACACATGATGTTGATTTATTACCAGCAACATTAACTATGATCACTTTTTTTTTTTTTGAGACGGAGTTTTCCTCTTGTTACCGAGACTGGAGTGCAGTGGCGCGATCTCTGCTCACCGCAACCTCCGCCTCCTGGGTTCAGGAAATTCTCCTGCCTCAGCCTCCTGAGTATCTGGGATTACAGGCATGTGCCACCATGTCCAGCTAATTTTTTATTTTTAGTAGAGACGGGGTTTCACCATGGTGACCAGGATGGTATTGATTTCTTGACCTCGTGATCCACCCTCCTCTGCCTCCCAAGTGCTGGGATTACAGGCGTGAGCCACCGCGCCCGTCCACAATCACCTTTTTGCAGGGGCTGCCTTCTGTTTTATCCATGCACTTTTTCTTTAGTGCACAGGAGCAGACAGAAAAATGTTTTCCTAAATTACCACCCATTTTCCATATTTTCTAGTGTATTTAATAAGAAATTTTTAGGTAGATAATTTGAGTTATGAAAATAGGCTTTCTGATCAAAGTATTTAAGTTTTAGCATCCATTGATACATCTTTGCTAAACAATCAGTGCTGTTATATTTTCCAAACAATTATTTTCAATTTCATTTTTTCCACATTTAGTAGTTGCAATAGTGCTATAAGTAAGAGCTAACTTTTCTTCCCATTTGTTTCTTTAAGCTGACTTTCTTTTTAAGCTGACTTTCATTTTCCTTGGACAAGACTCCATTTTTCTTTGACATTCTGTGACTTTTTGGCACAATGTTTTCCCAGCTTCTTTTCCCCAGTCGTGGAATCAGCAATTTTTAGTAAAAGGCTTGATTGTTTTAAGTAAAAGTGATATTCAGAAGCAAAGATCTGGGCATCAAGTATGATTATTGTTAATGAACTGTAGCTACTCTCATGTCCTATGTATACATGCAAATGTGTGTGTTTGTATACATACATATGAACACACAATACACTTCATAACTATATCAGTTCACAACTGTAGCCATATTTATATTTCTATCTATATTGTAAAGTAATGAAAGTTTGTCCCATTACTTTCAAATCTAATGCAACATTGCAGGGTTTATTGTAGTCACTTTCCTTTCTATATTTGTTACACACTTTCATGATAGTGAGAAACTTGATTTTTCTATTAGATTTTTGTTGTTGCTATAACAAATTACCCTAAACTGGAAAGGTTAAAAGAAGACAAATTTATTATCTTACTGTTCTAGAATTCAGAAGTCTGACAGTTTTCACTGTGCTAAAATTAAGGTGTCAACAGGGCTGTGTTCTCTGGAAACTCTAGAAGAGAATTGTGCGTGTTTCTGTTGTTGTGTATTCTGTTTACTTTGTTGTCTTTTCCAGCTTATAGAGACTACCTAAATTCTTGAGTCAGTAGCTTCTTCCTCTGCTGAAACCCAGCAATGGTGTATTTTCTTGAATATCCTTCTATAGTCACACCAGTGCCTCCTTGGCCCTGACCTGGTGCAGTCTGATGCTTCACTTGTTATCTCTTGACTGACCCTATCTGCATACCAGCTGGTGACTCTCTCTATAACCTCCCTGTTTGGCTCTGACTTAGGCCCAGTGGCTGACTCACAGGGCTACTTTTTCACTTGTCCCTTCACCCCAAGACAGTTGATGCCCTACTTGGCCCCCTCCTTATTCACATAATTTTGTTCTAGAGCATGCTACCCCTCCAAGAAATGTGTTTCAAGGGGAAGAGGAAACAGGAGGGGCAAAGGGTAAGTTTTTATTTCAAAATCTAAGGGTGATGTGAAAACAATATATAAATAAATTGAGTCTACTCTTAACTATTCTTGTTGGAGAAGACAATTGTATATTTTATAAACTTCAATTGTTTCAACTGTAAAGTGACAGGTTTGAATTATGTTACCTTTAATTGTTATTCATGACTAACATACAAGGATACTATTATTTGTGTTTTTAGGAACTTATACATAGTACATGTTATATACTTCCATTTGCAGACTTATCTACCTATAAATACATACTTAGAGAAGAAATATGTTTGTTTCTAAATTCAAAAATGCTTCTAATTAACCTATGTAAATTTTGTCCTTCTGATTCTTGTTCATATTATAAAAGAATATAAGGCAAGCCAAATTTTAAAAATTGACCTATTATTTAGCATAATCAAAGAAAGTTCACATAACACTTTGTATTAGTTTCCTGGAGTTGCCATAACAAGATGTCACGAACTGAATGTCTCCAAACTACATAAATTTATTTTCTCACATTTCTATGAAAGTTAAAAGTCTGAAATAAACTTTTGAGAAATGCCATGCTCCCTCTGTAACCTATAGAAAAGTGTGATTTCGTGCCCGCTCCAGTTTCTGGAGGGTCTAAGCCATCCTTGGCATTTCTTGTTGTAGCAGCGTCATTCTAATTTCTGACCCATATCACATGACCTTCTTCCCTGTGTGTATTTCTATGTGTTCTGTCTTACAGGTTACTTGATTTAGGATCCACCCTAATCCAGTATGACCTATGTAAACTAATTACAACTGCAAAGACCTTTTCTAAATAAGATTACCTTCTGAAGTTCTGGGTAGAGATCATTGCTTTTAATTCAGGGGGTACAAGTTCAGATCTCTTACTTGCATATATTGCATAGTGAAGAAGTCTGGACTTTTAGTGCACCATCATCAAATAGTGAACACTGTACCTAATAAGTAATTTTCAACCCTAAGCACCCTTCCGTCCTCCCACCTTTTGGAGTCTCCAGAGTCTGTTATAGCACTCTGTATGTCTGTGTGTATTCATTGTTTACCTCCACTTGTGAGAACATATAATATTTGAACCTTTGCTTCTGAGTTATTTAAGTTAGGATAATGGCCATCCACATTGCTGCAAAATACATGATTTCAATTCTTTTGTATGGCTGAGGAGTATTTCATGGTGTATACATATATTTTCTTTATCCAATCCTCTGTTGATGCTTAGGTTGATTCCATGACTTTGCAATTGCAAATAGTGCTGCAATAAACATATGAGTGCAGGTGACTTTTGTATATAATGGTTTTTTTTGCCTTTGGATAGATACCCCATAGTGGGATTGCTGGGTCAATAGTAATTCCTTTTATTTTTCTGAGAATTTTTCAAAAATTAACTCATGGTGGATTGAAGGCTTAAACATAAGATCTGAAACTATAAAAATCCTAGAAGTAAATCTAGAAAAAACTTTTTTGGACATCGGCCAAGACAAATAACTCATGACTAAGACTTCAAAAGCAAAGGCATTTTTAATATAAATTCTTTATATTTTTTAGAAATAGTTTTATTACCCATTTTTATATACTGGTCTGTGGAATATAGATATCTAGCCATTCTCCTGGGAAAGTAATTTCTAGATTCTGATTCTAGGCAGATCATATTTTCTTTTCAGTGCATTGAAAAGTAGAAAAAACAAAATATTTGAAAAACTAAAAATGGTGAAACTAATTTTGAAGTATGAATAATAGTAAAAGGGATAAGAATGTTTAAACTTTTCTATTACATAATTCGGCTTCTGGAAAGAACACCTAAACCCATGTTAGAACATTATCTAGCCTCTTCAGTTTTAAATTAAATGTATATGTATAATATCTTGTATAACCCTTACCTTGCAAACATTTGAGTTATTTTCTGCACCATATATTATTAGTGAAGTTTTTAAAAATGCTTTATTTCCAATTGTTTCTTGATATTTAAAATAATATATTTACCTATGGTAAGCAGAATAATGAGCCCACATGGAAGATGTCCATTTCCTGATTTGTGAGACATGTGACTATGTTAGGCTATATGGAAAAGAAAATTGAAGTTGTAGATGGAATTAAGGTTGTTAATAATATGACCTAGAGATGCAGATATAATCTTGGATTATCTGTATGGTACAATAATTCTCATAAATAAGTGAAAGAAGGACAAAGAGAGAGAGAAACAAGGAGGTGGCAATGTGAGAAGTATTTGGTTTTATTTTATTTTATTTTATTTATTTATTTAATTTTTTTTTTTTTTGAGATGGAGGTTCGCTCTTGTTACCCAGGCTGGAGTGCCATGGCGCAATCTCGGCTCACCGCAACCTCCGCCTCCTGGGTTCAGGCAATTCTCCTGCCTCAGTCTCCTGAGTAGCTGGGATTGCAGGCACATGCCACCATGCCCAGCTAATTTTTTGTATTTTTAGTAGAGACGGGGTTTCACCATGTTGAGCAGGATTGTCTCGATCTCTTGACCTTGTGATCCACCCGCCTCGGCCTCCCAAAGTGCTGGGATTACAAGCATGAGCCACCGCGCCCGGCCTAAAGTATTTGTTTTTATTTGCTAGCTTTGGAATTAGAAGAATGATACTCAACCAAAGAAACAAAAGTGAATTTCAGAAGCTGGAAAAGACAAGAAAACCATGTCTCCACTAGAGCCTCCATAAATAAATGTAGGTCTCCCAGCACCTCAGAATTAGCTTTCTAAGACTCATTTCAGACATCTGACATCCAGCATTGCTACATAATAAATTTATGGTTTTTGAAACACTAAGATGTGATAAATAGTTACAGCATCAAAAGGAACCATGCATGTTTCTAGTTATTTTTGAGGTGATGTAGTTATAATTACTAATATATTTTATAGGTTATATTAAATGTGCAAGTCAGCTATTAATTAGCCCTTAATGGTTGCTTATATTTTTATGAGACAAAATATCCCATAAAAACATTTTTAAAATTTTAACATTATTTAATTACAAATTCTTTTAAGACATACCAACCAAGGAAGTGAAAAATTTGGGGGTTTGGAATAGATTGGGGAGCGGCATAAAATTGATTTTGTTTAAAATGTATTGCATTATGAGGTAGAGAGAGTGTTCATTAGTCATGTGGAAATATTTCTTGGATCTCACAAAGCAAATTTGTTTTCAAATCTAAAATTCTTACCCAGATGATGCTGGCTATTTACATGTTTAGATCAGGAAAGTTCAAGAAAATAAAACAAAAATAAGATAGAAAATATGTAAAAGTTATAGGAATAAAATGAACAAGCAGAATAAGTTTATATTATGACCTTACACATGGAAAAATCAAATAGATAATTATTACAATGGCCTAGAAAAAAAATACCTTGAAGAAGCAGACTATGATTTTCCAGTAATGTAAAAATACCTTGAAGAAGCAGACTATGATTTTCCAGTAATGTAGTAATGTAGAAAGGTTGAGGACAAAGATAAGTTTGCAGAACTTTGCAGCTATAAAGCTTTGATTAACTTGAAAGAAATAATTTCAGGTCAGGTGTGGCGTCTCACACCTGTAATCCCAGCACTTTGGGAGGCCAAGACGAGCAGATCACCTGAGGTCAGGAGTTTGAGACCAGCCTGGATAACATGGTGTAACCCCGTCTCTACTAAAAATACCAAACTAGCCAGGCTTGGTGGCACATGCCTGTAATCCCAGCTACCCGGGAGGTTGAGGCTCCAGAATCCTTTGAACTTGGGAAATGGAGGTTGCAGTGAGCTGAAACTGTATCATTGCATTTCAGTCTGGGCAACAAGAGTGAAACTCCGTCTCAAAAAAAAAGGAAAAAAAAAAAGAAATAATTTCAGAGTTTTGAAGACTGAGCATTTATACAATTTTGAAGATTGATTCAATGATGAAGTGAAGAAAGACATTTCAAACATTGGAATAAAACCTTTTGGTAGGGTTAGGAAAAGAAAGACTTCAGTAGAAACTTCAAGGACAAACCTGACGCAAATATTTAGATGATACAACATATTCAAAGCCCTGTCAGCTGTATCAAGAAATTCCACTCCACCTTCACCTAGCACACAAAGTCCTCCCCAAGTCCTGTGGCCCTTGGCTTATTCTCTGACGTTATTTTCTACAGAGCTCCCCTTTATTCTCCACAATCATGTTAAGATGAATCATATTAGCCTTAATAGAGTATCTCACCGCTGTATATTTAAAATCAATTTTAGGGTGTTTGCACTTGTTCTCTCTACTGTTTCATTTTCATACTGTTGGAAAACAAATAATGTATTCACATTTAGCAAAAATATTAGAGTATGAGTTTCCTGGAGGTTGTACCCACTTCTTATGTATTTTCACTCTGTTACCAAATCTACTGTGTAAGAGATTGTAAAGTATTTACTAAATTTGATCATAGTTAATAAATACATTCTCAAAGTATGTAGACTCTTTAAAGGAATAATTTATTAGAATTTCTGTGTTGGGTAAGTTTAGAGGAAATAATCTTTGATCAACCAGGAAAATCTAGATTAAAATTTTGAAATATTATTAAGATAAAACAATGCAAAAAATATTTTGAGCTGATATCATTGTTTTAATATCTCAGAAAAGGATAACTAACTTTTATTCCAATAATCTATATAAGGACATCATTAATTTATTAAAAATATATAAATGTATATATTATCATCTATATTTAACAAATTTAATACATACAAATACACATATTTTTAGTATATATTTTTAATAGAATTGTTTTATTCTATTGGGGAAAAGTTAAGAGTGTTTTCTATAAAGAGATCCAATTGGCAAAACAGATTTCAAAACAGTACATTTGAATTAAATATAGAAATAGCATACTCAAGATGAAATAAGCCTAGAATATGCAAATAACATTAATTATGAATTTTAGGCAAAGGTACTGTCATAATCAAAATCTTTTTGATGTTAATTTTGTTATTTCAAAAGTGACCATTTCAAATCCACATACATTTGAAGTTTAAAAATAGCTTATTTTAGATATCGTAAGGCTTTCGCATGGACAATTTTAAAAATTGTAATGGAAGCAAAACATTCACTTGCAGAGATTAACAGAGGCAGCCTTTCATCTTAGGATAGACAGTCCTTGAACACATTTATCAGAAGTTTCAAATTTTAAAGAGCAAAGAGGGCACAGATGAGGACAGATATCATTTTGTTTTGTTGTGACATCACTGTTATTTATTAGGTTTTACTTATTTATAACAATAATAAAAGAGAAATAGACTCAGCAAATTGACACAAGAACAGAAAATGAAACACCATATATAGTCACTCATAGGCGGGTGATGAACAATGAGAACACATGGACACAGGGAAGGGAGTACTACACACTGAGGTCTATTGGGGAAAATAGGGGAGGGACAGCGGGGGTGGGAGCGGGGGAGGGATGGCATGGGGAGAAATGCCAAATATGGGTGAAGGGGCAGAAGGCAGCAAAACACACTGCCACGTGTGTACCTATGCAACTATCTTGCATGTTCTGCACATGTACCCCAAAACCTAAAATGCAATAAAAAGTAAAAAAAAAGAAAGGTAGATTTATAAAGCAGGTATCCTAAGGTTGAAAGTCAGTATTTAGATTAGACAATCGTGGGTGCAAATAGAAAGACCGCACTTCTTATGGTTGCTGATTATTTGGGAGATTAGATAATCCACAACTCTTATCACCAGAGAACATTTTTTAAATTTTTATTTTGTTCTTTTTATTGTACTTTAGGTTATGGGGTACATGTGCAGATCATGCAAGATTGTTGCATAGGTACACACATGACAATGTGGTTTGCTGCCTCCATCCCCTGGTCACCTGTATCTGGCATTTCTCCTCATGTTATCCCTCCCCAACCTCCCCACCCCCTTGCTGTCTCTCCATTGGCACCCCCAACCAGCAGACTTCAGTGTGTGATGCTCCCCTCCCTGTGTCCATATGTTCTCATCATTCAACACTCACATATGAGTGAGAATATGTAGTGTTTGATTTTCTGTTCTTGTGACAGTTTGCTGAGAATTATGGTTTCCAGTTTCATCCATGTCCCTACAAAGGACATGAACTCATCATTTTTTATAGCTGCATAGTATTCCCTGGTGTATATGTGCCACATTTTCCTTGTCCAGTTTATCGTCAATTGGCATTTGGATTGCTTCCAGGTCTTTGCTATTGTAAACAGTGCTGCAATGAACATACCTGTGCATGTGTCTTTATAATAGAACAATTTATAATCCTTTGGGTATATACCCAGTAATGGGATTGCTGGATCAAATGGAATTTCTATTTCTATGTCCTTGAGGAATCACCACAGTATCTTCCACAATGGTTGAACTAGTTTGCACTTCCACCAACAGTGTAAAATGTTCCTATTTCTCCACATCCTCTCCAGCATCTGTTGTCTCCAGACTTTTTAATGATCACCATTCTAACTGGTGTAAGGTGGTACCTCAATGTGGTTTTGATTTACATTTCTCTAGTAATCAGTGATGATGAGCATTTTTTCTTATGTTTATTGGCCTCATATATGTCTTCTTTTGAAAAGTGTCTATTCATATCCTTCTCCCACTTTTGGATGGGTTTGTTTGTTTTTATCTTGTAAATCTGTTTTAGTTCTTTTTAGATTCTGGATATTAGCCTTTTGCCAGATAGGTAGATTGCAAAAAGTTTTTCCCATTCCGTTGGTTGCTGGTTAACTCTAATGATTGTTTCTTTTGCTGTGCAGAAGCTCTGGAGTTTAATAAGGTCCCATTTGTCTATTTTGGCTTTTTTTGCCAATGCTTTTGGTGTTTTAGTCATGAAGTCCTTGCCTGTGACTATGTACTAAATGATTTTGCCTGGGTTTTTTTCTAGGGTTTTTATGGTGTTAGGTCTTATGTTTAAGTCTTTAATCCATCTGGAGTTGATTTTAGTGTAAGGTGTCAGGAAGGGGTCCAGTTTCTGCTTTCTGCACGCTTCTAGCCAGTTTTCCCACACCATTTATGAAACAGGGAATCCTTTCCCCATTGCTTGTTTTTGTCAGATTTGTCAAAGATCAGATGGTTGTAGATGTGTGACATTGCCTCCTAGGCCTCTATTCTATTCCATTGGTCTATATATCTATTTTGGTACCAGTAACATGCTGTTTTGATTACTTCAGCTTTGTAGTGTAGTTTGAAATAAGGTAGCCTGATGCCTCTGGCTTTGTTCTTTCTGCTTAGGATTGTCTTGGCTATGTGAGCTCTCCTTTGGATCCATATGAAGTTTAAGATGTTTTTTTTTCCAGTTCTGTGAAGTAGGTCATTGGTAGCTTGATGGGGATAGCATTGAATCTATAAATTACTTTGGGCAGTATGGCCATTTTCACAATATTGATTCTTCCTTCCCATGAGCATGGAATGTTTCTCCATTTGTTTGTGTCCTCTCTGATTTCCTTGAGCAGTAGTTTGTAGTTCTTCCTGAAGAGGTCCTTCACATGCTTCGTTAATTGTATTCCTAGGTATTTTATTCTCTTTGTAGCAATTGTGAATGGGATTTCACTCATGATTTGGCTCTCTGTTAGTCTGTTATTGGTGTATAGAGATGCTTGTGATTTCTGCAAATTGATTTTGTATCTTGAGACTTTGCTGAAGTTGCTTATAAGTTTAAGGAGGTTTTGGGCTAAGATGATAGGATCTTCTAAATATACAATCATGTCATCTGCAAATAGAGAAAATTTTACCTCCTCTTTTCCTAATTGAATACCCTTTATTATTTTTTTTTCTTGCCTAACTGCTCTGGCTAGAATTTCCAATAATATATTGAATAGGAGTGGTGACAGAGGGCATTCTTTTCTAGTGCCAGATTTCAAAGGGAATCCTTCCAGTTTTTGCCCATTCAGTATGATTCTGGCTGTATGTTTGTCCTAAATAGCTTTTATTATTTTGAGATATGTTTCTTCAATACCTAGTTTATTGAGAGTTTTTAGCATAAAAGGCTGTTGAATTTTGTCAAAGGCCTTCGCTGCATCTATTGAGATAATCATGTGGTTTTTGCCTTCGGTTCTGTTTATGTGGTGGATTACATTTATAGACTTGAATACATTGAACCAGCCTTGCATCCCTGGAATGAAGACTACTTGATTGTGATGGATAAACTTTTTGATGTGCTGTTGCAGTTGGTTTGCCAGTATTTTATTGACGATTATTGCATCAATGTTCTTTATGGATATTGGCCTGGAGTTTTCTTTTTTTTGTTGAGTTTCTGCTGAGTTTTGGTATCAGGTTGATGTTGGTCTCATAAAATGATTTGGGAAGGATTCCCTCTTTTTGTATTGTTTGGAATAGTTTCAGAAGGAATGGTACCAGCTCCATTTTGTACATTTGGTAGAATTCAGCTGTGAACCTGTCTGGACCTGGACTTTTTTGGTTGGTAGGTTATTAATTGCTGCCCCAACTTCAGTCCTTGTTATTGGTCTGCTCAAGGTTTCAACTTCTTTCTGGTTTAGGATGGGCAGGTGCAAGTGTCCAGGAATTCATGCATTTCTTCCAGGTTTACTGGTTTATGTGCATATAGTTGTTTGTAGTAATCTCTGTTTGGAATTTGTATTTCTGTGGAGTCAGTGGTGATATCCCCTTTATCATTTTTTATTGCATCTGTTTGATTCTTCTCCCTTTTCTTTTTTTATTAATCTGGCTGGAGGTCTACCTATTATCATTGTTTTCCAAAAAACAGCACCTGGATTTATTGATTTTTTGTGTCTCTGTCTCCTTCAGTGCTGCTCTGATCTCAGTTATTTCTTGTCTTCTGCTTGCTTTTGAGTCTTTTTATGATTTTGTTGCTTTTATATTTCCCTCTAGACACTGCTTAAATGTGTCCCAGAGATCCTGGTACATTGTGTCTTCATTCTTGTTGGTTTTGAAGAACATCATTATTTCTGCCTTCATTTCATTGTTTATCCAGTCAACATTCAGGAACCAGTTGTTCAGATTCCATGAAGTTGTGCAGTTCTGAGTTAGTTTCTTAATTCTGAGTTCTAATTTGATTGCACTGTGATCTGAGAGACTGTTCGTTATGATTTCTGTTCTTTTGCATTTGCTGAGGAGTGATTTACTTCCAATTACGTGGTCAGTTTTAGAGTAGGTACCATGCAGTGCTGAGAATAATGTATGTTCTGTGGATTTGGGGTGGAGATTTCTGTAGATGTCTATTAGATCTGCTTGATCTAGATCTGAGTTCAAGTGCTGGATATCCTTGTTAATTTTCTGTCTTGTTGATCTAAGATAGACAGTGGAGTGTTAAAGTCTCCAACTGTTATCATGTGGATGTCTAAATCTCTTTGTAGGTTGTTAAGAACTTGCTTTACGTACCTGGGTGCTTCTGTATTAGCTGCATATTTATTTAGGATCATCAGCTCTTCTTGTTGCATTGATCCTTTTACCACTATGTAATGCCCTTCTTTGTCTCTTTTGATCTTTGTTGGTTTAAAGTCCATTTTATCAGAGACTAGGATTGCAACTCCTGCTTTTTTTTCTCTATGTTTGCATGATAAATCTTCATCCATCCCTTTATTTTTAGCCTATGTGTGTTCTTGCACATGAGATGCATTTCCTGAATACAGCATACTGATGGGTTTTGACTTTTTATCCAATTTACCAGTCTGTGTCTTTCGATTGGGGCATTTAGTCCATTTACATTTAAGGTTAATATTGTTAGGTGTGAATTTGATCCTGCCATTTTGATGCTAGCTAGATGTTTAGCCTGTTAGTTGACACATTTTCTTTATTTTATGTCGATGGCCTTTACCATTTTGTATGTTTTTGGAATAGCTTATACTGGTTGTTCCTTTCCTTGTTTAGTGCTTCTTTCAGGAGCTCTTGGAAGGCAGGCCTGGTGGTGATGAAATCTCTCAGCAATTGCTTGTCCATAAAGGATTTTCTTTCTCCTTTGCTTATGAAGCTTAGTTTGGCTGGACATGAAATTCTAGATTGACAGTTCTTTTCTTTAAGGATGTTAAATATTGGCCCCCACTATCTTCTGGCTTGTAGAGTTTCTGCTGAGAGATCTGCTGGGAGTCTTATGGGCTTCCCTTTGTGGGTAACCCGACCTTTCTCTCTTGCTGCTCTTAGCATTTTTTCCTTCATTTCAACCATGGTGAATCTCACAATTTTGTGCCTAAGGGTTGCTCTTCTTGAGGAATATCTTTGTGGCATTCACTGTATTTTCTTGACTTGAATGTTGGCCTGCCTTGCTAGGTTGGGAAAGTTCTCCTGGATAATATCCTGAAGAGTGTTTTCCAGCTTGGATTCCTTCTCTCCATCACTTCAGGTACACCTATCAAATTTATTTTAGATCTTTTCACATAAGCCCATATTTCTTGGAGGCTTTGTTCATTTCTTTTCACTCTTTTTTCTCTATTCTTGCCTTCTCATTTTATTTCATTGAGTTGATATTCGATCTCTGTTATTTTCTTCTGCTTGGTTGATTTGGCTATTGAAATTTGTGTTTGTTTTGCAAAGTTCTCGTGCTGTGTTTTTCACCCCCATCAAGTCATTTATATTCTTCTCCAAGCTGCTTATTTTAGTTAGCATCTCATCTAACCTTTTCTCTATGTTCTTATTTTCTTTGCATTGGGTTACCATATGTTCCTTTAGCTCTGAGAAATTTATTACCCATCTTCTGAAGCCTGTTTCTGTCAATTCATCAGATTTATTCTCCAACCATCTTTGATCCCTAGCTGGTGAGAAGTTGTGTTCCCTTTGAGGAGGAGAGGAGTCATGGTTTTTGGTGTTTTCATTATTTTTGCACTGGTTTCGTCTGATCTCAGTGGCTTTATCTACATGTGGTCTTTGTAGTTGGTGACTTTCAGATGATGGGATCTGTGTGTGGACCTTTTTGTTGATGTTGAAGCTATTTCTTTCTGCTTCTTAGTTTTCTTTCTGACAGTCAGGCCTCTCTGCTGCAGGACCACTGGAGGTCCGCTCCAGACCCAGCTCACCTGGGGATCGCCTGTGGGGGCCTCAGAACATCAAGGGTTGCCACTGGTTTCTTCCTGGGCTGTCCTCATCCCAAAAGGGTACCCGCCAGATGTCAGCCTGAGCTTTCCTTTATGAGGTGTCTCTTCGGGTATATGGGGGTCAGGGAGTTGCTTGAGGAAAGAGTCTGTCCCTTAAAGGATCTCAAGTGCTGTGGCAGAAGCTCCATTGTTTGGTGCAGAGCTGCTGGGCAGGAATTTTAAGTCTGCTGAAGCTGAACTCATAACTGCCTCTTTTGCCAGGTGCACCAGAGAACATTTGAGTAGATTTATCAATTATATCAATTTAAACAGAAATAAAACTCCTTTATGTTCAAATAATACTCAACAGACATAAAAATCTTGATACTAGATTTCATTAAGACACTTTTGTCATGTTTACATTTTTTCATTTCTGAAGTCCTAATGATTCTTTCTTTGCAAAGCAAATAATCCAGAACTTTTAGGGAAAAATCAATAGTTTTTAATACTGTTTTGATTACCATTTAATGTTTTTAAAATAGTATCTGTTAATGTACTATTTTCTCCAGGATTTTAAAATTGCTTATTATTAACAGAAATAGTTAATTAGAAATTTAATTGTGGTGACAACCTACTGTTCACCTTCTTTCTTTGCATAATGGATTGGCAATGTGGGTTTGAAAATTAATTGGTCATATTAAATGAATATAGATTTAATCTCTTATCTATACTCTGATTTAAGTTTAATTCCCAGCTTATATCAATTTTGCTCCAAAATTGTTGATAGATTCTAAGTGGGGTTTCTGTGTAATTACCATAATAGGGTCTACATATAGTTTATCACAATCAATGTTCTGTAAACATTCACTAATTATTTTATGCCTGCAATCACTCCATTGCACAAATTGTCACATAGCTTTAATTCTCAGTCTTACTAAAATATTTGTCTAAATTTGATTTGTAAAGATTTGTTTTTGCATTAATTTGAACTGCACATGAAAATTTTGTTTAAAAAGATAAACTTTAGGTACATCTAGCAACTTTTGAAATTCATTGCAGAATCTTGAATCTATAATATCATAACTGAAAATTTTATTGACGTCAATTGTGGTGATAATATCTAATTTGTTAAACACTAATTATTGGTTGAATGATTAAATTGCAGAGAACTTTACATGACTAGTTTAGTCAAACTTTTGTAAAAGTAAAACTTGAACTTAAATTTTGTATCACTGTACCATATTTAAAAGAGTCTCATATCTGATAGCATTCTCAGAGGAGAATAGCATGTAAATTACATTTATACATTCACAGATCTAATATTTGTAGGAAAACATTCTGTGATTGGTGTCTCAGATGATAGAACATTATCACAGTTTATCAAACACTAAGTTCATAACAACTGGGCACAGTTGAGACGAGTTTCTCTATAGAATAGTTTTAATTTGATAAATAATCTTGTTCAATTCCTTCTATGTGTTTGGTATAATAACAGAGCAAATACTAGAGCAGATTATTGAAGCAAATGAAAGGAAATTTCAGCGATTATGATATGCATGTTTGTATGGTGCCTCGGATACAAAGGACTTGTAAGTTAGGAATTTGAGAACAATATCTATTTATCAGGCCTTGGTTTTTCCAAGCATTTCTGTTTAAGGCACTACTTCTCCAGCTACCTCAGGGTAAAGAAAGATAGCATCTACTTTACAGGTTAGAAAAAATAATATATGAAGCTCTATATATTCTTGTCAGCAATATGCAATCAATCTAACAAGGTTGATTTCAATGGAAAAACAACAGAGTAAATAAACATTTACTTTTCATGAATAAACTGATCATTGGAAAAATTTTTATGTGGTGCACAAAGTACAGATTTAGGGTATAAACAAGTCTTGTATCTTAGCTCTGTGATAAGATATGTAACCTTGGAAATAGAAGAAACTACTGAATTCAGAACTTTAATTTCCTCAATTTTTAAGTGACAATAACAACCTTAATTTCACAACATTTAGTGACTCTTATATGGAATTAGGCATGTATATTGACCAGCTCTTGATATTTACTAGTATACTGGGCATGTGCTACTCTCCATCATATATGCATTGTGACACAGGCTATCAGAGTCTCCCAAACCTTGTGCTAAATGCTAATGGAAAATAAAAGGGCTCAGTGCTAGTTATATATACAGTATCTATACCTTTTTGCCTATAGTCAAAATATCTCATTTGTAATAGAAAAGTTTCGAATTAATAATTTTTTTTAATCCAGAAGATCATTTTTTTTCCATAACACAACCCAAATTATGTGTATGCTCCTCATGTTTTAGCTATACTGGGCACCCATTTGGAGCAAGAGAAAACTATCATTGCTAATCCCATGCTAGTTACTCAATAAACACACTCATTGAATCAGAAAATATGTTCATTATTCTGTGCTTTATGGATAAGCCTAATAAAATTTTGCATTAAGTAAGACTCTATGCCTGGATAATAACTGTTTGCACATTAAAATTTTGGATCAAACTGAGTCTCAGATGTAAAATAAAAGGCTTATGAAATTCTCTAAGAGAGTGATGAAGGTGGACTTATAAAGTTCTCTGCAGCTTGATTAAACTTTACACATAATTTTTCCTGACTCTAGGCTCCTGATCCCCCTTTTCATAAATCATTTTCTTTGAAAAGAAAATGATTTATCTTTTCATAAAATCATTTTCTAGAAAATTTGGAAATGTAAATTATTTCCCTGACCCTAGAAAAATGTAGATATTTATTTATCTACATGTAGATTGATCTTTTCATAAAATCATTTTCTAGAAAATTTGGAAATGTAAATTATTTCCCTGACCCTAGAAAATGTAGATATTTATGTTGCCAGTTTTACAAACCAGGAGTACTTTATTTAATTTTTAACTTTTATTTTAATGTCAAGGGTACATGTGTAGAATATGCAGGTTTGTTACATAGGTAAATGTGTGTCATGGGTTTTTTATTTTACAGATTATTTCATCACCCATGTATTGAGCCTAGTATCCATTAGTTATTTTTTCTGCTTCTGTCTCTCCTCTCATCCT
This sequence comes from Leontopithecus rosalia, assembly GCA_028533165.1. Taxonomy (NCBI): domain Eukaryota; kingdom Metazoa; phylum Chordata; class Mammalia; order Primates; family Cebidae; genus Leontopithecus; species Leontopithecus rosalia. Next base: position 147,868,814 of record CM052648.1, on the reverse strand, counting down.
CCACCTGCTAACAGGCCCCAGTGCCTGTTGTTCTCTTCTATGTGTCCATGTGTTCTCTTCATTTAGCTCCCACTTATAAATGAAAACATGCGGTACATGGTTTTCTGTTTCTGTGTTTTCTGGTTTCTTGGTTTCCTGTTTCTGTTTTTGCTGTGGATAATGATTTTCAGATCTATCCATGTCCCTCCAAAGGATCCTCATTCTTTTTATGGCTGAACACTATTCCATGGTGTATATGTACCACAGTTTCTTTATCTAGTTTATTATTGATGGGAATTTGGGTGGATTTCATGTCTTTGCTACTGTGAATAGGGCTGTAATAAATATATGTGCAAATATTTCTTTATAATAGAACAGTTTATATTTCTTTGGGCATATAATTAGTAATAAGATTACTGACCATCAGACCCAGGATGGATTTTTCAACAACTGGAGAGACATCCTTTTGAAATGTAATCATCCAGAGAACTAGTGCCCCTGTCTCCAGGTCTTTTTACGAGAGTAGAAGCCTAATTTCTGTGGGTACCAATTATCAAAAACAGGTGACCTAATTACAGAGAAAAAAATTGCAAACTCAGTGATTACTCAATGTGCTAGATATATGCCATTGATCAGACTCTTCACAAACATCCTCCAGTACTTTACCACAGCTGACCATAGCCTTTAAAAACTCTTCTGACCTTCATTTCAATGAAATTGAGCTCAGACTTAGTTCTGATCTTTCTATCATATTAAAATAGCCATGAAGAAAGCCTTCCTTGCCTGTTTTTGTCCATTGCAATTTGTGCTTTGAAAATAGGTTAATTTTCTTTTAGGCAAAAGTAGACATAAATAAAGGTTAGCCTAATTCAAAATAAGATAGATCATTTATTTTGTTTCTAATAAAAATTGTTGTTTTCAACTTTTGTAATTTTAAATTATGTATGTGTGTGTGTGTAGATATATCTGTATAGATATAAGTGTGTGTGTCTCTTTTTAGTCTTTCAATTGTTTTTCACTCTCCCTTTTCCTCCCTTCCCATCTTCTCCCCTTCCCTCCATTTCCAATCTAAATCATTCTGATAATTGTAAGGCTTACATTTCTTATGCAGAATGATCCTTTTTCTAATCTTCTGGGGATTATCTGTGGTTTTATTTAGGTTGTTGTACTTTGCTACTCCCTTTTCCTTGTCACCTGGAAGTTATTATATTTCTAAAGTACTGATGGGTTCCATTTAAACCATTGTGGCTAGAATCCAAAATAGGTGATAGGCACTTCAAGATGTACCACAATAGAAGACATAATAACTAATTGGCTCATCTTCTGGGTGCTAAGATTGGCCTTGAATTAGTGTGATTATATTTTGATTCCTCTATTGTAAACTTATTTGCAAGTAGAAAGTATAATGTGTAGTGATACTTTGACATTAAATGACCATTCAGTTTCTTTAATCAACCACTCTGATCTATGTTTTAAAACCATTAGATATGCTTGCCTAACTAAATGCTTTATCAAGATTATAAAAAGAATTGTTTAATTTGTTTAATTATGTCATTTCTTATATGTAGATAAGCTGACTTCTATATACTGTAAATAATCCTCATCAAGTAAAATATTAGGTTATCCTGGAATATTGTCTCCAATGGAAAGCAGACACTTGCGTAATTTTTTTAAATCAATTTTCAAACAAAGCAATTTTATGAACAGCTCTTTAAATGTAATACAAATGGTATAATTTTTAGAACCTAAGAAACATCATTCACTAATTGACAACAATACGCTTTCACTAATTTTAGACCCAAACTGGGGTCTAGAAATGAGAAATGCTCTGCTGTGGGAAGATCAAGATAATGGCACAGTCTCTTTTCATTTATATGTTAATAAGATATATATGTTGACATAGGTTCTAATGATTTTGATGTAGCTATATATTTTATAAATAAGAAAATAAGTTTTCATGCCATGAAATACTTAATTAGAAGTTCTCCATGGTCTTATGAGACAATTTTTCAGGCTTTAAATTATCATCCTATTTTAACTTATCTGTAGATGAATGCAATCTCAATCAAAATCCCAACAACATGTTTTGTAGATATCAACAAAACTGATTTTAAAATTTATATGGAGGGGCAAAAACCTCAGGATAGCCAACTAAATACTGAAGAAGGAGAACAAAGTTGAAGAATTGACACTGCCCAACTTCCAGCTTTTCTATAAAGCTACAGTAATGAAGATAATGTGATATTGGAAAAAGAATAGATAAACAGGTCAATAGAACAGAGAGCCCAGAAATAGACCTACATAAATATAATCAACTGATCTTTGACAAACAACAAACACAATACTATAGAAAAAAGATAGTCTTTTCAGCAAATGGTATGGAATCAACTGGATATCTATGTGCAAAAAAATAGTAAATAAATAAATCTAGATACTCCCTTATAATATTCACAAATAAAATCTCAAGATGGATCACAGACCTAAATGTAAAAATAAAAACTTTAAGACTCATAACCATAGGAGAAAACCTACATGCCTAATCTTTCGTGATGACTTTTTAGATACAGTCTTGAGGGGAAAATCCATGAAACAAAGAATTAATATGATCAACTTTATTACTATTTAAAAATCTTGCTCTGCAAAAGACACTGTCAAGAGAATAAAATGAAAAGCCATAGACTGGAAGAAAATATTTGCAAAAGACATGTCTGATAAAAATCAATTATCTAAAATATACCAAGAACACTTATAACTCAACAATATGAAAACAAGAAACCCACTTATAAATGGATAAAACACCTTAACAGTCACCTCATGAAAGAAGATACACACATGGCAAAGAAAAGTGTATGGAAAGGTACCGTATATAATATTTGTCATATTTTTTCAGGGAAATGCAAAGTAAAACAGCAATGACTTACCACTACACATCTATTAGAATGGCCATAATTTAGAACATGGACACCTCCAAATGCTCATGAGAATGTGGAGCAACAGGACCTCTCATTTATTGTTGGTGGCAATGCAAAATGCTGGTGGTTTCTTATCAAAACTAAACATAATCTTAGCATATGATTCAGCAACTACATTGCTTAGCATTTATCCTAATGATTTAAAAACCTATGTTCACACAAAATTCTGCAAATGGCTATTTATAGCAGCTTTATTTATAATTTTCAAAAACTTAGAAGCAAGCAGGAGCGCTTCAATAGGTGAATGAATAAATAAAATGTGGACATCCAAACAATGGATTACAATTTGGTACTAAAAAGAAGTAAACTATCAATTAATGCATGAAAAGATATACAGCTAATTTAAATGTGTTTCTCAGTGAAAAAGCCAATCTGAAAGACTACGTGCTATATGATTCCAAATATGTGATAGTCTGAAAAATGTTAAACTATGGACACAGTAAAATGATCAGCAATTACCAGGAACTGTGGAAAGGATGTGATGAATAGGTGTAACATAGGGGATTGTTACATAGGGGATTGTTACAGCAGTGAAAATACTCTGTATGATAACTATAATAATGGATACATTTTATTACACATTTGTCCAAACTCATGCAACATACTACACCAAGAGTGAACACTAATGCAAACAATGGATGTTGGGTGATAATGATTTGTCCATGTATGTTCATAAATTGTAATAAATGTACCATTCTGTGGTGGATGTTGATAATGAGGGAGACTATCCAGGGGTGGAGCTGAAGGACGTATAGGAAATCCCTGCACCTTTCTCTGATTTTGCTGTGTAATTAAAAGTGCTCTAAAAAATAAATTCTTAAAAAATTATTATTGTATATTTATTTTACCAGTATTTATAGAATCTTAACATGAACAGCAACTATTATAGATACCAAAGACTCAGAGGTAGATTCTACCTTTCTTTCTTTTTTTTAAAGAAAGGAGAGAAGGAAAGAAAGAAAAAAAAGGAGTGAAGGAGAGGAAGAAAGAGGAAGAAAAAGAGGCAGAGAGAATGGGAATGTTGCTTTATTCTAAAAATGAATATTGAAAACCTCTTTTATGCCAATAATTGTGCTAATAATGGCCAATCAATATTTCACTTAAACCTATAAGTAGGTGTGATGTGGTACTGACAAGAATGTATATTTTGGGTATTTAAAGTGGAGAGGTCTATAAATGTTTATTAAGTTTACTTGTTCCAGATCTGAGTTCAAGTCCTGGATATCCTTATTAATTTTCTGTCTTGTTCATCTATCTAATATTGATGTTGAAGTCTCCCACTATTATTGTGTGGGAGTCTAGGGAGTCTAAGTCTCTTTATAGGTCTTATGTATCTGGTTGTTAGAATCATTAGCTCTAATTGTTGCATTGATCCTTTTACCACTATATCTTTGTTGCTCTACACTCTATTTTATCAGATGTGAGAATTGTAACTCCTGCTTTTTATTTATTTATTTATTTATTTATTTTTACACTCCATTTGGTTGGTAAATGTTTCTCCATCCCTTTGTTTTGAGTCTTTGTGTATCCTTGCATGTGAAATGGGTCTGGATGTAGCATATTGTTGGGTTTTGGCTGTATCTTTTGATTGGGGGATTTAGTCGATTGAAATTTAGGATTACT
>CM052648.1:147829725-147864140 GCA_028533165.1 Leontopithecus rosalia | reverse complement strand
TTTTTCAAAGTTCTTAGTTTCTTTACATTGGGTTAGAACAAGTTCTTTTAACTCCCAGAAGTTTCTTATAAACCACCTTCTGTAGCCTACTTCTGTTAATGGAACACAGTCCTTCTCCATCAGGCCTCGTTCTATTGCTGATGAGGAACTGTAATCCCCTTTAGAGGGAGAGGTGTTCTGATTTTGGGTATTCTCAGCCTTTTTAGGCTGGTTTCTTCCCTTCGTTATAAATTTATCCATCTGTAGTCTTTACAATTACTGCCTTTCTAATTAGGTTTCTGAGTGGACATCCAATTTATTGATTCCCAGCACTGGAATCTGAGCAACCCACTGCGCCAGCCAAAACAGTGGCGTTAAGACTGATGGTGCTCTTCTGCCCAGGAACCTCCAGTCTGGCTTCCTTCTTGAGTCTGTAATAGGCAACTCTGCCTTCCTGGAGCTCCAAACGTCAGTCAGAAGGGGAACCAATCCCGTTTACTCTGCACCTAGAGCTGCCGTGCCGAGGCACTGGAAAAACTGCTGCACCGGCCACAAGAGTCCCGCTGGTGACCCATAGGGCTCCTCCACTGGGAATCTTCTGGTCTGTGAGTGACAAAAATTCCTCTGAAAGTGTGGCATCCTCTCGTTCTCTGCACTTTCACTGGGAGCTACAATTCTGAGCTGTTAGTGATCAGCCATCTCGGATCTCCTTCAGGTACAAGAAACAATTAAAGTTGTGTGGTATTATACCCAAATGAAAAAAAAGTCACAAAAAGAATAGAAAAATTAGAAATTTTAAGAGACATTCTAAGAATACTAGGAGGTTTGGTAATTAATTGCATGCCTGAACTTGGAATAATATATATGCCCCCCACATCAATTTGGCATTTGCTAAAGGACAAGTACTTGGCCCTACCTGCTCATATGAGGAGAAATACATTTGAATATAGAAATTAATATATTTTAAATTTGTGAGTTCCCAAGGATGTTGTACACAGCCTACACAACCACTATGGTTTTTCTTAATTAAGATGATCTCTATGAAACTTACTTATGCTCTCACATTCTACTTAAAAAACTATATTTGCATATTATTTTATTAATACATTAAACGTTAATATCACAAGGGTGAGAAGATGATGTATTTGCTCATACCTGGTGAGAAGAATATCATATATTCTCAAAACAAATTTTTTTTTTCTGTCACCCAGGCTGGAGTGCAATGGCATGATCTCAGCCCACTGTGACATGTGCCTCCTGGATTCAAGTGATTCTCCTCCCTCAGCCTCCTGAGCAGCTCAGACTACAAGTGCCTGCCACCATGCTCAGCTCAGTTTTTGTATTTTTAGTGGAGACTGGGTTCACCGTGTTAGCCAGGATTGTCTCTATCTCCTGACCTTGTGATCTGCCCACCTCAGTCTCCCAAAGTGCTTGGATTACAGGTGTGAGCCACTGTGCCCAGCCTCAAAAATTATTTTCTATTAAATGATTCTTCAGGTATTGTCTTAAAATCTTTTTTGAAGTATCTGTTTTGTGGTGGTCAGGTTCAAACAGTTAAGATAAAGAATGATTAAATGTAAACCGCACCTTGGAGAAAGTTAAAAATAGGATAAATGGTGGTGTATCCCTGCCTCTTCTGCTTTATAACTTATTAGAGTAGATGTAAGATGGAAAATAATGAGCTAGAAAGTATTTGGGTTAATTATTAACTTGTAAAACATGTGGAAACATTTAATGATGTAGGTGTTCTACAGCTATTAGCTCAATGAATCAATGAAATACAATAGTGCTGAAAGTAAAAATGTGTTTCTAATGATTACTTTTGTGCTTACATTGCATACTCCTTTATACCAGCAATATTAGATAAAGGTCAACATGAAGTCATTTATTTGTCTTCAGACATAGACCTGAATCATGGCCCCTATTCCATGCCCAGTTTAACATTCAGATTGTAGTTTATCAGTTTCTTCTTCTTCTTCTACCTTGAAGGTTTTTTTTTTCTTTTTTTTTGGAGTAATAGCCATTTTTTTTCTTTTTATTGCGTTTTAGGTTTTGGGGTACATGTGCAGAACATGTAAGATAGTTGCATAGGTACACAAGTGGCAGTGTGCATGGATGAATCTGGAGAACATCATTCTCAGCAAATTGACACAAGAACAGAAAATGAAACACTGTATATTCTCACTCATAGGTGGGTGATGAACAATGAGAACACATGGACACAGGGAAGGGAGTACTACACACTGAGGTCTATTGGGGGAAATAGGGGAGGGACAGCAGGGGGGGAGCGGGGGAGGGATAGCATGGTGAGAAATGCCAAATGTGGGTGAAGGGGCAGAAGGCACCTTGAAGGTTTTTGTTACTTGGAAGTTACTTTGTATTAACTTTTACCTCCAATATAAATCTGGGACTACAGGAACCTGCCACCATGCCCAGCTCACTTTTTGTACTTTTAGTAGAGACGGGATTTCACCATGTTAGCCAGGATGGTCTTGATCTCCTGACCTCGTGATCCACCTGCCTTGGTCTTCCATATCAATTATGTTTTCTTCCATATCAATTATGCATCTTATATGTCATAATTATGGACTAGAATTCAACTGAGTACTCATTGAAATGATGGTATTATTTCTATAACTGTCCAATAAAATCAGATACTTCTTTAGCTCTATGATTGCTCTTATTTTTCTAAAAGTTCAAATTGGTGTTCAGATTTTGTATTAAAACAAAACTTACCAAATCACCTTGGGAATTAATTTTCAGAAATCACTATGACCTAAACTATGAAATTTGATAGAATAATGTACATTGTCTCATTCTAGCTATTTAAACCTTATATTCTCATACATAGCCAACTTGAATACCTACCTTATTACTCTCCTAATAAATTCCATATTTTCAATTATTGATTAGAGCAACCAAAGATAGTACAAGGAAATCATGATATTTATTTGCTAGAGATTTCTAGAAATACCACTAACCTAACTAAGGAGGAATATTGGGAACACTATTTCTGAATTGCATCCCCCAGGGCCTGAACTGCCAGGCACTTCCACAGCTGAAGGTATGGCTCAGTTCCAGATGCACTAGCCTGATTAGTTCCATATGCACTACTCTGCTACCATCTCCAAATCATGACATTAGAAGAAGAAAGAAAGATCTTGTCAACCAGAAAACTGAATCATTTGAGTATGTCTGAAGCTACTTTAAATCTTAACTGAGATACTATCAGAATATTTTCTTTTGTTAACAAGCCATCTTTTAAGGACAAGACTGCATCAAATGAATTTCTCTCTCATCCCTTGAAGGAGAGCACTCTTTCTCACAGATTAGGCTTCGTGGCTGGATCTCACCGTGGCTCTCTGATTTCAAGTATCCCTGATACCAGCAGTGAACTTTTGCAATGATGTCTGCTGACTCAGGGTACCCGTCCTGGCCCAAATTACTGCCTACACTTGGCTTGTATTACTTCCCACAGTTCTGGCTGTGCTGTGTTCCATACCAATTCCCTGACAAGCACCCTGCTTCCTATTAGATCTTAGCACAATGCCAGTGTTTATTTTTAGCAGATACCTTATGTTCTTTATGTACAGATTACCTACAGACTGTTTTTCTCACCTTGCCCTTTTGTAACTGTTATCATCAGTTAACAAGAAAACAAACTGAATAGAATTAGAAGTAAGAGTTTTCATGAGGTTTTCTGAACTCATCTATCCTAATCTGATAGAAACTGAATCTATTGACCTTCAAGTTTAAAATGCACATCTTTGGTCTCTTCTTACAAACTAAATCTTCTTTCAGTTTTTGAATCTGGACTGCTATAGCATTGTATTCATCAGAAGAAAAGTATTATTTTAACACAGTAATGGAAATCTCTGACTACTTTAAGAATATTCATTTGATAAAGTTCTCAAAAGAGTTTACAATCTTTTTGTGAAAATCACAATATTGCCATTTTCTTCTGAAGTGCACTTTGAAGAAGTATTTCAGCAGAAAAGAATAGTAATATATCTTGATCCAAAGAGACCAATTACCCATTTCCATGCTTTTTGTAAATGTTGGAGGGTGGATTAGCCAGACTGTGGATAAATGCTCCTAAAAGTTAGCCTTGCTAAGCACATTTTAGACAGAAATTAAATCTCTAATGTCCTCCTTTGCCTTTAAATTTTTTTAATTTTTATTTCATCTTTTTATCACTCATGAGAGCTTTATAAGCTTGTTAGAATGGAAAATCAATTAAGTACATTTGGTTGAGTAAATCTGTTTGTGTGTGTGTGGTTAAAATGTATTCTTTATTTAAATGGAGTGAAATGTTAAAATGGAGTAAAGCATACTGTTTATATGCAGATCATGAAAAGATGAAATTTTATTTCTACATTTTTAAATTGTAGAAGTTATAAGAACTGCACTTACTTTTTAAAGCAACAAAATAATTCTTTATAATTAAATGAATCAAAAGTATTGAATATTAATGCCTTATACTCATGTATCTTCTCTCTAGAAATACTTAAATTGAGATTATAATTCTCTATCAAGGAGTTTACTTCAAACACATAAATAGTTTTAGGAGATCCAGCAACTAATCAGTAACACTCATCAGAATAGAAAGAATTGGGAAACAAAGTTGAAGTGTATGTATCTTAGAAAATTAGAAAACTCTAATAGCACAAGTAGGCTTCCCTCACCTATCTGATTAGAATCAAATAGGAACCCAGGTATATATATATTACAATTCTGAATATATTGTTAATTTTATATTTACTATGCATCTATCTATAACTGGGCATTAACAATCTGGCAAAGGAGGTAAGTTACATTTTCTAGGCAGCAAGTTTGTTCATTGTTGCTAAAGATATAACCTTAGTTTGTTTTTTTCCCCCTTCCACAAGTGAAACTGACAGTACTCACATCAAGTGTAAATAGATTCTACCTTTGCTTAGTGATTGTATGTAAGCAGAATGTGACTTCCTGGAGACACCCATTATCCTTTGGTTTAAGTCTAGGAAAGAAGTGAGTATAGTGATTGATAAAATTTTTCTTTCTCCTATTTCAAGGAAAAGGGAAAACTATTTCCTAAAGAAGGAAATTAAATGTCTACCTTCTAAAACAATTATACCTTATCCTTTGATTATGATAATTATATTTGCTTAATATTTTAAGTGTGTTTTATATGTTACAGTTTATATATGACCTTTATAGACCTCTATAGTCTTTATATTATAGACCTTTATTAATTTTATTGAATTTTCTTAACATTTCCCTTAAGGCAAAGATAGGCTTAGTGAGTAGTGAGTAGAATACTTCTGTCTTTGAGAAACAAGACAAGTCAAAGGCATATATATAGTACTATGCCTATCACCAAAAAGAGACAGACATATATTTCATAACTGTTCCTTGTGTAATAAGATGTTGAGAAAATAAAGCCTTCTAATGTTTTGTTATCTACTTTTCAGTACTACACCATGCTATTTCAAAATACCTTCTTTACCTTGCAAAATGATCTTGTCAATAACTTTAAGAACTTTTAAAAGACATAATTAACAATTCAAAAACAGAATACACCATTCCTCACCTTAACTTCGAAACACAGTTATTTTCTGGAGAATCTTTATAACCTCTGATTGCGGTATGAGCTGCCTAATCAACCAAACCAAAAATCTGAAAGCCCTTCTTTTTACCTTCCTCTTGTTTATTTTCTACAACAAATCAATATTTGGCTGAATTAAATTGCCCATCTTCTTTTTCATCTCTCTAACGGAATCTGCATTGCACGTATTTATTTCAACATATTGTATCATGACACGTAGAATACTGCGTAGCCTCAGCATTGACTTCCTTCTTTATTATCTTGAACCACTTCAAACTTTACTTTCTTTTTTTTTATTGTACTTTGGGGTCTGGGGTACATGTGCACTTCCTGCATCCTGCAGGATTGTTTTATAGGTACATACATGCCATGGTGGTTTGCTGTCTCCATCCTCCTCCAACCCATCGCCTACATCAGGCATTTCTCCCAGTGTCATCCCTCCCCATCCACCCCGCCCCCCCATTGTCCCTCCCCTCTTCTCCCCCCAACTAGCCCTGTGAGTGTTATTCCCTTCCCTGTGCCCAAGTGCTCTCATTATTATCACCTGCCTATGAGTGAAAACATGCGGTGTTTGGTTTTCTGTTCTTGTGTCAGTTTGCTGCAAATTATGGTTTCTAGATTCATCCATGTCTCTACAAAGAACAGGAACTCATCGTTTTTTATGAATGCATAGTATTCCATGGTGTAGATGTGTCACATTTTCCTTGTCCAGTCTATTGTCAATGGGCATTTGGGTTGGTTCCAGGTCTTTGCTATTGTAAACAGTGCCACAACGAACGTATGTGTGCATGTGTCTTTATAATAGAATGATTTATACTCCTCTGGGTATATTCCCAGTAATGGGATTTTTGGGTCAAATGGAATTTCTATTTCTAGACCCTTGAGGAATTACCACACTGTCTTCCATAATGGTTGAACTAATTTACACTCTCACCAACAGTGTAAAAGCTTTCCTATTTCTCCACATCCTCTCCCCAGATTTTTTAGTGATCACCATTCTAACTGGCATGAGACGGTATCTCAATGTGGTTTTGATTTGCATTTATCTAATGACCAATGATGATTAACACTTTTTCATATGTTTGTTGGCAGCATATATGTCTTCTTTTGAAAAGTGTCTGTTCATCTACTGTGCCCACTTTTGAATGGATTTGCTTTTTTTTTTTCTCATAAATCTGTTTTAGTTCTTTGCAGATTTTGGATAATAGCCCTTTGTCAGATGGGTAGATGGCAAAAATTTTTGCCCATTCTGTTGGTTGCTGGTTCGCTCTAATGATTGTTTCTTTTGCTATGCAAAATCTCTTAAATTTAATTAGATCCCATTTGTCTATTTTGGCTTTTGTTGTCATTTCTTTTCGTGTTTTAGTCATGAAGTCCTTGCCTGTGCCTATGTCCTGAATGGTGTTGCCTAGGTTTTCTTCTGGGAATTTTATGGTTAGTTCTTATGTTTAAATATTTAATCCATCTGGAGTCAATTTTTGTATAAGGCATAAGGAAGGGGTCCAGTTTCAGCTTCCTGCATATGACTAGCCAGTTTTCCCAACACCATTTATTGAACAAGGAATCCTTTCCCCATTCCTTGTTTTTGTATGGTTTGCCAAAGATCAGATGGTTGTATATGTGTGGCATTGCTTCCATGGCCTCTGTTCTGTTCCATTGGTCTATATCTCTGTTCTGGTACCAGAGCCATGCTGTTTGGGTTACTGTAGCCTTGTAGCATAGTTTGAAGTCAGTTAGCATAATGCCTCCAGCTTTGTTCTTTTTCTTAGGATTGTCTCAGCTATGTGGGCTCTCTTTTGGTTCCATATGAAGTTTAAAGTTTTTTTTTCCAGTTTTCTGAAGAAGGTCAATGGTAGCTTGATGGGATTAGCATTGAATCTATAAATTACTTTGTATAGCCATTTTCACAATGTTGATTATTCCTAACCATGAGCATGGAATATTTTTCCATCTATTTGTGTCCTCTATTTCCTTGATCAGTGGTTTGTGGTTCTCTTGAAGAGATCTTTTACTTCCTTTGTTAGTTGTATTCCTAAGTATTTTATTCTCTTTGTAGCAATTGTGAATGGGAGTTCACTCATGATTTGGCTCTCTGTTTGTCTGTTATTCGTGTATAGGAATGCTTGTGATTTCTGCACATTGATTTTGTATCCTGAGACTTTGCTGAAGTTGCTTATCAGCTTAAGGAGGTTTTGGGCTGAGACAATGGGGTCTTCTAAATATATAATCATGTCATCTGCCAGTAGGGACAATTTGACTTCTTCTTTTCCTAATCGAAGGCCCTTTATTTCTTTTTCTTGCCTATTTGCTCTGGCTAGAACTTCCAATGCTATATTGAATAGGAGTGGTGAGAGAGGGCACCCTAACTAATTTCTTCTATACAGTAAACAGATAATAATATTGCATTAGACTAAGTATATCTAAACAAAAAATGCAATAATTCTAATTCCTTTGTGAATTTACAGTTTATTATTCCTAAGATTTTTTTAAAGTTTTACAGAGCTTCTCAGCATGAATTATGTATGATTATTAATTCTGTATTGTTTAAATAGCAACATAAAGTTATATATGGATATAGGTTTAATGGTAAAAGGGTGGACTGGTTTTTGGCTTAAACATAAAATTGGCATAGAAATAGATAAAATATATATCTATGTTTGTGTACATACATATATATATATATATACACACACATATAGATATAGAAGGTGTAGATATATATTTGGCCTATATTCATGGCCAGAATAATTATTTTTTTGACATCTATAAAAATTAAAATTATTTTTTGAATAATTTTTTTTACATCTATAAAAATTAAAACAAATAAAATAGTGAAGATAATTAACCTCAAGTTAAAATAAAATCTTTATGCACCATGTATTCAGTATTTAAGTAAATATATTGCCTAATTACCAAGTCTAGAGATTTTATTTTTAAAGTCTAAATTTAGTAAGGGATGAGCTTATTATCATAATTCCCTAAGGCAATAATGCTCCAACTTCAGTCCAACTGAATTGTTTAAAAAATCGAAAGATGACTGAGCATGGTGGTTCATACCTGTAATTCCAGCACTTTGGGAGGCCAAGGCGGGTGAATTACCTGAGGTGAGGAGTTCAAGACCAGCCTGGGTAACATGGTGAAATCCCGTCTCTACAGGCATGGTGGCATGTTCCTGTAATCCCAGCTACTCAAGAGGCTGAGGCAGGAGAATCACTTGAACCCAGGAGGTAGAGGTTGCAATGAGCCAAAATGGCATCATCACAATATAGACTGGTAGACAGAGCAAGACTCCATCTCCAAAATTAATTAATTAATTAATTAATTAATAAGTTTTATAGAAATCTAAAATTTTCATTAAATTTCAAAGTACATTCTTCATAAGTCCTACAGATTTACATGGATGTTTGTGTTTGGCTAAAAAATTCAGTATGTTTATTCAACAAAATTGGCTTATTACTTCAAGGAGTATAGTAAATATTGAGATATTCCCCAACTTATGATGGCTTGACTTATGATTTTTTGACTTTAGGATAGTGCAAAAGTGATACGCATTCAGTAGAAACAGTTTTTCAACTTTTGAATTTTGATCTTTCTTCAGGCTACTGATATGCAGTAGGATACCCTTTTGTGATTCTGGACAGCAGCGCCCTGTCAGCCACCTGATAAGAAGGATAAGCAACAGATGCTCAACAGTGCACTGTGTTACCAGATGCTTTTGCCCAACTGCAGGCTAATGTAAGTGTTCTGAGCATGTTTAAGGTGGGCCAGGACAAGCTATGACATTTGGTAGGATAGGTGTATTAAATGCTTTTCAACTTACGGTTTTTTTTCATTTTTGATGGGTTTATAGGAATGTAAACCCATCATAAATCGTGGAGCATCTGGATTTTTACTGCTATTTCATTTACTTGAACATTTTGTGTGTTTCTACCAAGAAATTTCTTAATAAGAAAACATCTAAAACAAATTTTGAAAACAAAATTCAATATGCTTATTGGCAAAATTTTGAATGATGGTTAATTTCTGAATTGACGACAAATCCTTCTGTTTTATGTGCTCTAGCATTTTTTCAATTGCTGATGATATGATTGGAGAACACAGATGTGCCTAAATATTAATAATAACAGTTACTGCATATTCAGAGAGTGTGTGCATAATTTGGTAGAGCTTAATTGCAATATGGAACATATAACCATTTGTTTATCTAGGAAAAGCAAATAATACCTATTCAGAGAAGCATTTCATTAGCTTGCTTGGCAGTGTTTTTCGAAAGAATCAATGCCAGATGTGGACACAAAGGAGAGAAGTGGGAATTAAACCAAGGAAATTCTTGGCTACTGTAAACTCTTCATTTGTGCCTAAGGATATCTGCTTGCTGTGCTTTTAATTTTTAATATATACAAATTTTTCTTCCTCCAGATACTTTCATACACTAAAAATTCTTTTTTGGTCTAGATATTGTATTCTAGGAAATAAAATATATTTTTCAGATAGTTTCTCTCATGTGAAATAATAATATCATGGAATGAGATGAAGTATAATGAACTTTAGTTTATAATATTTATGTATAAATTCACATCGTTTCCTTCATTTTGGATTATACATGTTAACCTTTTTGAGAACAAGCCCAATGTATAAATTTATTGTTAATTTAGGCTATAAAAATTTCTCCTAATTTTTATCTGTGATATTCATTTGCTTTGAATGGAAGTAATATATGAATCCGCATAAAATTAAATTACAAATACATCTGTCCCTGGACACAAGGTAATCAAGTATATATTTACTTAATAAATTTACAGTAAAACATAATATGACTACTGAAATCATAATATTAGACAATGATAAATTCAATAAATAGTCTTAACACTTAAAAACATGAGACAGTAATGTTTTAATATTTCAAAAAAAGGATATTTAGTCATTTATTTACATTATTTTATAAGTTCAACCTAAATGAATCAGTTTAAAAACCAATTCACAAAATTTTCAAATATTAATACAAATTTAAATTGGCAACTAATATAGAGCAATAACTTTTAGACATAAATGTAAAGCAGAATTATTGGGTATTTTGAAAAATGTAAACTTTCTACCCCCCTCAACAACTACTGAATTACAGTATTTGAAAGTTAGAGATTCAAAATATGTGTATTAAAGCCTCCTTAGCTGATTTTCTTTGCATAATACAATGGAACAAACATTTTCTCCAACTAAATGAGTATATTTATTGGCCCTTATTTAGACACAGCTAATATACTTCAGATTTTTTTCTTAATGTCTAATGGTTCTATGCTTTGTAAATGCTGTTAAAGTATTCAAAGGACTTTTCTTCTCTAGAACATGAATATAAATAGTGGAAGTTAAAAATAATAACTCCAGTATCTTAAGGTAATAAACAATAAAAGTTACAAATAAAAAGTCTAATACCTGAAAAGAAGTAAAATAAATAAATATTATGTTGTAATGCATTTTGGCTATGCAAAATGACATTGGTGTGCATGTGTATGTATGTGTGTGTATATTTGTGCACCAGATTTTTCTATCCACTTGAAGATGTATAATTTTGACACATCATTGGTGGTTGCATTAAAACTTCATTATATTATTTTATATTATGTTGTATAATCAGGTTAAATAGGCATCTATTTGTAGCATAAAAATGAAATAATTGTACCAAGTTACACTTGCATAATTTTTCTTAAGTCATTCTTTCAGGGGGCATGTTTAAAAGCAAGCAGATGAATTAAAACTTACAAAACACCTTAGCTATTACTGAAATTAGCTACAATACTTTTAATGAAAAACTTTGAAGTCTATTTTCATAATTTAAAAAGAAAATGATAGCATGATTCATTCTATGCCAGGGTAGTAATGATAAGGTGCATTTGAGTTGAAAATTTCATGCCTAGTTAGTACAAGTCACATCAGGAATATCAGTCTCTCTGAGCATCAGCTGTTCTTATGCCTGGATTATCATGGATCAGATCTTCCTACAAACAGCACTGCAAGATTGATGAGGCAAAATGAAACAGCTGAAGTATGCAGATGTTAAAACAGGCAGCAACACCCAAGTGTGCTCCCTACTAATGTAAGGAAAATCTAGTACCTTTTGATAAACTTTTCATTTGAAATATTCTATTTGTTGTTCACTGTCTGGATCCATCAAAATATGTGATGCTGCCATTATCTGTTACTGTAATTAAATTCCAAATTTAATTACAAATTAAGACACTATTTAATTTTATTTCTTGTGAGATTTCCTCATTTTGAAATAAAAAAAAATTATTGAAGGGAGTTCTGATCTTTTTTGAATATAGAGATATTCAATGGCTGAGAATAGTATCTTATAGTTCCCAAGAGGCAGAACATTATCTTTAGCCCACTACTCTCTCATTCTTCTATTCCATAATAAGGGAATAGAATAAGCTAGACGCAGAAATTTATTTCTTCACTAAATAGAGCATAGGTTTTTCTTTTGAATTTCCATGAATCAAGTTGATATGGTTTGGTTGTGTCCCCACCCAAATTTTATCTTGATTGTAACTCCCACAATTCCCACATGTCCTGAGAGGAAACTGGTAGGAAGTGATTGATTTATGGGGGCATGTCTTTCCTTCACTATTCTTGTGATAGTGAATGAGTCCCACAAGAACTGATGATTTTAAAAAGAGGAGCTCCCCTGCACAAGCACTCTCTTTGCCTGCTGCCATCCACGTAATATGTGACTTGCTCCTCCTTGCCTTCTGTCATCATTGTGAGGCCTACCCAGCCAAGTGGAATTGTGAGTCCCAATAAATCTCTTTCTTTTGTAAATTGTCTAGGCTTGGATATGTCTTAATCAGCAGTGTGAAGTGGACTAATATACAAACACAATGAAAAAGGGTGAGAAAACCTAAATAGGCTGAAAAAAATCAGAATTGTACCTCTAAACACCTGCCTTCTATGAAAGTTTGAACAACATTGGCCTTATCTACACAGTGTTGATTTAGTCCAATCTTTAATATATTATTTGGACTAATACTTAAACAATTTTTAATATGACTAGGCACATTTATCATATAAAAGACATTGTAAATGAATACATTATTTCAACTTAAAATTTTATAATTAAATTAGTTTACTATTTATTGCATGTATGACATATGAGATGAACTAATCATGTTCCTGTTTCCTTCACAGTCAATATCAGCTGCTGTGGCCATGATTACAAGTACTTCTAATTGAAGAGTATGTTGCTTCTCATGAAAGTCACTCTTTCTTGCTATTCTTCTGGTAATAGTACCTTATATGGCAAAAGGTACTTTGCAAATATAATTAAAGTTACTAATTGTAACCTTAATTTCATTTTTTCACACCTTAAATCTCATCTCATTTTAAAACAATGTGTTATAAAAATAACGAAACGTTACTTCCACTCCTACTTCTCCCATGACCCAGGAGGTGACTGTCTTGGGAAGAAGATTAATTGAACGTGTAATTACCTGCTTACCTATTAAAATTGGCCCACTTTTGCTAAGAGATGTTTCTGTCCTGGTTGTTAGCCCAGAAACTCTCTTTTCCTATTATTGGAATGGACTTCCTACATTAACAGGAAATTTCTTACACTACTGGTAGGTACCATCTGGTGGGAACCAGTTAAACTTCTGATAAAGATGTGAATGGTAAATAGGACACAGTGCCAGCTAATACAAGGAATCCAAGAATTATATATATATATAAAAGACAATTACACTACAGTATCACTGATGAATACAAATGCAAAAATTCTCAATGAAATACAAGCAAATCAAATTCAACAGCACCTGAAAAGCATCATACACAATGATCAAATGGAATTTACATAAACAAATTATCATTTGGGTGATACACAATGAACAACTGGGCCCTTTACTGCCGGTTACAGACGACCTCTGACTTTAACTCCTACTCTTTTTGGGGGGCTTTTTCCTTACCTGGAAATAAGTTCCTATCCATACCAGTCTCAACTATACATTTTCTGGCATGTTACCCTAGCCCTATATTACTTATTGGCTACCTAAGCTCTTGTTAATACCTGTTGGTACCAAATTTTACAGATAGCCACCCAAGGGCCATAGTATTAGTAAGCTTACCAAACAGTTAAAAGAAGAAAAAATCTTTTCTTCTCTCCCATTCTGGCTTTCCCACCACTAAATGGGCAGGTTTGCTGCAAATGATCTTTGAAATCCTAGTTTGTTCCCTGACAGGAATTTGAGTCCTAAAGACACTTTATCACTAGCTCCAAATTCAAACATCATAAAATAACATAATTTAGATTATCAAACAAGCTGGGGTCAGATGATAGATTGCTATAAATTAGCCAAAGATGGCATATTTGGTCTTTACTTTTTCAATTTTCTCACTGCATACTAAGACTCATTAGCTTAAAAGCCTGCCAATATCAAAATCAACTTTTTTTACACATCCAATTCTTAAAAAAAAATCAAAACTGGCAAATTTTTGTCACTTAGAGCCAGCCTAATTTGTACACCCAACAGAACTTTGCCCAACAGCGGTTACCAATAAAGAAGTGAGGGCCTTGCAGTTAGAAGGCTGCAAATTGCTGGGGCTTTTTTGAACTCTCTGACCTGACTCTCCATCATGCCACTGAGTGACATCACCTATACATGCAAGCCTGTTCTCTGATCCCTTTCTCTCCCAGGAGTTCCCTTGTTCTCTTCTGAGTAATCACTCCCATTCCCTAAGCCCCAAGATGATCTCACTCTGTGAGGGACATCACCCTCCATGCAATCCTGTTCAAGTGCCATCAATAAAGCTTGTTGTGTGTTACTGCTTGTCCCAGTCCTGCCTTTTTGCAGTTCAGCCCAAAGTCTCTCAAGCCTCCTATAGAAGGATATTATTCTAGATTATCTAAGTGGGTCCAGTGTAATCACACAAGCTCTTAATATCAGAACTTTTTCCCAGCTGATGGCAAAAGAAGTTAAAGACATGCTGCAGACAGCAAATTAAGAGAGATTCAAAACATAAGAAAGATTAACCCATCATTTTTGGTTTTGAAGATAGATGATACAACAAGCCAAGAAATGAAGATAGGCTTCAGAAGTTGAGAAGGACCTCTGACTGATGAACAGCAAAAAAAATAAAAACCTCAGTTTTGTAGCTGTAGAGAACTGCCAAACTGAATGAGACTCCAGAACTTCCAGATAAGTGCCATATTTTGTCTTTATGAGATGCTAAGTAGAGTACTTCTCTGAGAATTCTGGACTTCTGACTTTCAGAACTGTGAGATAATTAGTGGACATTGTTTTAACCTTGAAAATTTGTGGTAAATAGTTAAAGAAGAAATAGAAAAGTACTAACCTTCTTACCTAAACCTTCAACTGTTTTCTAACTCTCTACTTTCACTCTACTATTTCCAATGTTGATTAAAATCAACATCTTGGCGTACTTCCTACCTGCACCTAGTAGTTTCATGGCTGAAGAAAATCACACATCTATTGTTACTGTTCTGACTTCATATCCATGATTATAAACCTTCAGCATTGCCAAGAAGTACTAGTTCATTTTCATATTGCTATGAAATAGAGATACCCTAGACTGGGTAATTTATAAGGAAAAAGAGCTTTAATGGACATATAGTTCCACATGGCTAAGGAGGCCTCACAATCAGGGTAGAAGGTGAAAGAGTAGCAAAGACACGTCTTAAATGGCAGCAGGCAAAAGAGCGTGTGCAGGGAAACTGCGTTTTATAAAACCATCAGATCTTGTGAGACCTATTCACCATCATGAGAACAGCATGGGAAAAACTCACTCACATGATTTAGTCACCTCCCACCATGTCCCTCTCAGGACATGTGGGAATTATGGGAGCTACAATTCAAGATGAGATTTGGGTATGCACACAGCCAAACCATATCACAAGATAACCTGGAAAATCTTATTCTTCTTATGATATCTCATAATAAACTTATCTTATCTTTCTCTGAGATCTCTATTTTACAATTTTCCTTTCTTCTCAAATAACTTACATTGTACTCTCTTTCTTATTTGTTGAAGTTGTTGATTCTGAAATCACTGAAGAAAAGTAAAAACATGACATTTTTAAAAACATTCCATATCTAAGTCTATCATTCTTTCTACAGGTCTTCTCATATGTTATGATTTTTCTCACTCTTACTTTGACTGAGATCTAATAGATTCACTAGTCTGATTAGTCTAACCACTACACTTGTACAGTTATCATGTCCCCATTGACTACTCAGTGACATCAGTCCTGCAACGATCCCCTAATTCTCCAGCTTCATCGACTACGTCTGTCCTATGAACCTTTCCCAATAACATTCAAACATGCTGATATAGTTTGAATGTTTGCCCCCACCAAATCTTATGTTTAATTGTAATCCCATTGTTGGAGGTGGGGCTTGGTGGGTTTGTGTTTTGTGAATAGATTCCTCACGCCTTGGTGCTATCCTCATAAAACTGAATCTGTTATCATGAGATCTGGTTGCTGCGAAGTGTGGCACCTCCCCTCCAGTCTCTCTCACTGTCTCTGTTTTTCCATGTGTCATGCTTGCTCCCTGTTTGACTTCTCCAATGATTTTAAGCTTCCTGAAGCCTGACCAGAAGCCAGTCTGATGTCAGCATTCTGCTCCCTGGAAAGCCGCAAGACTGTGAGTCAATTAAAGTTCTTGTCTTCATAAATCAGACAGTCTCAGGTATTTGTTTATAGTAATGCAACAATGTCCTAACACACATGCTATAATACTTTCCATAATATACAAAACCTTTCTTGACATAGCATCTTGATCCTATAATACCAAAACCATCTAAGTAACCTTTAAATAAATCTTTCCCATAAAGTCAATTATACTCACTTACTTTACTTCCTCGCCTTCCACTACCTCTCACTCTGTTCCTGAAACACTTTCATTTCTACCACTCCAATTAAGACTGTCTTAAGGAAACCAAATAATCTGTTTTGTAAAACCTGTACACCACTGCTAAGGTCTCCTTTTAATCTCAACGTTATTTAACACAATTGTTCACTTTATTTATCTTAAAAGATGTTCTTTACTTGACTCCAGAATCTTGTATTTTCCTCATTTATTGCTATTTCATTAGTCACTTATTCTAAGTATCCTGCAGGGGATCTTTCTTTTACATTTTATTTCCAAATGTTCAAGTGCCTTAAAACTTGTTTTGAGGATTTTCTTTTCAACATTTATTATAACCATTATCACATGAAAGGTGGTATATAGTGATTCAGTACATATGATCAATAGGTTTGATGATTCAAGCTTGATTACTTATTAGCAGATAACCCTGGGCAAGATATTTAACCTCTCTGAACATATTTTATAAAAATTTTTAAAGTGAAGACAGTAATAGTGTCTATTTATTAAGGTTGCTATTTGAAATAAGTGAATAAAATTATTTAAAATATACTTGAGACCTAATAACAGCTCAGTGGATGTTAGTTGTTGTTATTAAGATATTTTCTGAGGCTGGGTAGAGAGGTTCACACACGTAATCCCAGAACTTTGAGAGGCCAAGTCGGGAGGAATACTTGAGGCCAGAAGATCAATATCAGCTTGGGCAACCTAGTGAAACTCTGTCTCTACAATAAATTTTAAAAGAGAAAAAAATATCCAGGCATCATGGTGCATGCCTATATGTCCAGCTACTCTGGAGACAGAGGTGGGAAGATTGCTTGAGCAGAGGAGTTCGAGGCTTCAGTGAGTTATGATTATGCCATCGCATTCCAGCATGCACAACACAGCAATATCCTATGTATATTAAAGAAACAAAAAAAAAGATACTTTCTGGTCTTGTAACTCTATTTGCCATTAATATGCTGATAAGGTCAACATTTTTATCTCTAGTACAAACCTCATTCTTTGGCTTCCAGTCTCACATCACTAACTTACTTAGGAGACACCTCAAATTTAGCATGTATACAAACATTTTTTTTTCTTCAGAAAATGTCAACTCCTCTCTTAATATTCCTTATCATTAAATAGCATACAGTTGTTCTGTATGCTATTATGTTATGTATGCTATTATGATGTTCTGTAAACATCATACAGTTGTTCTGGAAAAAATATGTTTATCACTGTGAAGAACCCTGAGTATCTATTTTAGGACAGGAGGATGACTAGAATCTACTACCTTAGGGCATTTCAGCTAAGCTCAACTTCTCTAAAAATCTCTTTTATTTCTGTGTTAAGACTATGTACCTCTCCACAATAGACCATCTCAGCCTCCCTCACATATTCATTGACATTATACACTATAAAGACAGTGGGGAGGGATGAAACATATAAAGACAACCCTGCTAGCCCTTCTTTTCAGAAATGAAAATGTGATAAGAAAGAGAAGGGAGATTTAAAAAATTTATAACCTTTTATCTCATCACCCTTAAACAGTCAAAGCCATTAAACTGAAAATTGGAAAAATATATGTTGTTGATTATGTTACTCTTTGGAAGCTGAAGCTCTTGCTAGGTCTCAAGGTCTATGCCAAAGTTTTCCACAAAGCTCTTGGCTGACATTCACATGCTTCAAAGCTAAACCTTTGCTTGATGAAGAAAAAACATTGAGTTGGCACTCAGTCCACACCCCCATCTGCTCCTGCCTTTTCCAGCTGCTTCCCTTATGGTCCATGGATTGGGAAGAGGCATAAAGGTCTAATTTAACTGAAATGGGAGTGGTAGCTTCTTTCTGGGCATGCTGTTTCTATTACATCATGACTTTAAATTCCTGACTGGAACCTGTGGAATTTTTATTAGTTCTCTTCTGATTATTGACAATCTAAGGTATGGACCTTAGATCAGATTTGCATAGGAAATATTCAGTGAGTTTATGAAAATTTGAGTTGCCTTAGATGTGACTACATTAAATTTTTTTCTTTCCAATATAGACTGAAGCAAAATTCAATAAACATTATTGAATATCTACTATGAGGAAGGAAAGCAGGCATTTCATAATCTAGAATATTTATTCGCTAATTCACATACAATAGAGAGGTATTCAATGAATAACCAAATACTAGTAAAAGTATCTAGGGAGCTGTTATTCACAAATCTATGTGCTTAATCGGATCACATTTCTAACAGTGTCAGGGGAACTGGAGATTTAACCATGGCAGTAGGGTGAATAATTAACATGAGAGTGTGAAACACTTGAGGAGAGATGTGATTTTTTTGTAACTTTGGATTACACTGAATTTCCAGAATTTTTCCTCTCCTGGGCACAGCTGCAGCTATCCAAATCACAGCTGCAGACCTGGACTTCCAGCTCCACAGAGTATGCAGGACCCTCACCCATCCAGGTGCAGCTGCAGCCATCCAAATAGCAGCTGTTGACAAAGGCAGCCCTGCACTATTTGGGGCCCAGGAAGGCACCCTTGCCCTTGCAGTCTCAGAAGTGCCTGCTCTTGCTGCCTGGCTTCTCTCTGCTGTCGGCACCTTGTCAGCCCTGATTTTTAAGCAAAGTCAGGGCTTAGCCCAGGCACCATGAATAGCGCAGGAGGCAGATAGGTTCCTAAGGGGGAAGGGACAGGCGCCCACTGAGGCCCCACCTTCAGGCCCGGGAGGACCTGATGGCTGTGGGGCAGGCTTCCAGTCCCACAGACCAGAGTGGAAACTTGTGATACCTTTTCTGGGCCCACCAGTAGCCATCCATGGACCTATGGGTGCATCCTTCCTCCCCTCTGAGGCCCACAAAAGCCCCAGGCTGAGTCATCAGAGATGAGCAGATGTCCAGATGACCAACTGCAGAAAGGAGATATGCTTTCTGCTGAGAGCTGCAGAGATGCTGGGATGACCTGCCTGCAGAGAGGAGCCACCCATTTCAGGGCCTCCTCTGTTGCCAAGAGCTGCAGAGACGAAGAAATGACCTGCCTTAAGAGAGAAGCTTCCCACTCTAGGGTCTCCTACCTGCTAGGAGCTGAATACTCTTCAGGACACCCTGGATGTGGAAAGAGGCTACCCACTGTGGGTCTCCTCTGAGCTGTTCCATGGCTCAATAAAGCCCTTTTTCATCTTACACACCCTCTACTTATCCATGTCTCTAATTCTTCCTGGTAGCAAGGAAAAAATTTGGGCCCACGAATTGTTAAGCTAAAAGAGATGTAACACAAACGGAGTTGAAATGTGCTCCTTGATTGCCATGTTGCAGGTGAAGAGAAGAGAAAAGCTGCAGCCCTTCAGGGAGCCCAGACCTGGGAGCTCCCTGAGCGAAAGCTGTGACTCTTTCTTTGGGCCCCATGGTTCCTGGCATCTCCAAGCTTCCAGGCCCCCCCACATTCCCTAATGCCAGCCAAGGAAGCTCCTTGCAGTGTTCCTAGTCCAGTCACAGCCTTGCAGAGAGCTGGCGCCCATGCAAGCACCTGGAGCTGCCTTCCCTGTCTAACAGTAGCCAACGTGCCTAACTGAATGGTGGTTAGACACCACACTTGCTTACACACCCCTTGTCACTCCCTACCTGACTCTCGGTTTGCCTGAGAGGTGTGGGATCCAGGTCGGTAGTGTGAGCTAAACACAGCCTGCAAGGCTGAGTAGGTAGAACAACCCGCCTGGCCCTAGCAAAACTCAGGCAAAGGCATAACCGGCTACAGGTTTCTGGCCAGAAAAATGACATTCCAAAGATCCGATAAAAGCAAGATGCTGAGAATCTTCCTGAATTAAATCATATGCAAAGAAAATTGGCTAAGAAATGAGTTGTAGAAGCAGAGACAAGTGTAACAAAGTCACAAGAGTTACAATCCAGAATCTAACTTTGCTGTAGGAAAAAAACACAATATCTCATGTTCATGAACCATGATTCACTTGAAGTGTGTGTGTGCGTGTGCATGCGTGTGTGTGTGTGTGTGTGTGTGTGTGTCTGGCAGTCATGGGGATGATGGAAACAGGGATACCTCTTATGGAAATATCGATGCCCATTTCTGAAGTTTATACTACATAAACACTATTCTGAAAAGCTGTTTGCTGTTTGAGGTACACTGCTTCTGGAGAGGAGAGTCCTCAAGTGGAAGTATTGGTCAAATGGAGACTAATATGTTCGCAGTTCATTGATAATATTAAGTTTTCTTAATCCACTAAGCTCAGAGTCAGTTATTAGAACATTTTCATTTGTTTTAAATCCTTTTGCTGTTGTGCTACTTCATGCTTATACTTTTTGGTCTTGGAAACATCTTTTAAACTATGGAAATCTATTACGATAATTTTAAATCCATTTTCTGAGAAATTATTATATCCCAAACCTATAAATGAAAAGATTCTGTATGATATTCAAAATAATTTTGTTACAACTATGAACATATTATATTTGATGTTGTTGATATTTAAATATGTCAAAATAGATATAAAATATATTTTTGTTATAACCCATTTTTAATATTATAGTGTAAAAATTCTATATATGTGTACATAGTGGCTCTAGCACAATAATTGTAAGATAAACATGGTGACAACTGAATGTTACAGCCAGAGAATGGCTTAGTAATTTTTAATAAAATAGCATGAAGCCGGGTGTGGTAATGCATTCCTGTAGTCCTAGCTACTAAGAAGGTTGAAACAGGAGGATAAGTTGAGCCCCAAAATTTGAGAGCAGCCTGGGAAAAATAGTGAAAAACTCTACCTCTGTAAAGGAAGAGAGAGAGAAAGACGAAAACAATAAAAAAAAGAAAGAAGGAAGGAAGGGAGGGAGGGAGGGAGGGAGGGAGGGAAGGAGGGAAGAAGGGAAACATAGCACTTGTCATTATACTTATCCTTATTTAAACCCCTTGGAGCTTTGCAATCACCAACAAGGAGAAAAGGAGGGAAAGAAGGGAGGAAGGAAGGAAGGAAAGGGTTGAGGGGAGTGAAGGAGGGAGGGGGGGTAGAGGAAGAGAAAGAAAGAGAGAGGGAGAGAAAGAAGAAAGAAAGAAAAAGAAAGAAAGAAAAGAAAGAAGAAAGAAAAAGAAGAAAGAAAGAAAAAGAAAGAAAGAAAGAAAGAAAGAAAGAAAGAAAGAAAGAAAGAAAGAAAGAGCATGTGTACCAAATATAAGACAGAGCAGACATTTTAGTTGTTCCCTGTGTGCCATTTCCATTACTGTCCTTGGTGTATCTTTCACATTAAATCAACAATGCAAGATTGACAAGAACATCAGTAACCCATCAGTAGCCTGGAGTATGAGATAAGTAACAAAGTTTGTGCTTAATGTTGACTAGGATGGGGCACACCTAATGCAGAACTGGTGGGTCTCGGGAAACCCTTGTTACAGAGTGTAGGTGTAGACCATGAGGGGTGGTGATTACATCCAAGAATAATAGTTCTTAGGAAATAGCAACAGTTGGGAGAGAACCAGAGGAGGTTATTTATCCATGAAGCAGAATTGCTGGAGTAAACTAAATTATTGGTTTATACAGCAACTGGTAACTTTAGAAAGTGAAAGCAATCACGAATGTTTGTACCTCTCCTTTGAGATTGCTAGGCTAGTAGTTGATATCTCAAGGGATGTGAGTTTACAAAGAAAACTGAATATCTGAGTAGCTCAATTGCTACATACAAAGATTTTTAATAAATAAAAACAAACATAAATAATATTCTGGTACGTGTGAACCAGTCATAATAAGCCAAACCAAAAGAAAATGTATAATGAAGATGTTAAATACTCTCCAAGAAATAAAGACAGATATTGGAAATACAGAGCAGGAACAAAGTGTCGAAAATAAAAATCATGTATCTCATAGAAAAACCAGAAATGTAAACATGCGATGTACAACTATAAAACCAGTTGAAAATAAATTATAACTTCAATGAAAACTGGAAAAATGAAAAAAAGAAAAAGAAACTTGGCCGGGCGCGGTGGCTCAAGCCTGTAATCCCAGCACTTTGGGAGACCGAGGCGGGTGGATCACGAGGTCAAGAGATAGAGAACATCCTGGTCAACATGGTGAAACCCCGTCTCTACTAAAAATACAAAAAATTAGCTGGGCACGGTGGTGTGTGCCTGTAATCCCAGCTACTCAGGAGGCTGAGGAAGGAGAATTGCCTGAACCCTGGAGGCGGAGGTTGCAGTGAGCCAAGATCTTGCCATTGCACTCCAGCCTGGGTAACGAGCGAAACTCCGTCTCAAAAAAAAAAAAAAAAAAAAGAAACTTAAACTTAAGAGAATGTATATATAAATTAATTAATAAAAAAGTTTTCTCAAACTTGTTTGAAATTTATGCTTATACATAACTCAGCTTCGCACAGAGACACATACACAGATAAAAATACAGCAATAAATTATCTAGAAGAGTCTTTTAATTCAAAATAGATTTTGAAAGTAAAGAGATATGAAATTATACCGGGGAATAGGAACCAATAAATCCCTATGGGATACAGTTTACATTATAGAAACTATTTTTATTGTAAAATCATTCTAAAGGATAATCATGAATTTAGAGACTAATAAAAATAGATATAATAAAATATTTATGTAAAATAACAATTATACATAGAGCTATGCTTAGGTTTGAAATGATTAATAATCCAATCTGCTATTAATACAGCAGAGAACACATATGGGAGTAAAGCCCTTTGTACATGATTTTAGTTCTCCATCAACCAAATGCTGCCTCTATTGTATATTATTTGAGAAGCCATTTTTTTGAGGAAATAAAGAAATATCTAGAATCAAAAACACTTTTGAATATTACTTTCCTTATAATCCTTAGAATAACTAGTTGAAAATAGAATCCTGAACTAAAATAGAGATCACGGAATGAAAATTTAAGAATAAATAAGTATCTTATTGTTAACTACAGATGATGAATTCATCAAAGGTTTAGTGAGTTTTTCTTAGGTGTAAAGAACCTTTGATGGGCTATGCATATAAGATTATGCTTAATACTATGGGAAAAATAGGTATTCTGGTGTAAATTAAGATAGTTAAGGGGCGGCATTAAAGTAGCAAACTTTATATCTGGCTGAGATTTGGGGAGAAAGGGGAGAAAATAGGGCATTTTGAAAGAGCACAAGTAAGAATAGAATGAAGGGGCATAGAAACAAGAGTTAGCTCAATATTCACCTCCTTTTGTCATCTCTCAGAAAAATTACTCTAGGAGACAGTTTAAAATACGTCTTATCTGAATGTGAAAAATAAATATGGACATACAGCTAATGTATGTGCATGTGCGTGTGTCTCAGTTAATCACCCCATCCATATAGTGGGTATATCACTGCCTTTAGAAATCTAGCACAGTTTGAATGGAGTTACAATGGCAGCTTTCAATACTAATTCCAAATGGCATTGAATTTTCACTTACAATTTCAATAAAACTTTTGGTCATTTGGGCCATCCACTTAAAGTTATTCCCAGCGACTTGACAGTGATGTTGGTATAATGTAATGCTACAGGAAGTCTTCTAACTCCAGCTTGAAAACAGTTTTTTTCCTCCAAGATTAAAAGTGAATTTTATGGGCTATGATAAATTTTTGCTGATTATTTACACAGAGACCATATACACTCAGGAATTTATATGTGGATATTAACGGTCATGTGCCCATGTGGAAGATGATAAATATTTGGATAGAAAATAAAGATACTAGCATATGGCAGAAAGAACAAGATCTGGTGTCCATGTTAAGGAGAAAAATTGAGATGAGCTTCCTAATATTTCTGATGTTGGTCTCTAATGAGGTCTCAGAATAGAAAAAGGTCTTCCTTTTCTATTCTCAGATACCTCGGTAAAGTATGATAGCTTGTAATAAACTCTTTATCTTTTTTCTGAAATAATCTTTTGTTTGTGTAAACAAACAAAAGCAGTTAGATACCTAGTCAAACAAATGTTTTTCAGTAGCCTGTGACATTGTTGAATAGCACAATGTTTTGACAATTTATCCATTTCAATTGAATTGAGGTACCACTGATGACACACAGACTTTTTTATTTTGTTTTTATGTTTGTTTTTCTTTCTTTTCTTTTAGTAAGAGACTAGAATAGCTCTAGGAAATTTACCTAATAAAAAGCATCATCAGGCTAGTTTTCCTAGAGAAAAGCAGGGCTTAGAGGAAGTTATAGGCAGTTAGTTTTACTGGTTGGAAGAGGCTAGGGGGTGGATTAAGGGTAAGACCTCATAGCCTGAAGGTTGACAGAACAAACTCAGCCAGGTTTGCAGAAGGTGAATCCTGGATTATTTCTCACTGGGTGGGTGAGGCTGAACAAATTATTTAACTACTCTTTTGCTTAGTTTCTTTGTGTATAAAATGTGGGAAAATATAACATAACTTATGATTTTGTATAGAAAAATCATGAAGTGAGCAGAAGCATGACTGGAATATAGTAATTGTTAAATAAGTATATTGGAACTGACTGCCTAGACCAGTAGAGGGGGCTTAAAGGGGGTGGACTAAATGAAGAGACTGTAGGTAGCAAGGTCTAGTTAAAGGGCTCCATTTCTTTAGGCAAAGGAAAAATCAAAAGGTAATGATGTGTGAAAAGAGATGGAATTATGCCAAAGACAAGAATGTTCTTCTCAGAACTCATAAATAGATAGCTACTAGAAAGTTTATATGAGCATCCTGAATTATTTGTGGGGAAAAACTAGAGCACACAGAAAACAGTGCATTTTATTTTATTTTATTTTCCATTTGTACTCTGCATGGTTCCTTGTCACTAGTATATTTTTGCTTGAAATGAGTCATGGGGATCAAACAGTAAAAGCTTAAATGAAAAAAAAAAGCATTAGAAAATAAAAAGGCCAGCTCAGGATTGCAGCTCCCAATGAAAGCATAGAGAACGAGAGGACACCACACTTTCAGATGAATTTTTGTTGCTCATGGACCAGGAGATTCCCACAGCACAGGAGCCCCATGGTCACCAGCGTGACTCTTGTGGCCAGTGCGGTGGTTTTTCCAGTGCCCCGACACAGTGGTTCTTGGTGCAGAGTAAACGGGACTGGGTCCCCTTTTGGTCCACATTTGGAGCTCTGGGAAGGCAGAGTCACCCATTCAGCTGATTGAAGAAGGGATTCAGGAGGGAAGCCAAACCAGAGATTCCCGGGCAGAAAAGCACCAAGAATCTTATTGCTGCTGTTTTTGCCGGTGCAATGGGTTGCTCAGATTTTGGTGCTGGGAGTCAACAAGTTGGACATCCACTCAGAGACCTAATTTGAAAGTCAGTAATTACAAAGATGACAGGTGGATAAATTTACAATGATAGGAAGAAACCAGAGTAAAAAGAATGAGAGTACTGAAAACCAGAATGCCTCTCCCTCTTCAGGGGATCACAGTTCCTCATCAACAAGGGAACAAGACCTGATGGAGAATGAGTGTGTTCCAATAACAGAATTAGGCTTCAGAAGGTAGATAATAGGAAACATCTGTGAGTTAAAATAACATGTTCTAGCCCAATGTAAAGAAACTAAGAACTTTGAAAAAAGGTTTGACAAAATCCTAACAAGAATAGACAATCTAGAGAGGAATATAAGTGAATTAATGGAACTGAAGAACACAATATGAGAACTCCATGAACTATGCACAGGTTTTAACAGTTGAATTGATCAAGCAGAAGAAATGGTATCAGAGGTTGAAGACCAACTTAATGAAATGAAATGAGAGGACAAGATTTGAGAAGAAAGAGTAAAAAGGAATGAGCAAAGTCTTCAAGAAATATGGGACTATGTGGAAAGACCTAATTTACATTTGATAGGTGTACCTGAATGTCATGAAGAGAATGAATCCAAGCTGGAAAATAGTCTTCAGGATATTATTCAGGAAAACTTTCCTAACCTAGTAAGGCAGGACAACACTCAACCTCAGGTAATACAGAGAACACCACAAAGATATTCCTCAAGTAGAACAACCCCAAGACACATAATCATTAGATTCACCAGGGTTGAAATAAAGGAGAAAATTCTAAGGGCAGCTAAAGAGAAAGATCAGGTTACCCATAAAGGGAAGCCTATCAGACTCACAGCAGATCTCTCAGCTGAAACCCTACAAACTAGAAGAGAGTGGGGGTCAATATTCAATATCCTCAAAGAAAAGAATTTTCAACCCAGAATCTCATATCCAGTCAAATTAAGTTTCATAAATGAATGAAAAATAAATTTTTTTGCAAAGAAGCAAGCACTCAGAGATTTAATCACCACCAGGTCTGCTATACAAGAGCTTCTGAAAGAAGCACTATACACAGAAAGGAACAACCAATATCAGTCATCCCAAACACTTACCAAAAGGTAAAGAGTATCTCCATAATGAAGAATCTATATCAACTAATTGGCAAAATAGCCAGCTAGCATTAAACGACAATATTAAACTCACAAATATCAATATTAATTCTAAATTTAAATGGAATAAATGGCCCAATCAAAGATACAGACAGGCAAATTGAATAAAAAGTCAAAACCCATCAGTTTGCTGTATCCAGATCCATCTCATAAGCAAGGACATACATACAAAGACTCAAAACCAAGGGTTGGTGGAAGACTTACCAATCAAATGGAGAGCAAAAAAAAAATAAAATAAAATAAAACAGGAGTTGTAACTTTGGTCTCTGACAAAATAGACTTTAATAGTAACAAAGACTACAAGAAAAAAAGAAGGACATTACATAATGGTAAAAGGATCAATGCAACAACAGGAGTCAATGATTATAAATATATATGCACCCAATGCAGGAACACCCAGATACATAAGACAAGTTCTTAATGACTTATAAAGAGACTTGGACTCCCCCACAATAACAGCAGGAGACTTTGACACCACATTGTTAATATTCGATGGATCAACGAGATAGAAAATTAACAGGGGTATCTATGATTTGAACTCAGACTTGGAACAAGCAAACTCAGTGAATATTTATAGAATTCTTCACTCCAGTTCCACAGAACATATATTTTGCTCAGTATCACATTACACCTATTTTGAAAGTGACCACATAATTGGAAGTAAATCACTCTTCCGCATTTGCATAGCATTTAACAGACTTAAATGAAATATTGGTTGGCTGTTTGTTTGTTATTTTCTTCTCTTATTCCTTCCTGTCTCCACTGTTAAGCACAATCATTCCACTGTTAAGCACAATCATCAGCATAAAAGAGGTTTTCAATACCTATTTTTAGATTGCATTCCAGCCTGGGCAATAGAGCAAGACTCCTGTTCTCTCTCCCCCTTATTCTTTCTCTTTCTCTTTCTTTCTTTAAAAAAAAAAAAGAAAGAAAAGAAAAAGGTCATGAGGAAACCAATATAATTAAGGTGTTTTTCATTCCCACCTAACATCTAGTCTATTGCAAATCATGTCAACTCTACTTTCAAAATATCTCAGGGTCCAGGCTTTGCATGATGGCTCAGGTTCGCAATCCCAGAATTTTGGGAGGCTAAGATAGAAGCATAGTTTGGGACTAGGAGGTTGAGGACAGCCTGAGCAACATAGCATGACCCCCATCTCTACAAAAATGGAACAAAAAATTAGCCAGGCTTAGTGATATGTGCCTGGAGTTTTAGCTACTCTGGAGACTGAAGTAGGGGAATCACTGGCACCCTGGAGATTGAGGTTGGAGTGAGCTATAATCCATGACTGCACTCCAGCTTGGACAACAGAGACACCCCTCTAAAAACAGTTAACAGTAATGACAATAATAATAGCAAAATATATATCATGGTATTACTTCCCCCTACCTCCACCTCCTTTACTTCTGGCTTATTTCAGAAGCCAAACTGGTCTCTCTCATGCTGCTTTTGACCACTTTTCATTTATTTTCCACAGAATAATAGAAGATAATTTTATAAAACCTAATAATTCCATGTCACCTCTTTGCCCCATCCTTTCCACTGGTTTTCTGTCTCACCTAGAATAAAAGCCAGATTTCTTAATATAGGCTGAAAGGCCACCATGATCCCTCAACTTCTCCCTCTCTCTCTTGATTTTCTGCTTTTCTCCTCTCTGCTCACGTAACAGTTTCTCAGAATATTGACACTTCCAGATTCTATTTTTGGTTTCAATGAGAAAACTTTATTGCCCAACCTGTAAAATATCAGCTTTCTCCCATTATCTCTATATTCTACCTAATTTTTTTCTTTGTGAAATGTTATTCATTATATTAAATGATAGTTTACTAGTTCACTATCTGTTGCTCTTCAGTAAGTTTTAAAACTCATGATATTATAAAAACTATGGAGTGGACGCTTGGGTCTTTTTTTATTTCACTGCTTATTCCCACCCTTGGCATGGAGAAGATAATCTATAAATAACTTGTTGAATAAATTAATGTAGTATATGTTTTTAGAGAATCATTTTCTCCCCCACCTTGCCCTAACTTTTGAAAAGATCTTACATCTCTTCATGGTTTAATAAAATATTTTAATGATGTTCTTCCCACATTTGCCTGTAGCTCAAACACAGTCCATGAGTAAACCTTGCAGCACCTTGGATTCAGAACTATTTCTGGGGAACAAGATACCAGAAATAAATTGGGGGAGAGTTGAAGATTGCATTTTCATGGAGTTACAAATTCAAATGTATTAAAACTTATTTTGATATTTGTGTGCCATAAAGCAGCCAAAAGGTTTCTTCCAGAGGAGAATACATTTCAATACATAGGAGTTTGTTCATTTTGATTTAACTTTGTGAGCTTATGAAAAACTATGGAGTTCAAGCATGCTGTATTAGTCCATTCTTACAATGCTAATAAAGACATGCCTAAGACCAGGTAATTTATGAAGGAAAGAAGTTTAATTGATTCACATTTCCACATAACTGGAGAAGCCTCATGATCATGGCTGAAGGCAAATGAGACCACATCTTCCATGGCAGCAGGCAGAAGAGCTTGTGCGGGGTAACTCCCCTTTATAAAGCCATCAGTTTTTGTGAGACTTATTCACTGTAACAAGAACAGCACGAGAAAGACACACCATCATGCCCCCATGATTAAATTACCTCCCACCAGATTCTTCCAATGACGTGGGAATTATAGGAGCTACAATTCAAGATGAGATTTGGTTGGGGACACAATCAAACCATATCACATGCTTAAACTGAAACACAAACTTTAATTAATGAAACACATACAGTCCTCTTCCTTTTTTTTCAGAGATTTCTTGGGCTAAAGTTTATGTATTCGGTGTCAACTAAAAGCTAACAAGAAGTTATTAGAAAACCTTAAAGTTGATAAACCAGAGTGTGTTCCAGTGAATGTGGATATGTGAATGTAAATGTGGGGTGGCACATGCGTTTGGTACATATATGTATGTGCTTTTATGTGTGTTTATGTGTATGTGTTTTATGTGTGTGTATATGTGTGTATATATTTATACACAAACAAAGATTTTTTTTATTTTTGAGATGGAGTTTTGCTCTTATTGACCAGGCTGGATTGCAATCTTGGCTCACTGCAAGCTCCACCTCCTGGGTTCAAGTGATTCTCCTGCCTCAGCCTCCTGAGTAGCTGGGATTAAAGGTATGCACTACCACATTCTTCTAATTATGTATTTATAGTAGAAACAGGCTTTCTTCATGTTCAGGCTGGTCTTGAACTCCCGACCTCAGGTGATGCACGTGCCTCAGCCTCCCAAAGTGCTGGTATTTCAGATGTGAGCCACAGTGCCCAGCTATAAAGATGGGTTTCTATGTGAAAAGACTTACTGATCAAGTGGAAAAACTACAATATTAAAGTATTTATTTTGCTGAATAATTTGGCTATATAAGTCGAATTCCTGGTTTTGCATTTTCCTTACTACTTATGGATTGGTCTAGCAAGATAAGTTACAGATAGTGTAACATAATGAAAATACCTGCAGTGTTTAGTTCTACCATCTTCTGCACTGTGAACTTTTGTTTAAAGGCTCTTTCAGCAGAAGATAAGAGTAAGATTTCTAATTACTTCACTGCAAATGAAATGTGCAATTTATTTTTCCATTTACATATTTATTGTAAATGAACTTTTGAAGGATATAAAAATCTTTACATAATTGCTATCATTTCCATAAACATCTATATACAACTTGGGTTGATTTATTACAAAGGAAGTTTGCTGTTTTTTATGAACTGTGAATCTAATTTTTAGATTTGAGGCAGTATTTTCTGATTTATGTTAGCGTTAATAACATTGACTCTGTGAAAATCACCATTCCCTCCCGGTTGGGCACTACCCTTGGGAGGATAGGTCAGGGCTATCTAACAGCAGCATCCACAGCTGTTCATGCTGATGCGGGCGTGAGTGTTATTTCTTTGACAGAGGTCACAGGGAAGCAGTAGAAGATAATTTTATGAGGCATCTGCTATATTTGTGGTTATACTCATTCTTCAAGATTGACCTACAAACTTTAGTTTCTGCAAGAAAATAACATTAAATCAAGATTCAGGAGCTTATAAATGGAAAGCTGTAACAAATGAACTTTCATGTGAATGCAATGCTATCTTCAATTGAAAAATCAATATAGTTAAAACCAATAAAATGTTGGTTTCAAAGGAGGTTTAAATAGAGGTCAAAGTAGATATATTTAACTTGAAAGTTTTAAGGTATAATGTAAGGTTCCAGTTAGAGTACACTGTATGCAAGTATAAAACTGTAATGCTTAGGTTTATCTGCAGAATTTAGCTAGAATATTTTCTTTAATATTTTCATTTAGGGGAAACCACTGCAAGTAACCTGTGATTACAATAAACTGTTTTGAACTATCTAACTTTCAAGTTGTCAATGCCTAGTTTGACCAAAGTAAAATCTATTCTCAAAAATAATTTACAAGAAATAAATTTTAAAAGTCAAAGACTAGGTCTCTAGTGAATGATTTATTTTTCTCCTGAAGCTTCTTCAACTAATATCAGAAGAATATTGGCTTTGAAGCTAGAAAAATATTCACGTTTCCTGTTACCTGTTTGTATGACATTGGGAAAGTTACATAAGCCTTTCAAGCCTCAGTTTCTTCATCTATAAAAGAAATACAAAAATATAGTATTTATATACAAAATATAATATACACAAAAAAATTCTGTGAATAAAAAATAATGAAAAGTACATAAAATTATCTAGAAAAGTATCTGTTAGGTTTAAAACAAAAAAGACATAAATTGTCTAAATTATCTAACCTAATTTTAAAGAGCATTCTTAGATTCAATATCTTAGTTTTGATACTAGTGAACAAACGACCAATTTTGCCTGCTATTCAATATTTTTTCTTATTAAAACGCACTTATGGCTAGTGTTCCATTATTGGAACTTTAAGCATGTGGGAATTATTTCTATCCAGCTCAAGGTTATCATCAAGATGTAAATTTTCAAATTCAAAAAATTGTAACCTCAGGCAGTAATTAGTTAATCAGTTAGTCTTTTTTTTCCCCTCAGGAGAGAGTTTCTATTTACCTATCATGTTCCAGGAACAGAATTCCTTTGAACAGATATGATCATATATAGTAAATAGTCCCTGTCAACAAGATAATAATAATCTAATAAGATACATTTACATGTAAACAATTCTACCTTATGAAAAATAATACAAATTTCTATCATATGTGCAGTAAAGAGAATATTTAACTCTGTCTGGGGACAGGTAGAGGACAGCGGGGACCATTTCACTAGGAAAGCTTCACCAAGAGACATGAGTTGTGTTTGAAAGGTAAAGAGGATTTTTCCCGGCATGAGATACAGCAAGGACCGAGGAAGAATATGCCTTAAGCAAAGGTTGTTTCAGATTGTATCTAATATTTGGGAAACTATAATTTCCTCAGTGAAGGAGTATAAAGGTAAAAGAAATACACGCAGGCCATGTACCCTTTGCATGGGAAAGCTTAATTTAATCCTGAAACTAGTAAGAAACTTTAAAGTGTGTTACATATACTAGATATACATATTTGTACAATAATCAAAGCTATTGTGCAAATTAGAGTAAAAGTGTAATCAGCCTGTGAAAAAATAAAAAGATAAATAAATCTTTACCCTTCACCTGTACAAAATAAAATCTTTGAACATTTCAGACTGAGAGATTAAATACTGAAAATATACTCTAATATTTTTATTGAAAATTGGCCTTTATTACTTTCTGTTTATGACAATTATACCTTCTTTTTATCCAAAGGGACATTATTTCCCTGAAGTTTATAAAGTATATTTGAAAATAAATCTGCATAAATATTTATTCCACATTAGAGAACACCACACACTTGCTTCTTATGTTCAGAGAGCAAGAAAGAAGCTTTATGACTGACTTTTCCACTCTTAAGAGACTTTCTAAGGAAACTAATAAGGTTTGGTAAACTGAGAAAAAAATACATTGAGAAGTCTTCATAATTCTTTCAGAAATAAGATGAGTTTTTTAATTGCTGGTAAATGGCAACATTTTTGTACATGAAAATTAGTTAAAATTAAGTATAACCCAGGTATTTCTCATTGATTCAAACAGTAAGTCAAATGGAGAGTTAATAAAATAACATTAGCTTTTCTATTAGTATCTAAGCTTTGAATTACAAATTGATGATCTAAGAGTCATAACTTAATTGAAATGGTGCCATTTATCACTGCACTGATATTTGGTTCCTTATTTCAAAATATTAAAATAACAGTACAATGTTAAGAAATTCCCACTGTGACATATTTCTAAACACCAATTTTCTGTTTCACAAATATCTCAACTCAAATACATAATAGCTATATGTTTGTAAGGGAAAGAAAATGTATTTTAAATATTAGCCAACTAGAATCACTGCAAGTTGGAAAGCAAAGGATTAGAAAGAAATGGGAGAAACAAGAATACTTTAAACAAATACACAAAGAAAACCAAGCCTGTCACTTGACTTCTTGAAGGAAAATAAGAAAGGGGCAAGGTTTTCCTTTTTCCCCCCATCCATTTATATAAAAAATATATGCTTGGTCTCTGAGAAATAAGACATGGGGACATGTGTCAAATTTCAACCAATTACTGGATATGACTACCCATTGCTTTGTTATGGTTTGTGAGATTTGCTCAGAGGGCAAATATCTTGACAGATATTTGGAAGAAATAGAAAGGCAGTAAATTGGTGGTAGTTTAAGTGGTGTTAAGAGTTAAAAATAATATATAGCTAATGTCTGTGATTGATCAGCATTGGGAAACATTAATAAATTATAAAAAACTGGGACATTTGTCAAGTTATATATTTAAATGCATAGTAAGTACAAAGATACAAAGGGCCTATTTTCATTGTTTTTCAATTCAGAAGGCAGTGTTTGGGTATGCTTTGAATAATAAAAAATTTCAGTAGATAAATGCAAGAACAGTCATTTAACACTTTAAATGTCATGAACGTTGTTCTACTTAGTGAGTTTCTATGTGAAATTTAGTTTCTGATTTTATTACTCTTAGGTAATACATTGTAAATGCACTATTTGTCATTGACCTTGAGAAATGAAGTGTGATTTCTATTGGATTGTAGTTTCTTTTAATAATTTAATAAGATAAAATATTCTGTTTAACTACAACAAACCCTGTTGCAACAAATCATGATCGATATTATAGAAAGATTGGTAGTCATAAACTTAGAGGGGTCAATGTCCAGTCTTCTCTCCTCCTTTTGAGAAATTTGTATGCCCTGTCCTATATTTTCTTTTAAGAAGTAATAATGATATTTTAATTTGGCCATGTATTTAATGTTATTATTCATTTTAAAATCCATTAAAATTATCACTACCTAATTATCTACTGGAAGATCTACATGTATTTTCTTCTTTTTTTTTTTTTTTTTTTTGAGACGGAGTTTGGCTCTAGTTACCCAGGCTGGAGTGCAATGGCGCGATCTCGGCTCACCACAACCTCTGCCTCCTGGGTTCAGGCAATTCTCCTGCCTCAGCCTCCCTAGTAGCTGGGATTACAGGCACGCACCACCATGCCCAGCTAATTTTTTGTATCTTTAGTAGAGACTGGGTTTCACC
>CM052648.1:147806184-147829225 GCA_028533165.1 Leontopithecus rosalia | reverse complement strand
TCTCTCTCTCTCTCTCTCTGATTTCATTCATCAGATTTTGTAGTTTTCCCCATGTAGATCTTGTGCATATTTTGTGAAAATTGTTTCTAAGTATTTCATTGTGGGAAGCATTAATGTACATAGTATGCTACTTTTAATTTCAAATTTTGCTTGTTCATTGCTCATATATAGGAAAGTGATCAACTTTATATTTACCTTATTCTATCACCTTGCTATAATTACTTATTAATTCTAGGAATTTTTGTCAGTTATTTTACATTTTTTACATAATCATGTTATCAGCCAAAAAAAAAGTTTTATGTGTTTTGTCCAATAAATATAACCATTTACTTTTCTTGATTTATTTTTATTAGCTAGGACTTCTTATGAAGATGTTGAAAATAAGTAGTGAGAGATCACTTTCTGTCCTTACATTTTATCTTAATGGGAAACCACCCAGTTTCTAATCATCAAAGATGAGTTTAGTTGGTGTTTGTTTGTACATGTGTTCTATCCGACAGAGAAATTTCTCCTATGTTCTTAGCTGCTGAGAGTTTTTATTATGAATGGTATCATGTACCAAATGATGTTTCTGATTCTTTTTCTTTTCATTCATTCATTCTTTCATTTATTTAATAAATATGTAATTTTTATTGCATTTTAGGTTTTGGGGTACATGTGAAGAACATGCAAGATTGTTGCATACGTACGTACACAAGTGGCAGTGTGATTTGCTGCCTTCCTCCCCTTCACCAATATCTGGCATTTCTCCCCATGCTATCTCTCCCCAACTCCCCACCCCCCGGATGTTTCTGATTCTATTGATATGATAATGTGATTTTTTTTCTTCTTTAAGCTTTTAATGGGATGGACAACATCATTTGATTTTTGATGTTGACCTAGTCTTGCACACCTGGTATAAATTCTACTTGACTGTAGTGTATTGCTGAGGGTATGATGAACTATATTGTTTGCTGAGAGCAATGGCAAGGAAAACCAAGCCACCCCACAAGCAGAAAATTGCTCAGGGCATTCTAAATTATTAAACAGTATGTATATATCATACACCAGTTAAAACTAGTTCTTTAAGCATGGGATATATGACCCTGCCCCCGTGGCTCCCTCCTGGTTAAAATGTGACTGCTTTGATATACTTCAGAGGCCTGCCCCACTCCAAGCACTTTGACCTGTGCATTTTCCACTGTCCAACAAAGTGACCAATGTTGGAGAGACATAATAGAAACAACTGCTCCAGTATCTACCAATCCTTTAAATTTCTTTACCTGAATTGCAATTTCACATGTGGGATGTGTATCAGTAATTTCATTTATCCAATATGCTGCTTTGCCTTGTTTGTTTGTATTCCAAATCCTCTAGTTCTTTTAGTTTCAGTTTTTCCTGTTTTCTCATACGGTATAACTAAAAGCTAAGTTGCGTTCCCTAGGCTCAGTACCCCCCAGAATGGAGGTAGACATCACAATTTGAATTTCCCCTATGAAATCTGCCTCAATAACTCCTGTTTGAACTCTAACTCCTTGTACATTAAGACTAGATCTCCCTAGAAGTGAACCCACTGTTCTGGGGCCACAAATTCCCGTTGATATTTTTTGTGGTGGCTTTCCCGGTAAAATACTTTCTGAGAGTTCCACAAATCTGCTGCTGCACTCCCAGCTATGGCAGGGAACAATCATTTTATAGGGATGAGAGAATAGCTCATACTGGATAGGCCCCAGTTTGCATCAGGGTTGGAGGCAGGGCCCTCAACTCATTTCCTGAAATCAGATTTCCTTCATTATCAAATCTTCAATGACATTTATTTGCCCAATATCTTCCTTTTTTGCATCTGAGGCATAACTTGGGCTCAGTATTCTTGTTTCAAAAAAAGTAAAGGCCTTGGTTTTTTGCCCTTTTCTACATTCCTTTTTTGTATGACCTCTTTTCCCACATTGAAACACACCCCAGGAAAAAAATGCATATCCTTTATTTATTTTGAGTCCAGCCATAGCTTGTGCCAACAAAGCAGCTTTATGCAAACTTCCCCCTATTCCATCATACACCTTAATGTAATCCACCAAGTGAGCTTTCCCTTTAAGTAGCCATAAAGCAGCCTGGCATTCAGAATTAGCATTGTCGAACACTTGTAAGTGTAATACAATATGCTGAGCCTCTGTGTTTGATATGGCCTTTCTTATGACTTCCTGCAATAAAGCTATACAGTAGGCATATGTCTCTTTCACCCCTGGCTTAACAGCTCTGGAAGAAGAATTTTTTTTGCTTCCTGATATAATTTTCTCCCAAGCTCTTAAAAATATCTTCCTAATCTGTTCTATGACTAGGTTAGCCCTAGTGGCCACTGCATGTAAAGGAGCCCATACATCAGTTCCTGCGAGCTGTTCTATGGCAATATTAATCAGAGGTTGAACATTAGCATTTACATTAGCTTTAATATTAGCCTCATCAGTCCACCAGGTCTTACTTGTAAAAATTGAGAGGGAGATTAAAAAAAAGTTCAAATTAAAGTATCCCAGTCTATAGGAATTAACTAGACAACAACTAGAAATTGCCATGCTTCTCCATCTGCCTCTTTTCTTGCTTGTTGGATTCCTACCTGAATGGAACCTGTTACTGTAGTATTAGGAGTACATACAGTAGCAGAAGCAGAGGTAGAAATATTGGGAGCGTCTGGTCATCCCACAGCAAGATACTGATGGGTACACCTTGTCCTAATTTGACTTTTCATCCTTTTTCTCTATAATTTCTCTGTATATTTCATCATACTCCCCTTCCTCTCCTGAATCTTCTTCCACATCATCTGTCTGAAATGGCTCTAAGGCAGAACCCATTAAAGCCCAAAAAGACCACCGTAAATAAGCCTCATGTTTGCTTGATCTCTGTCCCATTGTTAGCCTAGTTAATTCTGAGCTCCCCCAGCTTACCCTGGGAGATTTTTTTCAAGAGTTCTTGGGATACTTCCAGGATCCCCCTAACTCACCTGGGAAATTCTTTCAAGAGTTCCTGTGATAATTCTAGGCTCCCCCTAATTCACCTGGGAGAGTCCTTCAAGAGTTCTGGGGATACTTCTGAGATTCTCCAACTTACCCTGGGAGATTTTTTCGAGAGTACTGAGGTTACCTTCAGCTTAGCTTCTCCTTTCTCTGTCGCTCAGGTGACCCTTCATCCTGGTTTTGAGCTTCATGTTGGGTGCCAGTTACTGAGACCAACCTTGTCGTAGAGACCCCCACCCAGGCCGCACTGAAGGAATTAAGAAACAGAAACAGAGATAGAATAGCAAAGTGGGACTATCAGTGGTCCAACAACCTTCTGAGCTGAGAGCCTCAGGGAGCTAACAGCCTTCTGGGCTGAGAGCCTTGAGCAGATACTGACCCAAGTATTTATTCTCTCTGAACAGTTGAACAAACAGGTGTTCTGTGTTTTCTCATAGAACAAAAGTAAACTAGGCATGGAGCTGGTGCCTCCTTAACAGTGACCAAAGACAAACTAGAAACTATTCTCCATGAGGGAGCCATGGGGGCAGGTATCCCATGCGGAAAAGACTAGTTTTAACTGATGTATGAGACACACATATTGCTTGCTACTTTAGAACACCCTGAGCAGTCTTCTGCTTGGTGAGGCTGGCTCAGTTTTCCTTGCCATCTCTCTCAGCAAACAATATGGTCCATCATACACTCAACAGTGTATACTTATTTTTATACATTGTTAAATTGCTTTTGATAATTTTTTTTGTTGTTGAGGAGTTTGAATCTATGTTCTCAAGCAGTGATACTGATTCATAGTTTACTTTCCTTGTAATGTCTTTTTCTTTTTTTAATATGTATATTAACATAATACTGGCCTTATAGAATGAATTAGAATGTATTTGCTTCTGTCTTCTGGAATAAATTATAGGTAACTGATATGATTTATTCTTAAATACTTACAATTCACTACTGAACTCATGTAGATGGAGTTTTTTCTTACAGAAAGTCAAAAGCTATTGATTAAATATCTTTAATAGAGATAGACCTATTGCAAATTTTTTTATTCTTGTGAAAGATTTGAAAAATTATATTTTTTCAAGGAATTGTTCTACTTTGTCTTGGTTATCAAATCTGTGGACATAGAGTTTTTTAAATAATATTTTTTTATTATTCCTTTAGTATCATTTTATGTTAGTAATGTTCCCTCTTTGATTTCTGATATTAGTAATTCTTCTTCTCTCTCTCCCCCTTTTTTTCTTTCTCCTGTTCTATCTCCCTCCTGAACTACCTTTCTTTATAACAGCTTTATTGAGGTATAATTGACATACAAAATAACTGCACATTTGATATTCACAATTTGCTGAGGTTAGACCTATGGATACACCAGTGATCTGCCACTACAATCAAGGTAACAAACTTATCCATCTTGTCAAAAATTTTCTTGTGTGCTTTTTAAAAATACTTTTCTAGTAACAATGCTTAACATGAGAGCTACCCTTTTATCAAAATTTGAAGTGCACAAATGCATGTTAACTAAGAGATGTCTGAACTCCTATGTGTATTGCAACATTGTTCACAATAGCCAAAATATGAACAAATGACAATGTCCATTGATAGATCAAAGGGTAAAGAATTTATGTTTTATATATATATATATATAGTATATATCTCACATACACACACAATGTATATGTATGTATACATAATTTCCTTCTTAAAAAAGAAGGAAATCCTACTATTTGTGGCAATGCAAATAAACCTGGAGGATACTATGCTATATGAAATTAGCCAGTCTCCAACGGACAAATACTTTATGATTCCACTTATAGAAGGTATATGAAAGAGTCAACTCTCAGAAACAGAGAACAGAATGGTGCTTTTCAGGGGCTGGAAGGAAGGAGAAATAAGGAGTTATTGTTCTATCTGTCTTCTTTCTTTTTTTCTTAGTATATACTGGCAAGAGGTTTATCCATTTTTATTGACATGATCACCTTTTTATTCATGTTTTATAGATTCATTTTGCCTACTCTACTATAGAAATTTAGGTAAATGAAATTATATTGAATGTATTCTTTTGTTTCCAACTACTTTAACTTAGCATAATGCTTTTGAGATGAAGCATGGTTTTGCATGCAACAGTTGGATAGTACTCTTCCTTGCTGAGTGGTAAATTATTGTTTCAAGATATTGTACTTTTTATCTGTGATACTGTGGGTGCTTTTTGACTTATCTTTTGGTTTTGGCAATTTTGATTATGGCTGCTATAAGCATTCTCTAAGAAGTCTTTCTGTGAATATGTATTTCCTTTTCTTGTGTAAATTCCCAGCTATGGAATTACTAGGTCACAATATAAATATGTAAGTTTAAATGAACCACCAAACAGTTTTCTTAAGTGGTAATATCATTTTGCATTCTGACCAGCAGGGCACCAATGATCTGGGTTGCTCTACAACCATATTTACATTTGTTAGTTTTCAAAAATTTCAACCATTCCGACAGGTATGAAATAGTTACTATCTTACATTGTTCCATAGCCCTTCCAAAATCTTTGAACCCCCTCCTCACACATGCCCAGCAAAAGACTTAATTCCTAAGGGTATATGTGAGAAAGGAGGTTCAAAGATTTAAGGAGGACAATGGAACAATATTAATCATTCAAAGAGAGTTTCCTCTATAAATATTCAAACCTACCTACACTTGCACACATTTCCTTTTATTCTCCCATCACAATGGAAAGATGATACGCCTCCTAATTTTACCACCTATTTTACCACCATGATCTGCATTGTGTGCGTATTGTCCATAATCAGCTTCCTTAATGAAAAGTTCATGCTGTTGATTTCACTGTCTT
Organism: Leontopithecus rosalia; assembly: GCA_028533165.1. Lineage (NCBI taxonomy): Eukaryota > Metazoa > Chordata > Mammalia > Primates > Cebidae > Leontopithecus > Leontopithecus rosalia. The sequence continues at coordinate 147,823,417 of CM052648.1, read as the reverse complement.
ATTTTATACAAATAATATTAATCTCTTTATTAGTATTTAACAAAACTCAAATCTCTTAAATTAAAAACTAGTACAATTAGCACAATATCTACCCCCAAATATTTACCACACACTCTTGAAAGCTAAACATTTTTTTCAACAAACATATCTTTATACTTAAATATCTCATCATACCATCCAATCTATTATTGCTCCTACTTCTTCACAGACACCGTATTTTTGCTAATGTCACCTGTAACTTCTATGTGGCTAAGTACAGTTCCAGTTCAAGACCTTTAACTTTCTTGTTTTCTCATTGGTGTTTGACAAACTCGATTTCATCCCCTTTACTGAAGATTTCCCTATCTTGGTCGCGTTTAACAAATATCTAATGATCTTGGTTTCTTTTTACTTTTCAGTGTATTAATTCATAGTTTTTTTCTGTAGATGGTCACAAATGACCTTTAAATTATTTTTCTCTGTGCATGCTTCACTACTATTTCTATGTTAGCACTATTTTCTCAACTGTTCAATCCTAAAACCTGGGATATATCACTGATTTCCAATTATTCATGACTTTCTAACTTCACACTGTCATCAATTCAATTGTAATAGATTGACTTTTAAAATAACTGTTTATGCTTCACGATTCATCAATCCATTTATAATCTGCCATTTGACCCTGCTCAGTGTATTTCCTGTATATTTTGAAAACATCCACTGCTTTCTATACTCATGCTAACACTTCATTCCTTCCTCAATTACAACTTGACTGGAGTATATCTCTCTACACCTTATATTTCTACCCTACAATGTTTAATCTATTCTATAATGACAGCCATCTTTAAAAATCACAAAGCAGAATGTCTCACACCTATGTAGAAAATGCTTTAATGACTTTTCATTGTTCTTGCCATACATCATCCTCACAATCTGGTGCATGTTCTCATCTCTAGACTTCTATCTCACCTATATCTATGTAACTGAATTTACTTCATCGAAACAATACCTCTGACTTTATAGAATGTGCTATGAAATATGAGCCTTCACATGATTTCCTTTGAAGGAGATTTTCTTTTACACATCCTCATGTATTAAACTCATCTGGCAACTTCTGGTCATCCTTTTGATCTCAGCTTAACATTTAGTTTTCATATTAATTTTCCATATTTCCATGTTAGCTTGGCTCTTACATACTGAATTTCTTCAGCAAACCATAAAATCCATGGGGGCATAAACTGTGTCTGTTTCCTTACCTTATGAATTTGTAGCATCTAGATGAATGTCAGATGAAAAATGGGCACTCACGTATCACATATTGCAATGATCAGTAAATCACAATGTTTAATTAGTCATATAATATACCTATTCTGCATATAGATGACTGTTATCTGCAAAGATGTAGAATTGATTAATCCTGCACAAGCATGACTTGTACGAGAGAGGTTCAGTTATTATTCTTAGACTGGGAACCTAATTTAGCAATTTATTAATTTAAAATCAGCAGTCTATCATGTTGCAAAGTTTTAGAGCACTGATTACAAAAGAGAAAAAGTATATTTAATAGATGTTAAAAATGTCTCTCATTAGTTAAGGAATGTATAAAACAAAATTGAATTTGACTTCTAAATCTCTTTCATTTTCACAATTTCCCAAATATAGTGAGCATAATATTTCACTACAATGTAAATCATATGAGCAATCTGATTTACAGAAATATTGTTTCCTTAGAGATTTATATCAAATCCCACTAAATAGAAGGAATAATCCACTGAAACGTTCAATTAGAAAGTGAGCAGTAAATAATACATCACTAAGCTGGAGATTTTTGTTGCTCCCTTAAGAGTTGGATATTATCTGTGCAGTAAATATGAATAAGAATAAATTGCATTAATTAATTTTATATTTTTTAGATGTAAAATGTTTTTTTCTCAGAAAAAAAGATAAAGAAAATAAAACAATGAGAAAATACATAAGAAAGGAAAATATAGATGTCCAACATACAACAAATAAGAGTTCTAGAAAGAGAGATGAACAAACAAAATAAACATAAGGTATCATCAAATTAACATGGAGGAAAATACCCCCAAACTCTAAGCATATTATCATGTACTTAAAAAAAATTTATAAAAGCTTCCAGATTAAAAAAAATGCTTTATGATGGAACAAGCTTTATGTTAACATCTTACTACTCATGAGCAATGACAAATGAATGTCATTAAAATTCTGCAGAAAAGTTTTTAATCTTGAATTCTAAAAGTAGACAAACTTCAGCTGTGCACATATTTTGGTTTACCTTTATTGCACCCTTTCTGAGGCAATTACTTGAAAATATACTCCAGCAAGATGAGGATGAAATCAAGAAAAAAAGGCGACTTGAAATATATAAAACGATGTGATATGCCATGCTACACTGAAAAACAAAAACAAAAACCTGCAGGATGAGACTTATGGAGAGTTCTAAGAAAACAATTTGTCTATAGCAGAACAAAATCAGTGACATCAAAGAAGAGTGTCTTAAATCAGTACTTCCCACATTTCATTGCATAAAGGATTCTCTTGGAAATTTGTAAATGTTGACTTGATTCAGTAGGACTGCAGTGAAGCCAAAGATTCTGCTTTTCTAACAAGCTCCTGGTTGGTGTTGATGCTGTTTCTCTGTGGGCCACACTATAAGTCACAAAGTTTGCCACTGAGCAATAAATTCAATCAGTTTAAATATAAATTGGATTAAGTAGCTCATCCCAGTAAAATCTGTCACATGCTGCACTTCATTGCCTTTAGAATTAAATCTGTGTTTCTTTCCTTGTCTCTCAAGGCTCTGCATTACAGTGACTTTATTCAAACCTCAGCCCTTGTCACGCTAAGCTTGACTGATTATGCTTAAATCATACTGGCACAGTTTCAAGTATATCCTGACCTTAGGGTGTTTACCTTTGCTGTTTCCACTCCTCTTTCTTCTTCTAATATGAAAAAATTTAAATCTCACATCTGAAAAGTTCTAACTGACAAATCTCTTATTCTTTTCTATAGCCCTATGTTCAGTTCTACAACAGTACGTAATACAAAGTTATGCCAAACATTCTTATTCTCTAATAATTGTAAGTACATTTATGTATTACTTACAACTATCCACTAGCTCTCCTAAAGTACTAGGTACTTGTTAAGCACTAAATTAACACTTAATAAAGAAGGATTGTGGTGGCACTATGTTGAGTAATAATATGGAAATCATTTAAGTTATGTGAGAGGCTATGCTAAGAATAAACATAATGTGGTAGTATGCAGTGGAAGAGGAAGAAAGAACAAATTATCATCAAATTTGTCTTTTCAACTTCCTTGAGACAGTGCATTACTTCTTTCATGTTTTAATCTTTTATTTAAAATTCTTTATTTCTAACTTATTTTTATTTTTTTGCCATTTATGCTATTACCTCTAGGAGGTCAAAATAACTGTGGCTGTCATTCAAGTCCAGAACAGGACCCTATAATATAAAATAATCCCCATTGGTTAGAAATGTGTTTAGCGCAAAGCATCAGTCCATCTTCTCCTCAAACTAAGGGTAGAATAGGCAACAGTATGAGATAAACAGTATGCATGGTATTTATTGTACTGCTCTGGACTGTGAACCTAATTTGTAAAGGTAAGTTATCAGGGAGCTATGAATATGGTAACAGCAGAAGCTATGATAGTTTACCTATTCAGTGTGTCAATAATGTAAGAAATCATCAAATAAAAAGAGATCTTTTTAATTGCAAACTTTGGCTGTATTTCAATAATAATGCCATATTAGATAAAAACGTTATATATATATACATACATATAAAAAATATATATATATAAAACATCATGCATATTAGGTAGATATAAGTATGTTTAAAATATCCAGATGCTAGAATTATGTAGAAATACTAAATATTTCTCTACATTGTGAACAGAAATAAAATTTCATTGTTGTCCTGTAACTTCTTTCCAAATAATTTTTTTTCAGTGTTTGCCCAGTGAGTTGCAAATTTCCCAATTTGTCCTACAGATTCTTACATCAGCCTGGAGATCACTGACTTTCTAAAGCTACTGGTGTAGATATTCAAAGAAATTGCCTGTGCATTAAGTTTAAATTATCTGTCAATATTATGCAAAAATAATGAGGCTTTGAGCAAATTATATAATTAGGAAAAGCTTTCACATCAGTATATTTTCTCCTCTGTTTACTGCTAAATGTGCAATTTACTAAAAGAGGAAAGAAAAAGATAACAGTAAGACAAAAATTGAGTGAACATGTATAGTGTCAATTCTGTGACTCATGAATATTAAAATGAGAAATTTAAAAATACCCATTATGAATGTACTGTGTAATATAGATAAATATAATGTCAAACATGCAGCCAATTGTCTACAAGAATAGATGTACAGTAAGTAAAGTGTCATTAATAGTTTTCTAATGGGATATCTTGATAATGAATCCTAGCCAAAAGTTAAAGATTATTTTTAAAGGTAAAATATGAGCTAGTTTTTAGAAGGAACTTATAAATTCATAAGGGAATTCAGCTGAATACAATATTGACCTTATTTTTTTTACATAATTTGTTACTGATACTTTTATTCCTTTTTTTTGTCATGTTATATTATGTCATGTTTTTATTTTCATGGGCTTTTGGGGAACATGTGGTGTTTAGTTATCTTTAGTGGTGTTTTCAGAGATTTTGGTGCCCCCATCACCCAAGCAGTGTACCCTGTGTCCAGTGTATAGATTTATCTCTCTCACACCCCACCCACCATTCCCACTGAGTGCCTAAAGTCCATTATATCATTCTTGTATCTTTGTGTCTTCATAGTTTAGCTCCCACATATGAGTGAGAATATTCGATATTTGGTTTTCCTTTCCTGAGTTACCTTACTTAAAATATTTCTCAGCGTTCTGAATTTTGAATCATTGCTAGCTTCTTCTAAATGTCATTTCTGCATCAGTCAATTCACTATATTTTTAAGATATTCTTAGTTTAACACTTTTTCTATAAAGCACTGAAAAAAAGTATAAAATTTGGAAAGAAAGAATTGGGTTTGATGATAACTTTCCCTCTTTCTTCCCTTAGACTTCAAATAGCATCATGGAACTTTTTCCTTTACCATCAGCTATTCACATACGTCAATCTGGCTTAATCACTTGCCATATTTATCTATTCATAAAATTTTCATCCACTTAACTATGCTTTTATTTTTCTCATTTTTATTTGTTTCCATGTCTTTAATCTTTCTTCTTTCCTTAAAATATTTTAGTAAAGTTAAACTCATTAAGAGTTATTGAGATACAGATCGAATTGGCAATGATAAATTGGTAAGAGGGAAAAAGATCATATGAGGCTACTCCGAATTTTATAGATATTCCATTAAACAGAAGGGGTTTCTCACTTAACTCCTGCTCTAGTCTTTAGCAGGAGCAACTTAGCAATGGAAACGTTTTAACCCCCAAAAAGATAATCCATTGACAGGCAAAAGGCCAAAGATATTACCTTTCTTTGCAATTTGTGTTATGAGAAAATGATGGAGAGTTACTTTGAGAGCAGAATAACAGAAATAAATATTCTCCTTCTAGGGATATGAGAACATCTCAGGTTATTTTGAGGATTTTTTCCATGATTTAACTTGTTGTATAGTACAGGAAATTTTATCAAATGAATTTTTATTATTTATTTAGTCATGTTTCTGTTGATCATGATAATGTCCTCAAAGGCAAACTTATCCCAACATAAACGATTGATACAAAATCCAGTGAAGTAGAACTGGGAACTTATATTTTGTAGTTTACTGTATATTTATGTTTCCCTTAGATGAGCCCCTTATACATCGCTCATCCAGTGTGGCCCATGCAGTACGATGGAATATAAATCTGGTCAAAGCAAACCACATCGAACTCAATGGGTACTTCAATATGGGAGTTTCTGGCTTTTGCACTTGCTTTTGTTATAGTAGGTTATATTTCATATAACATAGGCAATGTGGTGGAAACCTATAGAATGTGTGTTATCTAAAGTTAAGTTGAGAACATTAGTAGTTCATAGAAAGTATACTGATTCTTCAATCTGCTCATACTTTCCCTTGTATTTTTTTTTCTCCTAAATGACAATGTGGTAAGAGTGATTAACTGCACAGTGCCTACTTTCAATATTTCATAAATTGCAAATAAGTTTATATAATAGATTAAAAACAAGGGTGATGTAATTAATGACATTTTGATTTAAACTCCCAATTTACATTTTATATAGTGTATATGCATTAAAGTGATATTTGTTAGGGACATTTGTTAATATGCTTCGACATAAAGAACACTCTATTAAGTTATTTTAAAATAGTAAAACTGTATTTAATCAAGACTGAAAAATGTTTATTATAGATGTACACATAGTACATTAATAAATTTTATGAAACAAGCATATTACATATCTGATTATCACATAAAATAATAAACATAATTAGTTGGTTTATTTCACTTTTTATCATTTTTAACAAATAGTGAAATGATTTTTGTTTTTAAGAAAATTAATAATAATAAAAACCTGGTATAACTAAGAAGCATTAGAAAATTTATTATGTCTCCAAGATAACTGCAATTCTAAATTCAATTTTTTAACTTGTCTAAAAATGAATGCTGGGGAAGATAAATTTTGACAATATTGATGTAACAAAGTCCTCGAAAACACAGAATTTAAAAAAGAAGTAAATGTAAACAGTTAAACTTAAAGTTAATAAATCCAGATTATTATTGGAAAAAATGATAATGCTTAGCATTTGGATCATCTACAGTATTTAATTAAGGTTATTAAGATAACTGCACCCAGTCCTGATGAAGGAGGCAACCCAGTTTGTATCTCTGTGGTTGTTCGGGACTGAATTGTGCTGATCCTTTAATGAGACTTTAGTACTTCATGATATTCGTCAAACGGTTTTAATTATTATCTAATATTTCTGTGCCCAGGAGAAGGAATTTTAATAATGAGACTCATAGTTAGGAGAATGAGAATCAGAAATCAGAACACAACTGTACCTCTCAAACTAATTATTCAGGTTTTTTTAGGCATTAATAGATTGTTGGGTTTGAAGTCTTTACAAAAATCTAAGCTAATAGATTTAATAATATGGCAGTACATTTTACTTGAACATGAGTAGAATTGTTACATTTATGTACCTATTGTCTATTTATGCCCCTATGCATAATTATACGTATTTCTGAATACTTTAGGATTATAGAAACAAACAAAGATAGCTTTTGTTTTCAAGAATATTATAAGCTATTTAGATAAATAAGACCTTCTCTGAATAAACTACATAAAAATTTGAGTCCCCTGATGACAGGTATGAAAAAAGCATGTTACTCAGCAAATTTGTTATTACTAAGGAAATCCAAGATAGAAAATACAATTTTATACAATTACAAATGAGTACGAAAATACACTTGGAATGAATTTTTATTTCTTCACTGCTGCTCATTATATTAGTGAGGTTCTTGGTGAAAAGAAGCAACTATCTATTCAGCAGGCCAAAGATTAATTAGTGTGGTTTAAAACAGTTGTAAAAGACAATATATGTCATGCAACTTCTCTCTCAGGAATGAAGGAATTATTCGCCCCACGTGCTTGAAATGCTGCATAGGAATAGGCAAGGACTTCATGACTAAAACACGAAAGCTAAAATAGACAAATGGGATCTAATTAAACTCCAGAGCTTCTGCACAGCAAAAGAAACAATCATTAGAGTGAACTGGCAACCAACAGAATGAGAAAAATATTTTGCAAGCTACCCATCTGACAAAGGGCTAATATCCAGAATCTACAAAGAACTAAAACAAATTTCCAAGAAAAACACAACCCCATCAAAAAGTGGGCAAAGGATATGAACAGACACTTCTCAAAAGAAGACAGTTATGTGGTCAAGAAACATTTGAAAAAGTGCTCATCGTCACTGGTCATTAGAGAAATGCAAATCAAAATCACATTGAGAAACCATCTCACTCCAGTTTAGAGTGGTGATCATTAAAAAATCTAGAGACAGATGCTGGAGAGGATATGTAGAAATAGGAATGCTTGCACACTGTTGGTAGGAGTGTAAATTAGTTCAACCATCGTGGAAGCCAGTGTGGTGATTCCTCAAGGACCTAGAAATAGAAATACCATTTGACCCTGTAATCCCATTACTGGGTGTGTATACCTAAAGGATTATAAATCGTTCTATTATAAAGACACATGCATACATATGTTCACTGTGGCACTGTTTACAATAGCAAGGACTTGGATACAACCCAAATGCCCATCAATGATAGAATGGATCAAGAAAATGTGGCACATATACACCGTGGAATACTATGCAGCCATAAGAAAGGATGAGTTCATGTCCTTTGCACGGACATGGATGAAGCTGAAAACCATCATTCTCAGCAAACTGACACCAAACACCACATGTTCTCACTCATAAGTAGGTGTTAAAAAATAAGAACACATGGGCACAGTGAGGGGAACATCACACACTGGGGTCTTTTGGGGTGTGTGGGGACTAGGGGAGGGATAGCAGGGCATGGGGAAATTGGGGAGGGATAACATTAGGAGAAATACCTAATGTAGGTGACAGGGTGATGGATGCAGCAAACCACAGTGGCATGTGTATACCTATGTAACAATCTTGCCTGATCTGCATATGTACCCCAGAACTTAAAGTATATATATATAAAAAGAAAGAAATGCTGCATAGGCATAGAGTAGTTTGCTGTTAACCCTCTGGTAGAATTATCTGAGATTAAGTCCCATACTCAGAGGAGCATATTCCAGTTAGTCCACACAGACAGCAACATGATCTAGTCACTTTACTCCAATTGTACAACAATGATGAAAACTTGGCCAAAAAATATTTGCCAAGGCCAATGTCAAGAAAACTATTTCCTAGGTTTCTTTTTATACTTTTTTTAGTTTTGAGTTCTTACATTTAAGTCTTTAATTCATCTTGAGTTAATTTTTGTAATTAACATTTAAATCTTTAATTCTTACATTTAAATCTTTAATTCATCTTGAGTTAATTTTTATAAATGATAAGAAGTAAGAGTCTCATTTCATTATTCTGCATATGGCCACCCAGTTTTCCCAGAACCATTTATTGAATGGGGGATCCTTTCCTCATCGTTTGTCTTAGTTAGCCTTGTTAGGTGAGTGGCTTTAGTTCTGAGTTTTCTATTCTGTTCCATCAGTCTAAATGTCTGCTTTTATACCATTACCAGGCAGTTTTGGTTACTGTGGCCTTGTAATATAGTTTGAAGTCCATTAGTTTGATGATTTTGGCTTTCTTCTTTTTTGTTTAGGATTGCTTTGGCCATTTGGGCTCTATTTTGGTTCCATGTGAATTTTAAAATAGTTTTTTTTTTCTAATTCTATGAAAAGTGACATTGGTTATTTGACAAGAATAGGATTGAATCTGTAAACTGCTTTTTGGAATATGGCCAATTTTAATGCTATTGACTCTTCCAATATAGAAGCACGGAATGCTTTTCCTTTTGTGTGTCTTCTCTGATTTCTTTTAGCAGCATTTTGTAGTTCTTATAGAGAACTTTGGTAGACCACCTTGGTTAGCTGTATTCTTAGGTATTTCATTTTTTATGTGTGTGTGGGGGGCTATTGTAAATAGGATTGTTTCTTCCTCTGTTATCTTCATTACAGAAGGGTACCCACCAGATGTCAGCCTGAGCTCTCTTTTATGAGGTGTCTCTTTGGATATACAGGATTGGTGAGCTACTTGAGAAGACAGTCTGTCCCTTATAGGAGCTCAAGTGCTAATCTGGGAACTCCGTTGTTATGTTCAGAGCTGCTGGGCAGGTACGTTTAAGTCTTCTGCAGTGGAACTCATAACCACCTTTTTTCCCAGGTGCTCTGTCCTGGGAAGGTGGGGCTTTATTTATAAGTTCCTGACATGCTGCTGCCTTTTTTCAGAGATGACCTGCCCAGCAAGGAGGTAGTCCAGTCACAATTTGCCAGCAGAGGCATTGCTGCCCTGCCATTAGCTCTGCCCAGCTACAGTGTGAACTTCCTTGCAGTTTTGTTTACAGAGGTATAGTTAGAACTGCCTAGATAATGGCAGTCTGCCTCAGTAGTGGCAGACTGTTTCAGTAATGGCGAACTGCCTCAGTAAATGTGGACTGCCTCAGTAATGGTGAACTGCCTCCATAGTGGTGGACTGACTCAGTAGTGATCCACCACCTTGGTAATGGTGGATGCCCTTCTCCGCACTGAACTGGACCATCACAGGTCCAGTTGCGCTTGCTGTGAAAGTGTTTCAGATTGCTGGTCTGTGTGGGCATGGAATCCGCTGAGCCAGTTAACCTGGCTCCCTGTTTCAGCCCCCTTTTTTTTCAGTTGCATGGGCAGCTCTGTCTTCCAGGCATTCCAGGCGCCAGTTGAAATGGCCACCCAGATTTGTGTGAGTTTTTGTGTGGAGACCCATGGCACTGGCTAAAACAGCTGTGCTGGAAACTTGTGGCACTTTTCAGCTCAGGAATCTCCTGGTCTGTGGGTAGACAAACTTGTTTGGAAATTTAGTGATCATTCACCCTCTGCATCGTTCTCTCTGGGAACTGCACTCCAGAGCTGTTCCTATTCGGCCATCTTGGATCCTTCTCCAAATATGCGTGACTTTCTAATAAACTCCAAATAAAGTAGTCTTTATTTTTTTATATTTTCACACTTATTAACTTAGGTTTTAAAATTGTCTACTTAAAATATTTATGATTTAAGTTTCTTAAACACAGAACCTATATTCACTTATGTTTGCTACATATTTCCATTATATCAAAAGCATGTTGTTATGTATTCATGAGAGATTCCAAATCATATTATTATATTTAGGATGTCAGACAATTTGTAAGAACCTAACTATATTTTTACAGTAAAACACACTGAACAATAAAATTACTCATAATTATACATGAGTTGGTTTACATTTTTTAATAATCAGAAAAATATATTTTATGTTGTTTTATGATAATCTTACAGTATATAGTCTCAAATAATTTAGAAAATAACTAAAGTGAGTGAATTATTACAGTAAATATGAGCAAAAATTATCTTAGAAATAGTAAGGAAGGCTGGGTGTGGTGGCTCACGCCTGTAATCCCAGCATTTTGGGAAGTTGAGGCAGGCGGATCACCTGCGATCAGGAGTTTGAGACTAGCCTTACCAACATGGTGAAACCACATCTCTACTAAAAATACAAAACTGGCCAGGCATGGTGGTGCATGCCTGTAATCCCAGATACTCAGGGGATGAGGCAGGACAATCGCTTGAACCCAGGAGGACGAGGTTGTAGTGAGATTGTATTCCAGCCTGGGCAACAAGCACAAAACTCCATCTCAAAAAAAAAAATGGTAAAGAAAATGAACCTAAGCTTATTATTTATCTATCTAAAAAATTGAATTGTTAATACATTGTATGTTTTTAAATCTATGCATTAATTTAATTTTAGACAATTTTATATAGTTGGATGAATCACATTAATATTGTTGTGTGGTTTTCTTCCTAAAGGTTTTTATATGACAAAATTTCTTATGTTATCTCATTTTATCTTTACAATAATCATACTACTTAGGTAAAATATTTTCTCAAGATGTAGAGAACCTCTTGCCCTTCAATTGTCCAAAGTCACCTTGGTACTTTTTAACTAAAGTGTGTATAAAATTTGATGTTAATGACTTCTAGTCCCATGATTTTTCTGCTATATTACAATCATTACCATTCTTGACATTTCTTAGAAAAGCATACTAATTAAAATCTCAAGTATAATAGCCAATGTTATCTTAAGAAGCAGGATTACATCAATATATTTCACACAGTTCTTTGTATTTAAACCTGCCTCATAACCTTAAAATCGGTAATGGCATACAGAATGTCATCTAGACTAAATTAAAGGATTCCATTGTGAAAATATCAAGACATTAACTGTTTAATCAAATAATTTCCAGTTATATATATTTTAATCCAGAAAGTATTAGCATTTCATTAGACATCAAAATCAGAATGAAGATACAGCCACTCTTCCCTCAATTCTGTGTTTAATCCATGAGGGTAGTAATAATGATGCACTTTGACTTAATGAATTGCAGTTAGTTTGTGAGTAATAAGAGCACATAAAATTTATAAGTATTTTGTCCAGAATTGTGTAATTAATGAATAATAAAAGCTTTCTTATATTAGCTTCATTAATCTTTATTAATTTATAAATCACTTATATGTATAATAACAAAAATGTTTGAAAATTTCTAAATTATATATGTGTATTCATCTGTGCATATATGTAACAGTTACTTTTAAATGATTAATATGTAATAAATACCCCATTAGTTACCAAATTTCTGAAAGACACCTAATAGCAATGTGAGGTAGTTGAGATTTCCTTTAGGAATAGAAGTCTATAATTTTTTATTATTATTTAAGGAAGATAAATGGCATTGTTAACTTAATACTGGTACAATACAGAGCTTTGCATAATGTGGGGATTTGATAAATGGGGAAAAACACTAAGAAAAAATACTATTTCCTTCTATAAAATATGTCATTTGTTGTTTTAATAATTTACCCTCTGGAATATACATAAGCTTTTCTTATTATAACATTTTTTCTTTCAAATTTCTCTTTATCATCTTACATTACATATATTTAAGATTTTTTTTCATCTTGCTCACCTGCCACTATTCCTCCCCAAGCCTCACACCCCCAAGGCCATGGTGTGTGATGTTTCCCTCCCTGTGTCCATGTGTTCTCATTGTTCAGCACTCATTATGAGTGAGAAGATGCAGTGTTTGGTTTTCTGTTCTTGTGTCAGTTTGCTGCAAATGATGGTTTCCAATTTCATCATGTCCTTGCAAAGAACATGAACTCATCATTTTTTAAGGCTGCATAGTATTCCATGGTGTATATGTGCCACATTTTCTTGATCCAGTCTGTCACTGACGGCATTTTGGTTGGTTCCAAGTGTTTGCTATTGTGAACAGTACTGCAATATACTGTGTCTTTATAATAGAATGATTTATAATGCTTTGGGTATATATCCAGTAATGGGTCAAATATTTACATTTTTAAATATAAAATTTATCTCCCCCAGTTAATTGCAAGTACCATAAAGGCTCATAGTAAATGCTCAAGAAGCCAGTTGGTCTTTTAATGAATGTGTAAAATTAGATAACACAATATCTGTAAACCAATTGTTTCAAATATGTATATTACTTAGGTACTAAGTTATCTCAGAAATGTAGTCTATATATAATGAATCTGAAACATAGCATTAAAAAAGTAAAACTCTATGTTAAATTTCAAGTAAACTTGAAGTTAGTCCATGAGTTTTACATGAAAACCACTCTACTGTCTATAAAACAATCCTTTCTTTGTTGGTCTCTACCATCTCATTATGGTTTACAAAGATGTTTCTCTGGTTCTCTTGTCTATAGCAGCCTTTGTGGTAAAATAGAAATTTTCCTACTGAGCCCTTGTGAAAAGTGAAGACACATTATTGTTTCCAAGATTAATGATTTCCCACTCTTTATCAAAGCTTACTTTTAAAGGGAATTCCTCATGTTTATCTTTTGATCCATGGCAATGTAAAACAACAAAATACTTTTTATCATAGTAGATTTTATAGTGATAGGCTTGCTGTTGGCAGTGCAAAAATTAAATGTGGAGGAAAAAACACTTTTTTTTTCCAGGAGTCTATTTCATTGTCTCTGACTTTTTATCTAAATTTCAAGAATACTGATTTCCCACATTGAAACAGCAGTAGATTTTTAAAGAAAATTGCCAATTTTCTTACAAAAGAATTAGCCACATACTTCATAAAATATGTATGTTCCATTGAATATGTCTTTTGAGAATAGTCTGTTTTGTTTGTGCTCTATAGGTAATCAAAAATGGTTTTGCAAAATGGTAAATAAGATCTAGGGTGTGCCCCAGAATCTGGCACATAAACGACCACATCGTAATTATTCTCATCAGACATTGACGCACAAGCCATCAACCAGACAGAAAACATGACAGTCACTCGAATGAAAAAGTTTAGCACCTCTGAGGCACGAGAATAGGGTCTGGAGGTAGGGAAGCAATGGCCGATTCATGGTACCTTCCTTAGACCTAAATCAAAAGGAAAACTCCAACTTTCCACACCTAAGTAACAAAACTCCAACTTTCCACACCTGAGGCTACTCCCTTTGCAACCTCACTACACTCAACATTCTGCCTGGCAGATGGAAAATACTGAAATTACCTGTGATGGGTTGCTTTCTGCAACCAATCAGATGTTTACATAGGAACCTACTTTGTAACTTCACTTCAGCCTCTGACTGGTTGCTTTCCGCAACCAATCAGACTGATTGCTGCAGACCACTACTTCATTCACATGGGGTGCACACTAAATGACCAGTTGGAAACCTGTAAGGGGTATTTGGAATCCAGAAGATTCTGTAACCAGGGCCGTTGAGCTTCTTCTCAGGCTACTCCCACCCTGTGGAGTGTACTTTCATTTTCAATAAATCATTGCTTTCATTGCATCATTCTTTCCTTGCCTTGGTGTTTGTTTTGCCCAATTCTTTGTTCAAAATACCAAGAACATGGATAACTTGCACTCAAAACCCTCTAGCAGTAACACCTGTTTCAGACTTTAATCTTTTAAATGGGCATCTCATTGTTTCAATGACTTAAATTATAATAAAACATGCATTTTAAATATATTATTGACTGCACAACACTTTTTCCTAATCTTGAACCTTTAAAGACAGTATTTTAAAAACACACAAGAGTTAGGTTTCTAGATAGGTGTGCTTTCATTTTCATAACTAAATGAATTAAAATAACACAATTTTTATATTTTGAGCAAGTGTTAATTTTGTTTCAGGTCCTTTGTGCTAAAGCATATTACACTTTATCTTAGTTTTCTTGTTTCTCTCTCACTCTCTCCTCCTACTCCCACAACTGATGTTTCCTTTCTTTCTCATTCTGTGCAGTATGGAAACATTATTAACATTTTTGCATACAAAGAAGTGGAAACAACTTTCTATATCCCTTGTGCACTTCTCATTTTGTACATTGAATTGAATGTTTCCCAAGTATACATTATATATTTTCCTAATTTATGACAGTTGTATTGTTAATTTAATTATCTAATCAAATATTACATAATCTGCTAATATATTGATGTGAACATGGTATTTTCTGTAACAATTTGGATTTCTAATAAATTACTAATAGAATTAAGTAACACTATTATGGAATGCATGGGTAAAATATTGGTAAAATATAAGCATGAGTACTATTAACACTTTTTTCTCTAATACTTCATAAACAGCTTTAAATTATACATATGTATCTAAATATATATAATATTTTATAAATAGGTTGTAAATATAATATATTTTTCCTTTTCATGCAGGAACATATTATTTGAATCTTTGTTTTCACTTCAAAGCATTGATACATACTACATGGATTTTAACTGATGCAGAGAAGTTCAAAATTATTACTTAGGGAGGTATTATTTATTAAGACATCCCTGTGTGGTTAAGAAAAATACAGATTATATAAAATATTAAGAGGCTGTTGTTCCATTATTTTATTTATATTTGTACATATAAATATAAAATATATAAATAAAACTGTATACTGATTTCTTACTGATAAATAAGATAAAAATAGCACTTTAACTCTTGCCAACACTTTCCCTCACTCTAGAGTTCAACCACTGTGAATTACATTGTTACAAATCATCATGAATTGTGAAAAATGTATTCTGTATTTTAAGTAATATTGTACCAACCATTTAATAGCAGCTTTGACTTTCAAATAAAATATGTGTTAATACTCTTATTATCCCTTTATTAATTTGAATTATGTTTTAAATAATTAATTATGTTTAAAATAATTAACTATGTAAGCTTGAGTCTATATAAATGTCTGCTTTTTATCATGATGACCGTATATAATTTATTACCCAGTCCAGGGCATTTTTGAAGATGAAGTGGAAATATTAACATTTTCAAGAAAACGGGTGGTGTGAATTTCTGGCTTTCATGAAATCTGGGGAAAATTTAGCTGTTATTTCTTCAAAATTTTCTATTTAAATTATATACTTCCTCTCTTTCTACAACACCAACTAAGTACATGTTTAATTAATTTATATTATCTCAAAAATATTTGACTGCTTAGTTTTTGAAAGATTTTTCTGTTCTGTACATTGGAAAAATTATATTTTTCTGTCTTCAAATTCTCTGGCTTTTTTCATTGGTTTTATCATTCTGATTTAAGTACATATAGTAAATTGTTGACTATCATTTTTAATATTTGGGTTATATTAGTATCTATATTACTTTATTTCCTTTTTTGTTGTTCTTGTTGAGGATGTGCTTTGTTTATCTTGCTCTTCCTATGTTAGGCAACTTTAAATTATATCTTAGACATTATAACTTTTTAGAGAGTTTAGTTTCTGTTACCTTACTTTTTTGTCTAAAGGAAGCTGTTTCCTTTGAATTTACAAAGTTATCTTTGTGAACTTGAACTTGTGCATCTATTTCGTGGGGAGGAACTCTTATTTTAGTTCCTACTCTGTATTTAGTTAAGCTGTTCTGGGAAGGCAGAGTTCAGAAATCAGTAAAGATTACAGGTAGATACATCCAGGACATAGGCATAGGTGAGGAATTAATGAATAAAACACCAAAGCATTGGCAACAAAAGCCAAAATAGACAAATGGGACCTAATCAAACTCCAGAGCTTCCGCACAGCAAAAGAAACAATCATGAGAGTGAATTGGCAACCAACAGAATGGGCAAATTTTTTTGCAATCTGCCCATCTGACAAAGGGCTAATATCCGGAATCTACAAAGAACTAGAACAGATATACAAGAAAAAACAAGCCCATTCAATAGTGGGCAAAGGATATGAACAGACACTTTTCAAAAAGAAGATATATAAGGCCAACAAACATATGAAGAAAATCTAGGCAAAACCATTCAGGACATAGGAGTAGGCAAGGACTTTATCACCAAAACACCAAAAGCATTGGCAGCAAAAGCCAAAATAGACAAATGGGACCTAATCAAACTCCACAGCTTCTGCACGGAAAAAGAAACAGTCACTAGAGTGAATCGGCAACCAACAGAATGGGAAAAAAATTTTGCAGTTTACCCATCTGACAAAGGGCTGATATCAAGAATTTACAAAGAACTCAAACAGATCTACAAGAAAAAA
>CM052648.1:147791538-147805684 GCA_028533165.1 Leontopithecus rosalia | reverse complement strand
ACTGGTGATTAGAGAAATGCAAATCAAAACCACATTGAGATACCACCTCACATCGGTTAGAATGGTGATCATTAAAAAATCTGGAGACAACAGATGCTGGAGAGGATGTGGAGAAATAGGAACACTTTTACACTGTTGGTGAGAATGTAAATTAGTTCAACCATTGTGGAAGACAGTGTGGCGATTCCTCAAGGACCTAGAAATAGAAATTCCATTTGACCCAGCAATCCCATTACTGGGTATATATCCAAAGGATTATAAATCATTCTACTATAAAGATACATGCACAGGAATGTTCATTGCAACACTGTTTACAATAGCAAAGAGTTGGAACCAACCCAAATGCCCATCGATGATAGACTGGACAGGGAAAATGTGGCATATATACACCATGGAATACTATGCAGCCATAAAAATGATGAATTTATGTCATTTGTCGGGACATGGATGAACCTGGAAACCATCATTCTCAGCAAACTGACACAAGAACAGAAAGTCAAACACCACATGTTCTCACTCATAGGCCCATGTTGAACAATAAGAACATATGGACACAGGGAGGGGAGCACTACACACTGGGGTCTGTTGAGTGGATCTAGGGGAGGGACAGTGTGGGGTGGGGAGTTGGGGACAGATAACATGGGGAGAAATGTCATATATAGGTGATGGGGAGGAAGGCAGCAAACCATATTGCCATGTATATACCTATGCAACAATCTTGCATTTTTTTCACATGTACCCCAAAACCTGAAACACAATAAAATATATATTTTAAAAAGATTACAGGTAGACAGAAGATGGAGATCTCTTTTTGTCTTGTTGCTTTCCTGAATTCGCTCACTCTTCAGTGGCTAGCTTCCCCAGCTTCAGTTTTCTGGTTTCTTTGGACAGAAAGTTACCAAGTCCTTTCCCCAAGAACAGCAGATTGGGGAAAAAAAAACTGCATTTTCAGAATAACATGAGTTAGATATAGAGGAGCTGGATTAAAACTTAAACTCTTTTTGTGGTGAGCCCCTACAAATCTATTTTCACATGGTTAAGCAAGATAGAGTGGGAAATTTATTCCTGCCTCAAACTTACACACCTATTGAATTTTATCTTTTGAATACTTCAGTCTGTTAACATATTGAATATTAGATAGGTTTGGGCTTCCATACTTTCTTGTCTTAGAGTATATTTTTTCTGCTTATTTATAGCAGGATCTCTGATATTCCTCTAATAATAAATAGATTCCAAGCCCATAACTTATTCAAGATAAATCTATGAGATTAAAAGATTTTTAATTATCTTTTTAGATTAAAATTCTCTTTCAAGAAAGTTGACAAAGAATACAAAAATTTAAACTACAGTTTGTACATGCATGCAAAAATCTTAATATCCTACTTATGAAACAAAACCATTAGTGCTTTTTTTTAATTGCCCGCTTTTTATTTTGCCAGGGAAAAAAAATCCCAGAGCTTCAATTATGTCATCATCAACGCAGTAGCATTTTAAAATCTCATCTCTCACCCTCATTAGAAAAACATACAATTGCATGATAAAAAGAGTCTGTGAAAGTTCAGCTGACCTCCAGACTGATTATTTGGGAAGATTATATATAATCACCACAAATAAATACTGATACTTACAAACACACATCCATAAGTGTCTGTGTGTGCGTTTATATGATTGTGTGTGTATATACTGTGCAAGGAAAAGAAATCTTGGGTCCCCAAACTCACTGAGCCAAAGAGAAAAGTCAAGCTAGGAACTGTATCATACAAATCTGCCCCCATTTTCTTCCTAAATAAGATAGCAACAGAGATAAAAAAGGGTATATACATCCCTCACAATTTTCCCACAAGAAAATTCCTAGCTCTTTACCAAGATTCCAAGATCTTTACCCTACAACAGTTCTGTTGAATTTCACTCTGACCGTGTAAACAGATAGCTGATCTTCACAGGTATGGGACAAAGAACAGAACTGAAAAGCCATCTCTCTACTCACTTGAGACAGATGCCTATATTGCTGCTTCCTCTACTCCACATTTATTTTACCTTATGTAATAATGCAGATTCACTGAGCTTGACATGAGGCGTAAGTGACTATTCCTCTACCCCTCTCACATGTAAAGTGTGGATTCAGAGAATGCTGGTCCAAGACTAAAAGGGATGCAACCTCTTGCCTCTTTTATCCACCCTCCTTAAAAAAATTTTTTTTCTTTCTCTTCCCCAATACCTGTTTTTTTTTTAAATTGCATTTTAGGTTATGGGGTACATGCGCATAACATGCAAGACAGTTGCATATGTACGCACATGGCAGTGTGTTTTGCTGCCTTCCTCCCCTTCACCCACATTTGGCATTTCTCCCCAGGCCATCCCTTTCTAGCTCCCCCTGCCTGCTGTCCCTCCCCTATTCCCCCCAATAGACTCCAGTGTGCAGTACTCCCTTCCCTGTGTCCATGTGTTCTCATTTTTCATCACCAGCCTATGAGTGAGAATATGCGGTATTTCATTTTCTGTTCTTGTGTCAGTTTGCTGAGAATGATGTTCTCCAGATCATCCATGTCCCTACAAAGGACACAAACTCATCATTTTTGATTGCTGCATAATATTCCATGGTGTATATGTGCCAATTTTCCCAATCCAGTCTATCATGGATGGGCATTTGGGTTGGTTCTAGGTCTTTGCTATTGTTAACAGTGCTATTAAAGAATATTATACTGGAAGTACTTCGTTGTATGAGAGTTTGAAACACAACAGCTTAGCTCCTCACAAAAGGTTAGCTTGCAAGCTAAATTGTTTTCTATTGTTTAATCCAGACATATCTTACTTACAGATTATATAACTAGTGTTATTTTTTCAATAATAATCAATGTGCAGTTGCTTACTTTTCAGAAATATTTGAATAGTAGGGAAGAAATTACAGTTGACCTTTGAATAACAGATTTTAACTGTGCAGATCCATTTACGCATGGATTTTCTTCTGCCTTTGTCAGCCCTAAGACATCAGAATCAACTCTTGTACTTCCTCCTCCTCAACCTACTCTAAATGAAGATGATGAGATTTTTATGATGACTCACTTCCACTTAAAGCATAATAAATATATATTTTCTTCCTTACGATTTTCTTAATAACGTTTTCCTCTGGCTTACACATTACTGTAAGAATACGATATGTTATATGTATATAAATATATATATATGTGTGTGTGTGTAAAGTGGTGTATGAATTGACTATGTTATTGATAAGGTTTCTGTCAATAGTAGACAATTAGTACTTAAGTTTTGAAGGAGTCAAATGTTACACACCCATTTTCTATTGCCTGGAAAGTTGGTGCCCTTAATTCCTGAATTGTTCAAAGATTAACTATATATGTGTAATTACTCATTTTTAATATATATGTCATATTTGTGTATCTCTATCAATCGCTATGCTGGTTTTCACATATACATTTTTACATGTGACAAATTACCTCTGGAAAAATACAGTTAACATGTTTGCCTTTATGACACAGAATCCTATGGGAAGGGATGAGTGGGAAATGTATTTGACTGTTTTAATCTTTGACTATTGTTCAGTTTTGATTCGACTACCTTCTTTAAAAAATAAGTGCTGAAAAGAGTTGAAAGCAGCATATAGCTGAATCATGTTTATTCCCACATATAGTCTCTGTTTTTTAATAGATAAGCCATTTATGCTTGTTTTAATTCTTCATACTTGATTTTAGTTTTCTCATTTATTTTAGTATGTTTTATTAACATGCTTCCTTTTGCATTCTTCATACATTTTATACATTATGTTGGTTTCTTCAAGTTTTCTATACTAACTCTTTTCTATATGTAGGTTTCTTCAACATATCTGTCGTCACTATCTGATTTATATTTTTTTGGATTACCTTAGAAGTTTAACACTTTGTTCTTGAACATCTTTCTTCTGCTATGTGAATTTGGTTTTTGTCCATATATTCCTACATTTTCATATTAATATCAAATGGACATTTGTTACTTTTTTACTTCTTATACTGCATCCAAGTAGGTTTTGTTATCACTTAAAATACCAGATCTACCCTAGTTATTTGTTCTGAAATATTACGATTTTGTTATTTTCACTCAGTGTTTACCTGGATCTTGTTCAAAGATTATTTTCATATGTTAGAACTTAGTGATTTGTTTTATATTTTCATGATCACCTAAGTGATCCAGCAACTCGAGATGCTTATGATGGCTCTAGGCTATAGGCAGTCCTAGAACATAAATGCTTCTTCCTTCTCTATATTTGCTAAACTTTTGAAATGCTTAATGAAGGTCAAAATATGTTTTGACCTGGTTTTTGCTTCAAAATATCCATGTGGCTACGTCCAGCTTATATTTTGGTCATACTGCCCCTTGTATCATGGGAACAACACATGTCCTCAAGGTAAATTTATGTCACTGAAAAGTTCATGTCAGCAGTAATCCGATTGACTGACATTTAAGTTTCATTGACAGGTGCAGAGAAAGAAACATTGTCACTTTCCCTTTACTATTCAAACTTCTGATTAGTGATACAAAAATAATAATTGCATCACATAGCTTAGTAATTTTTGCTATTTTAAATTATCCACACAATACCATTGTCCATTAAAAGTGTAAATCTTCATATCTTTTTGAACATTTTATAAGTCAGAATATAAAATTTCCATTATTGAACTCATTATGCATCAGCATTTAGATTAATAAATACTAAACAATAAACACTGTCTATGTAGAGAGAAACCAATGTAGATAAAAATTTTTTGCTAATTTAATATCATAAACAACTTGAATAAACTTTAAAGTGACAGTCTTCTTCCTGACACTAGGTCCTTGGCCTCTCTTGGATAACTTACTTTAGAAAACTTGCAACTGCAAACTCTTTCTGTGCCCCTTTGAAATGTAAATCTTATTCTGTCCTCTTGTTAATTTACAACCCAGAAATTTCTGTATGCAGAACCTGGAAGAAGTCTTTTGAAATAAAATTATGGAAGTAGATAGGGACCCTGTCTCCCAGTCTCTGTGGGAGGGTAGGAGCCTAACTTCTATAAGCAATGATTAGCAAACATTGATGACCTAATCACTCTGACCAAACTCCCTGCTGAAGTCTTTTGCACTAGCTCATCTCAGCAGTTAAAAATCCTTCTACCTTTTGTTTCAGAGCAGCTGAGTTCAATGTCTCCCTGGATTATAATAGTCTAATGTAATGTCTTCCTTGCTTGTCAGCTCCTTCTGGTGCATTTTTTTTTTCTTTGACATTGTTACCATAAACTTCAGTTATTACTTTGAAACTTAGATTTTAAAAGTATCTATCTACCCACCACAGCATATTTTAATATCTAGAGATCTCATTACAAAAATGAATTCCTGTATGTTTGTGTGTGTGTGTGTACATGGCTTGGTATTAGTCAGGTGTTTGAGATTTGGATGCTCATGTGAAACATTTTGTTGTTTGAAACAATGAATCTTCAAGAGACAAGAAGAAATATAGAGGAGTATAAGAATCAGAATTCTAGGTAGGCTAGCAGGGTCAGATAATGCCCACCTGTCAAAAAATATTAATAAGTCTTAGAGTTAGTAATTTGATGGATAGACTCATAAGAACAGGCCTCTAAAGGGATAAAAGAGATCAAAAGATCATTTAATGAAGAGGGAAGTAAAGTGGCAGATTGCAGGAATGATTAGCCAGATGTTCATACTTCAAGGACTTGTCTCAAAGAGGGCAACAGGTAATCTCTTACTTTCTCTGTAATTTAATGTACATAATTATCTTAGAAACCAATGAAAAAGTTTGTACTAAAAACAAAAGCTCTGTATTGTATATATGCATCACATTTTCTTCATCCAGAATTAATAAGATCTAGTATTTGATAGCGCAACAGGATGGTCATAATCAATAGTAATTTAATTATAAGTTTTAAAATACATAAATTTAAGAGTATAATTTGACTGCTATTAATACAAAAGATAAATGCTTGAGATGATGAATGTCAGGTTTAACTGATGTAATTATTACACATTGTATGTCTGTATCAAAATAACTCACTTACCCCATAGATACATACCCCTATTGTGTACTCACAAAAATTAAAGATTAAACATTTAAAAAGCCCTGCATTTCCTAATATTAACTTATGGTTGACTAAAGCATGGCTCTGAATGGGCTTCTTAAATAGTATGCAGTCAGCAGTTTGAGCCTAGTTTAAGTCATATATTTTATTTAAAATTCATGGACAATGATGAAAAACTTACGTACATATTTAATTCTCCAATATATTATTTTCTTCTTTCATTCTATTCTTATGTTAAAAATTTAAATATTCAGAAAATGTAACATTAAATTCTATTGATTCCTTGATTTCTATAGTTGTTTATAATATATGTATCTGAAATAAATTTGGTGCTCAAACTATTGCATTTATTGTGAACTCTCCATTCAATAATTAGTTTGAACCACCATTTATCCAATTGGCCACATAAGAAAACAGGCCAGGTGGACAGTGGCTCATGCCTGTAAGCCCGGCACTTTGGGAGGCTGAGGCAGGCAGATCACAAGGTCAAGATATCGAGACCATTCTAGCCAACACGGTGAAACCTTTTCTCTACTAAAATTACAAAAATAAGCTGGGCATGGAGGCACACCTGTATCCCAGTTACTTGGGAGGCTAAGGCAGGAGAATCCCTTGAACCTGGGAGATAGAGATTTCAGTGAGCCGAGATCATGCCACTGGACTCCAGCCTGGTGACAGAGTGAGACTGTCTCAAAAATAAAATAAAATAAAATAAAACAAAACAATGTTTTTTCTAAGAAAGTTTGTGCCTTAGATTTTTAATGGGTTTCTCTATGTTTAAAATATATTCTCCTTGTTTGTATAATGTATAAATTATAGTTTATCTTTTACATTTGATGATTAACTTTGCTATAAACATCTTTTGTTTTAAAATTTATTTTTCTCAAATTTTGAACATATTACATTAAGAATAGAAATTCTTAAGCAGTGAGTATTTCTGAGAAAGTCTGAGGCCAGCCAAATTGTACCTTGGCATCAATGGGATAATTATCTTTCTTAAAAATTAAAGAACTTACTGGAATATACCGTAATAATTACCATTCTGTATTTTTAATCTATATTTTATTTTAGAAGAGTTTTGGGTTTTTTAAAGCAGTGAAGATACTACAGAAGTTCCCTTAAGCCCTCATTGTTTCTCCATTGTTAACATCTTGCATTACTATACGTTTGCCGGTACTAGGGAACCAATACTGATATATTGCTATTAATCAAATGCTGTACTTTGCTCGGATTTCATTAGTTTTCCTCAAATGTCTGTTTTCAGTTCCATAATTTCATTCTAAATACATTTAATCTTTAATCTTTATTTCTTTTTCTTTTCTTTTTTTGAGATGGAGTCTAGCTCTATCGTCCACGCTGCAGTATAATGGCGTGATCTTGGCTCACTGCAACCTCCAATTCCGGGGTCCGAGCTATTCTCCTGCCTTAGCCTTTTGAGTAGCTGGTATTACTGGCACCCACCATGG
Source organism: Leontopithecus rosalia (assembly GCA_028533165.1). Taxonomy (NCBI): domain Eukaryota; kingdom Metazoa; phylum Chordata; class Mammalia; order Primates; family Cebidae; genus Leontopithecus; species Leontopithecus rosalia. The sequence goes on along the minus strand of CM052648.1, from coordinate 147,798,153 downwards.
GTGGGTGGCTGTAATAAAAATACAATAAAAAATAATTTTTATATTTTCAGTAGAGACAGGGTTTCACTGTGTTGGGCAGGCTGATCTCAAACACCTGACTTCATAATCTGCCTGTCTCGGTCTCCAAAAGTGCTAGAATTACAAGCATGAACCACCATGCCTGGCCTAATCTTTATTTCTACTTGGTTTCCTCTGCTCTGTGACAGTTTATCAAACTTTTCTTGTTCCTGCATTGCTAGTTTTCATGAGTGCTAATCAAGTATTTTGTATAATGTCCACTAGTTTTGTTTTAGCTAAAGTTTTACTTGTGGCTGGACTTGAGTTATGGGTTTTGTGAAGGTTGATCACAGGGGTGAAGTGATATTTTCAACACATTATATCAAGATTACGCATTATTATGATGATTTATTACTGATGATGTGGGTATACATCATAAGACTTAGTGTTGTCCAGATACCTGTATTATAGAGTAACTTTCCCCCATGCTTTATATCTTCTATTTGTGGTTAATTTCATGCAATAACTTGATGTGGCCATAGGGTCCCTAGATATTTGAACAAATATTATTTAGCCTAGAACTGCACCATCAGTTTTCCTGTGATTTCAGATTGCTAGCTGAAAATCTTGGATTTGTCAGCCACCATAATATTGCATGAGGGACTTCTTTATTATAAATCTTTACACACACACACACACACACACACACACACAAAACCTGTAGTTCTGATACTTTGTAGACAGAACAAAGACATAATTGTATGTGTACTAATCCATGAATATGTACATATCTATAATTATTTTTGTGTCTATCTGTCTCTAGTTTATTAAGCTAAACATGAGTTTATACTGATGTCTCTGAATCTAAGTATGCTACAACACAGTTCATTTTCTTCCATATCTGAAGCCTGCCTCCTCAGTAATGAGAATCTTGGCTCTCACCCTTCACTATTATTAATTAATAGTTAATAAACTATTTTGGAGTAAATCATGGTATCGCTGCAGCTAATCAACTAATAATCTTGAAAATGGTTCTTCCAAATTGAACATTCTCATATGAAAACTGTGGGATAAACTATGTTTTCTTTTAGGTTCAGTATTTTGTGATTTTTAAATACATTTTAGAATTTCAAAAAATAATAGAAATAGCATTACACAGTAGTCTAATGAGTGAAAATAGCACTCCATTTCCAGTTAACATCCACCTTAACATTCAATTAATTGAACATCCTTCCGTCTTTTCTCTGTATTTTCCTCCATTTGTTTATTCATTTTTCTAACCCATTATTTGTATTTTCTCTATTATTATGTTTTCATTTCCTATTCCCTAATTCTTTCTTTATTTCTTCCCTTAGTGTTGAAAGAATAAAATTTAAACAATGCTACATCCAACATGCACATGTACTTTGCTTACACAACACATTATCTTCCGTACTTTCCCAACATGGGCCATTCTTCATAGGGCAGCCATTATGAACTTTGTAAAGTTAAATATGCTTTTCGATTGTGTGCATATGGTTTCTCTATAGTTCCTAACACCTTCTCCATCCTTCCCATAACTTCTGATAACAATTGAGATAAAATCCAAAGCCTATACATGACTTGCTGTACTGCCAAATATCTGGACATTAGCTGCTGCTTGCATCTCAATGCCAGTCACTCCTTTCTTGCTTGAACCTCTCAAGCAGCACTGGTCCTCTTACCTGTCCTCAAGTGTGACAAGCACACTCCTGATTCAGTTTTACACTTTTATTTTGTTTTACTTGTGAGGTTTTTCTCTTTCTGATAGCAACATAGCTAAATGTCTCACTTTCTTTAAGAATATACCCACTGTGCCTTTTCAAATTTTTTTAAGTTTTTCCTTATTATGGGTTTTTGATAGATGCATGTAAATATGGGGTCCATATCATATTTTGATACATGTGCTTTTCTAATAGAGACTTTTCCTGACACATATTACAATTAAAAGTACATTGATTTTTCAATTTATTTATGAGTTGTCTTCACCAAACTGAATGTAAGCTCTATGAAAAACTAGATTCATTGCTGCATTTTTAATATCAGAAAAAGTTCAGGAGCGTAGTAGGTGCTCAATAGGTATGTGTTCAATAACAACAACAAGAATAAAAACTAAAGAAAGGAACATCTACATGCTACATATGTGTATGTTTGTGTATTCTAATTGCTGTTTAAACTAATTTAACAGAAAATTAAATTACCTGTTTCCTCTACATTTAGAGTTAGCTTCATTTATGTTTCATAATGAGTAACCAAATTGTTATATGACATGATTTGAATAATTTCATTCTTTTATTTAGTTAGTCAACAAGTATGGTGCTTACTGTCTATCAAGATGGCATTCTAAGTATTGACAATATAGCACTAAGGGAGAAAAAACATCTAATCCTTTGAAAGTTCCTTTATACTAAGATAGACTTAATGAATCCTCAAACAAATAAGAAGCTATACAAACTAATATCCTTTTATAAGTAAACTGTGGGTAATTAAAATGAGGAAATTATCTACAAAAGAAGAGATGTGTACATTGGTTGAGGGATAAGTATCACATTGAAGGCAATAATTGAAAAATTGTAAAATACTTGGTTTTGACAATTCCTAATACAGTTATCCTGGTAAGTGGGTGATTGTCTTCTTATAGAAAGCTGGGATGAAGTTTCTGCAGTCTAGATTTTTATAGTCTAGCAGTGTTCTTCCTCAAGGAGTCCTGATTCCCTTTCATACAGGGGCTTAGAATATTTAAAGTGGCTCAAGTCTGGGGATTGATTTAGGAGCTTTGTTTTTCTATTTTGGTGATTAATAGGATCTAATACCAAGAAATTCAAATATTAAATCATTTTAACTCTTTAAATAGATGTTGGACTTTATAAATTCATTCAGTAACAATATGAATATTATTTTAAGAGTTAATAAACTATTTTGGAGTAAATTGTGGTATCTCTGCAACTAATCAACCAATAATCTTGAAAATGATTCTTCCAAATTGAACACTCTCATATGAAAACTGTGGGGTAAAAGTAAAAGTAAAAATATAAGCTGTCTACTCTCATACATGCAGAGTAAATAAAAAACAATTTTACCTGTTAACAATGTATCAGTGAATATTTAAATAATACAATTTTGGAAGATTAAATAATATTTACTCCATGTAATTACTGAAGGTGCAATGATTCTTTGACATTTCGTGGGGTAGAAGAAGGGGAGTATCATGATTTAGCTGTTAAAGAACTACTTAGTGATAAGACTCAATATCTATGGCAGAGTATTTCTTTCCATCGTCAACCAAACCCTTAGAAAAGTATTGGAAGAGAAAATGACCTGGTGAAAGACATGAAAAATAATAATAGAAAGTCTATCATGTGACTTAAGGAGAATTATATATTGAATGCAAACTGTGTACTATCGGAGTAATTGTGAAGTACAGTCACAGGCATGGAGGAATAAGAGTTGCTGCTGTTGATTGGTTCCATCTATTCCGGTCTTTTAGCTGTCAGCTTATGGTTGACAGGTTGAATAATTGGAGAATGTGTCTGTTGGCTTAAAATAGGATGTTTTGTTTTATGATTTAGACTGTTTTATTTACCTGGACTTTTGAACAGTATCTGAAAAAAAACAAGTAGGCATCTATTTTTAGTCTCCCTAAATTGTAAAAGTAAATTAATTTTTCTTGTGACAAATTCTGACAATATAAACTGTCTGCTCCTTACATAGTACAGAGTTTGAAAAGGCCATCTGATCTGTTAAAAACAATGTAGTGGTGAATAGCATTTAAACATCTTTATAGTGACATATGTGCTTTTACTTTTTTATAAATGTGCTTGCATGTCACATGATAATTTTTCATATAATTACTTATTATTGATGAACAACATAATTATTCTTTGAGCCAATGCATGTATAATTTAGTGCTGCTTATGCTCACACAGCTGCTGCTACTGCAGTAACATACATAGTTTTATGTTGCTCTTTTAATATTTCTTGTCTCACCCATAGAGGCATCTACTTTTTCTGCTTCTATCATCCCTTTATTTTTTCTAGGGTAATTCACCACCATTCCATGTAATGAAAAGCTGCCTAGTTACCATATGTGTGGGGATAAATTACTCAAGTCTAGCTTTTTGTGAAAAAGAATAGATTACAGATTTATTTTCTTTTCAAAAATGGTTTAGCTGAATGACAATTATAAACTTATTCTTTGTTTTAGAAAATTGTGTTAGACATTATCCAACCCCCAACATATACATTCCATTCTTTTGCAGAGTAGGAAGAAAGAAAGTGAGAGAGAAATGATTAATAAAATGGTAGGGGACATGGGAAGAAAAAAATGAAGAAAAGAGATCCATGACACAATTAATCATACGTGAATTATACTTTGTGATGGGAGTCAAGCAAGAGGTAGTATTCGATGGGTTATTTTAAAGCAATCAATAGGATCAGTAGCTATTTTGTTCAATGCGTAGTTGTATACTTAATTTTTATTTTTTTTCTTTTTCTAGGTGGAGTCATGTGTGGCAGAGAATAAATCTTATTAAAGGTTCATAATATTTTAATAAAATAAGAAAAGTTAATACAAAATATATCAGAGAACCTTTTACGTAATTGTTGGCTATTTTACAGTGAATAGTATTTACTCTTCAGAATACTATATTTTTATTAATATATTAAAAGTATTAAGTTAACTGTATTATTTATTCACATGGCATGCATTAGCTCTGATGGTTATTATACCATATGAGGACATAGAGAAAAAACTGTCATCTATAAACTAGGAATTGGGCTCTCAGGCAACAGCAAATCTGCTTGTAGCTTCATTAAACTAAAGCAGTTATCAATTAAGTAAATACACCACTCTGACAATTGATGAAATTCATCTCATACCCCTTTTGCAGTAGACTTGTACTGTGTTAAGCATTTCTTTCTTTCCATAGCTATCTAGGCCACTAAAATGATTGTTAAAAATTTTATTGTCAGAAAAACTTTCCTCTCTTTATGTATTAAATATAAATTTTTAACAGCTTACATTTATCATCAGTGATAAGTAAAAAATATTTTGCCACAATATGCATATGAATATGATATGTTACGTTTATTTGATCCATTGCTGTGTGATCAAAGATAATTCAGACTGTGGTTGCACTAAACATGTGAAACTCTGCTTCATTTAATACATTTCTTTGAACGGGGTTTCATTAAGATGCACACATTAACTTGAATTACCATAATTTGTTAATCTCGTATTATGCTGCTTTCTCCATGAATTTGGTTGGAGTCTTTGACAAGTTATAGCACTAAAATGTAGCACACAGATTTTCTATTAAAAAGGGAGATTTGTACTTTCTACAATTTTCCGTATTTTATATTTATTGCCTTAATAATTTGCGTGCTTCTGTTTGGGCATGATTGTGTATAGTTGTAAGTATTGCCCATATTTGTCCTTTGCATTAATGAACTAGTCTTTTATTGCGTTTGTAAATTACAAAGAAAATGGAAAGTAGGAGAACTTTTGTTTTTAATTTGTATCTAGCTACTGTGCTGAGAAACATTTAGGAAAATATAGTGTAACATTAAAAGTAGCAGACATCACTTATAAATCCAATCATTAGTAGGCACAAAGCTGTTCTTGAAGTAATGGCTAACCAACTTATTTCAACAAATGCTCCCTTTAGAATTTATTTTAATATTGTTTTGTAAAGTAATCTTTGGTTATGCAAAGGTGGAGTTAATTAAGCAAGAGCTACTTTGTAAAGAGAGCATGTAAAAGGCAATAAAATGTTTCCTACAGTGCTGATTAAGACCTAGAGTAGTTTTCTTAATATAACTTGTGTACCAAGTATAAAGGCATTTGAATATCAAACTATGTTTGTAATGCATTCAAGTGGTTTGCTCCAGTTTTAGACAATCATGGCATAAGACCTGTCAAGCAGTTTGCAACACTTTTGCTTGTTATTTTGATAAACAGTATGTTTATACCATCCATGAAAATTGTATCTCATAGCCCCAGTTGTGAAGTATGCAAGACACTGAAAAAGCTTGTTCCCATATCTATTGTCCAGAAAATCATAGTACAAAATTGGAGGGAATGAGTTGTCGAGACACAGAAAATATGAGAAATGGAACCCAAAGAGAAAATATCTAATGCTTTTTTAATGTCATATTAGATATCAAAAATTACCTAATCATTCACCTAATATTCAAGATTAATATATAAATCTAAAATTAGTGATGTAATTCACTTGGCTATTGAAAACAGTAAAATTGTCTTATAGCTGAATGACATTGATAGAACAGATTTTTTTTTTTTAAGATGGAATCTTGCTCTGTCCGCCAGGCTGGAGTGCACTGGTGCAATCTTGGCTCACTGAACCTCCACCACCGTGCTTCAAGTGATTCTCCTGCCTCAGCCTCTGAGTAGCTGATACCACAGGCTTGTGCCCCTACACCCAGCTATTTTTTTTGTTTGTTTGGTTGTTGTATTTTTAGTAGAGATGGGGTCTCACTGTGTTAGCCAGGCTGGTCTGGATCTACTGACCTTGTGATCCACCAGCCTTGACCTCTCAAAGTGCAGGTGTACAGGCCTGAGCCACCGCCGGGCTTGAACAG
>CM052648.1:147770531-147791438 GCA_028533165.1 Leontopithecus rosalia | reverse complement strand
CAATTCTCCTGCCTCAGCCTCCCAAGTAGCTGGGATTACAGGCACGCGCCACCATGCCCAGCTAATTTTTGTATCTTTAGTAGAGACGAGGTTTCACCATTTTGACCAGGATGGTCTCGATCTCATGACCTCGTGATCCACTCGCCTCGGCCTCCCAAAGTGCTGGGATTACAGGCTTGAGCCACCGCGCCCGGCCGCTTGAACAGATTTTTAAAAGGAAAAGTATGCATGAAGAAGTAGCAAATGGGCCGGGTGCGGTGGCTCATACCTCTAATCTCAGCACTTTGGGAGGCTGTAGGCAGGCGGATGACGAGGTCAGGAGACGGAGACCAGCCTAACTAACATAGTAAAACACCTCCTCTACTAAAAATGCAAAACATTAGCTGGATGTGGTGGAAGGCACCTGTAGTCCCAGCTACTCTGGAGTCTGAGGCAGGAGAATTACTTAAACCCAGGAGGTGAAGATTGCAGTGAGCCAAGATCGTGCCACTGCACTCCAGCCTGGGAGACAGTGCAAGACTCTGTCTCAGGAAAAAAAAAATAATAGCAAAGGAAGAAGGCACTGTTTCCAAAAGTTTGAGAGGACTTAAGAAATTAGTTAATTGTGAATTACAAAAATATTTAAGGTAGTTTAATATAATCCAGTTATGGCCAGGCACAGTGGTTCATGCCTGTAATCCCAGCACGTTGGGAGGCCAAGGCGGGTGGATCATTTGAGGTCAGGAGTTTGAGGCTAGCCTGACCAACATGGTAAAACCTGGTCTGTACTAAAAATACAAAAAAATTAGCCAAGCCTGGTGGCACAGCCTGTAGTCTCAGCTACTCAGGAGGCTGAGTCAGGAAAATCATTTGAACCTGGGAGGCAGAGATGAAGGTTGCAGTTAGCTGAGATTGGACTACCACACTCCAGCCTGGGCAACAGAGGGAGACTCCATCTCAAAAAAAAAAAAAAGTAGAATTATGATTTAGTTATAATGAGTGACACTCGCTTCTCTTCTTAGCATATGAACATCCACATCTTTACCTCTGTTAGAGTTTATTTTTGTTCAGAATACTTAGGAACCCATTCCACGTGGCCTGCCAGTATTAATGGGGTGGCATTTCTCACACTGGTGACAACAACCTTGACTGTGTGACTTGTTTAAGCTAATGAAATATAAAAATGACATGTGCTAATTCCAAGCAGAGTATTTAAAAAATAATGACCCAACCATCTCTTTTCTCTCTCAGGTAAATACATACCATAAGGACAGGCTGTGTTTTATCCTTGAATCTATAATAACATAAATCAGGATTGAAGATACAGTTGATCCAAGACAAACTTTTAACATGAGCAAGAAGTAGACCTTTGCTGTTGCAAAGCTATAAGAATTATTTTATGTTAGATCCAAATGAGTATATCTTAGGTCATTTTACAGATGTACACTGTGTCAGAATGACAATGTAGATTGGAAGTATCTTTAAATTTCATCTTGTATCTTCCAAAACATAACTTTTCAAACTTACAGTTTCACCACTGATGCATAAAGACTCAGAAGTCGTCACTGCCATACTTAGAGTAAGAAAAAGATGAGCAAATTGAAAATCAATAACTTTTCTTGGACATATCAGATAATTGAGATCATAGGGCAGACTTTCTCCCGGAAATCTAAAAGGACAAGAAATACAAAGAATCACAGTAAAATCATTTTAGCAGAAGTAAGCACAATAGAAACACATAATTAGTAATTTAGACAAAATATTGGAGACTGATTTGACTGCTGTGGGAGACTCTTAGGAACCACAGAACTAGGCCATGCTTTTATGGGTTCACCTCAAGAAACTCCTAATATTCTTATAGCAAAGAATAAGAACTAATAGTGAAAAGCCAATAAAAAGTCTCTTGACAGAGGAGAGGAAAATTAACCGCTTTAAAATACATCCAAATTATTCTTCATAGCAAACACCTACTCTCCACCCTAAAAGATATAGAGGAAAGGATGTTTTTTAATCTCTATCCTGCACTTTTCATCCTATTTGACCTGAGGGGAACTAAAAGGTCAGAAATATTTGTGAAGTTCACAGCCCATGTATGTATACCCAAAAGAAGACAGATTTATTCATAAGATTAGAAAACATTTGTCCTTTTCAATACGTATCTAACATATCAAAATGCCTTCAGTATAATAGATTACAGCTTTAAGAGCTATAAGGCACAGACTCTATTTAAGGTTTAGTTATTTGGGAAACTTAAGACAACAGGAGTGAAAACACTACAACATTACAGAATTTGAATCTTTTGGCATACACAGTCATATTAAAAATTAAACAGTTTGGCCGGGTATAGTGGCTTTCACCTGTAATCTCAACACTTTGGGAGGCTGAGGTGGGTGGATCACTTGAGGTCAGAAGCTTGAGACAGCCTGGCCAACATGGCAAAACCCTGTCTTCATTAAAAATATGAAAATTAGCCAGGCGTGGTGGTGCACTTCTGTAATCCCAGCTACTGGGGAGGCTGAGGCATGAGAATTGTTGAGCCCAGGAAGTGGAGGTTGCAGTGAGCCGAGACACACCAGTGCACTCCAGCCTGGGCAACAGAGACAGACTGTGTTTCAAAATATATATATATATATATTAAACAGTTCAAATTTCAATCATCTTTATGTTTAATGAAACATCTCATTAAAAGTTTTTTTTTACCTCAGTTCTTATTAAACAAAACTTCATGCCCAGTTCTCAATAAAACATTACAAACTGTACTAATAGACAAGTAAAAAATACAGTGAGAAGATACATAGCAAGTATCAGAACCAGATTCCAATATGACAGATTTTGAAATAAGAGCAGGAATTCAAAGTAACTCTGATTGATACATTAATGACTATAATAAGTAAGGTAGAAAACATGCCACAAAATGAGTAATCAGAAGATAAAACCTCTAAGAAATAATGAAAAGAAATGCTGAAAATCAAAACACCATAAAGTACATGAAGATTGCTTTTGATGGGCTCACTGGTAGACTGGAAACGGATGAGGAAAAAATTAACAAGCTTGAAGACATGCCAATAGAAATTTCCAGAACGCAAATGTAAAAAAAAAAAAAAGGAATTAACAAAGAACAGATAAGAACTGTGGAATAATCAAATGAATATTAGCAATATATTCTGTGACTGTACCATATGAACAAGTGGAATATATTACAGCAATCGTATAAGAATGGGAGATAAAGATGGCAGCAGTGGGCAGTCTGCAGTTGGGTGGCAGTAGAGGCAGAGGCAGGAGTGAGTCCGGAAGCAGCAATGGCAGGGCTGGGTTCCCTGTGCCCCCCCTCCATTAGCAAACAAATAGGTTGCTTCCACCCTTGTCTGGCTGGGCGACACCCACACCCAGGCCCCACCTCTCCATGGCTCTGGACCCTCTAGCCCCAGCAAACCTGTCCCTCCCACAGAACAGGGGCTACATTCACCAAAGAAAAGATTCTTCCTCCGCAGTCACCACTTGAAGCCAAAGCTCACAATCCCCGGCTGCCTGCCTATGTCTGCTTCCACGGAAAATAACTACATCCTCCTTAGACACAAAGCTGCAGTGTGGCTGCTGCTGCCCCCACCTGAGCATTCAGGGGACGAATGAAAATCACCCTACCCCCTGCCCACCTCAGGCAACACCCACACACCCTATCTGGGGACTGGGATAGGCTTAGCCTGGCTCCACTCAGCACCAATGCCTAAGGGCACAATCCAAGGACCTAAGGGTTACCTTTCCCCATCCATCACCATTGATTAAAACCTAAGCAATCCTTCTATGGGCACATTCAAATTGCCAATATTACCACAGTTGGTACCCACATGGAGTTGCCATCTGTGGGCCTGAGCACAAGCCTTCCCAGCTGATATGGTTTGGCTGTACCACAGTCAGATTCGTCTTCTAGTATGGTTTCTGTAACCCCCGCATGTTGTAGGAGGGACCAGGTGGCGATAACTGAATCATGGGGCCTGTTTCCCTCAGCCTGCTCTCCTGATAGTGAGTTAGTGCTCATGAGATCACATGGTTTCACAAGGGGCTTCCCCCTTCGCTGGGCTCTATTTCTTTCTCCAGTTGGCATGTGAAGATGGACATGTTTGCTGCTTCTTCTGCCATGAATGTAAGTTTTCTAAAGCCTCCCCAGCCATGCAAAATGGTGAGTCAATTAAACCTCTTTTCTTTATAAATTACCCAGTCTTAGGCAAGTCTTTATTAGCAATGTGAGAACAGATTAATATAGGAAATTGGTACTGCAGAGAGTGGAGTGCTGCTATAAAGTATCTAAAAATTTGAAGTTTCGCTCTTGTTAGCCAGGCTGGAGTGCAATGGCGTGATCTCGGCTCACCGCAACCTCCGCCTCCTGGGTTCAGGCAATTCTCCTGTCTCAGCCTCCTGAGTAGCTGGGATTACAGGCACACGCCACCATGCCCAGCTAATTTTTGTATTTTTTAAGTAGAGACTGGGTTTCACCTTGTTGACCAGGATGGTCTCAATCTCTTGACCTCGTGATCCACCCGCCTCAGCCTCCCGAGGATTTGGAACTGGTTAACAGGCAGAGGTGGGAAGAGGTTGGAGGGCTTAGAAGACAGGAAAATGTTAGAAAATTTGGAACTTCCTAGAGACTTGGAGGGCTCAGAAGACAAGAAGATGTGGGAAAGTTTGGAATGTGAATGAGAAATTTACCAAAGATTAGATATTATGATAAAGCGCAAAACAGAAATATTTCCTCAAGGATCTAGAAATAGAAATTCCATTTGACCCAGCAATCCCATTACTGGGTATACACCCAAAGGAGTATAAATAATTCTATTGTAAAGACCCATGCACATGAATGTTCACTGTGGCACTGTTTACAATAGCAAAGACCTGGAATCAACCCAAATGCCCCATCAATGATAGACTGGACAAGGAAAATATGGCACATATGCACCATGGAATACTATCCAGCCCTAAAAAAATAATGAGCTCCTGTCCTTTGTAGGTACATGGATGAATCTGGTAACCATCATTCTCAGCAAACTGACACAAGAATAGACATGAACACAAAGTAGAAGAAAACAGGCAATAGGGCCTACTTGAGGGTGGAGGGTGGGAGGAACATAACTGTCAAAAAAACTACCTGTCAGGTACTATGATGAAATAATGTGGGCCGGGTGCGGTGGCTCACGCCTGTAAACCCAGCACTTTGGGAGGCCGAGGCGGGTGGATCAGGAGGTCAAGAGATTGAGACCATCCTGGTCAACAAGGTGAAACCCAGTCTCTACTAAAAAAATACAAAAATTAGCTGGGCATGGTGGCGTGTGCCTGTAATCCCAGCTACTCAGGAGGCTGAGACAGGAGAATTGCCTGAACCCAGGAGGCGGAGGTTGCCGTGAGCCGAGATCGTGCCATTGCACTCCAGCCTGGGTAACAAGAACGAAACTCCGTCTTAAAAAAAAAAGAAAGAAAGAAAGAAAGAAATAATGTTTGCACCAAACCCCTGTGACATGTAGTTTACCTATATAACAAACCTGCATATGTATGCTGAACCAAAATAAAAGTTAAAAAAGAAAATAATTTGTTTGAGAAGTTAAAAAAATAAATAAAATTTTCTAACTGACATGATGGTACAGTAGAGAAATATCTGAAAATAATCTAACACTCATTATAAAACCTCTAAGCAAAATTAAAATAGAGGAAATTTGTTTCAAGTTGGCAAAGAAAATCTCAAATAACACACTTAGCAGCATATTTAATGTAAAAGACTGGACAGTTTCTCTTGCTAAGATCAGAACAAGGCAAAAGTTTCTACTCATCACTTTTATTCAATATGACACTGGAAGACCTAGGCAGAACGATCAACAAGAAAGTGAAACTAAAATATGTGTATAAAAAAAGAAGTAAAATGTTCTTTGCTCTCAAATGACATGATTATGTATCTCAAAAATCCCAAAGATATCACAAAAACTGGGACAAATAAGCAAATATAGTGAGATCTCAGAATATAAGATGAACATACAAAATCAATTGCCTTCCTTTATATATATCATTAATGAACATTTGAAATGTAAGAGTTATAAAACCATACAAATTGAAATAGCACCAAAAATAGGAACATCTTCATATAACCTTCTAACAGAATACATATAGGACCTATATGCATAAAACTTTAAAATTCTGATGAAGTCACTATCTAAATAAATGTAGAGATATTCTGTGTTCTTGAATTGGCAGGTTCAACATTAATAACATCTTAATTATTCCCAGATGGATCTATAGATTCAGTATAATTCCAATCAAAATCTCAGATGTTATATTATAGATATTGCAAATCTTTTCTAAATAATACATGAAAAAGCAAAATATAGAGAAGTGCAAACACAACAGTGGGAAAAAAAAGGGGGTGGACCTCTATACCTGACTTCAAGACTTAGTCTGAAGCTACAGGAATCAAGTAGTGTTGTACTGGTGAAAGGGTTGGCAAGTAACTTAACAGAATTAAGAGTTTAAAAGTAGATGCACACAAATATAATAAACAGATCTTGGACAATAGAGCAGTAACAATTCAATAAAAAAGGGCAGTTTTTTCCATGAGGTACTAGAATAATTGGACATTCATATACTACAAAAAAAAAGAAAACAGAAAGACATTTAGATACTGACTTAAATATTTCATTAAAAGTAACTTAAAATGGACCATAAATTCAAATGTAAAATCTGAATAATACGCAAAACTATTTTTATGTTTTATTTTTAGAAGAAAACATAGGCGAAAATTTAGGTTATCTTAGATTTGGGAATGCATTTTTAGATAAAACAACAAAATAAGCCTGATAAATAAAGAAAAAAATTAATTGAAATGGTCTTTGTGAAAGTTAAAAACCTCTGCTTTATAAAAAATACAGCTAACAAAATGAAAAGACAAAAAACACTATACAAAGTACTTTTCATACACATATCTACTAAAGGACTTTATACAGGGTTAAATAGTGTTTCTCCAAAATTCAGGTGTCTCTGGAAACTTTAAGTTCAATTTCACACCTTTTTTGAAAATAAGGTATTTTCTAATATAATTAGTTCAAATGAAATCACTTTGGATTAGGTACTTCCTAGGGCAATCTCTAATCCCATAACTCAAGTATATATAGGAAGAGATAACAGACATAGACATACAGTGAATGCCATGTGATGGCAGAGTCAGAGATTGAAATTATGTTTCTTTAGGGGTCCTGCCTAAAGCACGTACAGCTTAGATCAGCAGTCTAATCACATATAGCAGTCAAATCCTCCCTCATATCTGAAAAGCCATCCCAAGAAGGACAGGTACAAAGAAGTCCAGACTGCAAAGGCTAAAGTGAATACCTAACTCTTCAAGCCAGACACAGACAAACATGTACAAGTATCAAGACAATCCAAGAAAACAAGTCCTCACCAAGAGAACTAAGAAATGCACCAGGGAAAAATTCTGGAGAAACGGAGATATATGACCTATCCCTAAAAATGTCAAGGATTGCCATCAACCACTTGAAACCAGGATGAGGCAAGAACAGAGTCTACTGCAGAGCATTGTGAGGAAAGATAAGTGTGCCAATACCTTGATTTTGAATTTTGCCTCCAGAAATAGGAGAGAACAAATATCTGTTGTTTGAAGCCACTAAATTCACAGTATTTTGTTACAGCATCTCTAAGAAGTATATACAGAGTTCCTATGTATTCAAAATACACAAATAACTTTTTAAATTTAGCAACAATAAAATAACCTAAGTGAAAAACAGGCTAAAGATTCAAACATGTTACTAAAGAAGATATACCAATGGCAAAAAAGCATATAAAAGATGACAGATATCATTTGTTATAGGTAATTCTGAATCGATATGAAGAATTAACATGATATCCTCTTAGATAAAGAAAAATAAGTTAATTAATAAAAGCCCCCAAACCTGACAATACCAAATACTGGTGAGGTGTTGAACATGTAAAGAAAGAGAAGATTGTGCTTATTCAACAATAATTCCTTACCAGTGTAAGAAATGCAAAACGGTATGGCCACTCCAGAGGATAGTTTTTCCGGGTCTTTACAAATGTTATTATAGTGTTATGATGCAGAACTCGTCGTACTAGATCTTTACCCATATATTTTGAAATTATTTTTCTGTTCAAAAACCTGCATGCAGAAATTATTACCATTTTATTTGTAACTGCCCCAAACTGGAAGCAACCAAGATGTCCTTCAATAGATAAATAGATAAACAAGCTGTCATATTTCCAAACAGTGCAATATCATCCAACAATGACCAAACCAAAAGTGCTACCAAACCACAGGAAAGTGGGGACATGTGTTAAATGTGTTTTGCTAGGTGAAAGCAATCAGTTTGAAGAGACCACATACTGTATGATTCCAATTGTATGACATTTTTAAAGGACATTATAGAAATAATAAACAGATTGGTGGTTTCCAGGGGAAAGTGGAGGTAGGGGTAGGGGGTCATGTAAAATTTCATAGGTAAAGCCCAGGGGACATTTTTTAAGTGGTAAAACTATTCTCTGTGATGTGGTAATTGTTGATACATGACACTAATGTATTTAGCAACACAAAAGAGAACCTCACATCATAAAGGGTAAATGTTGATGCATGTAAATTTAACAAATCATTTAGGAGGTGAAGAGATACTGGGATTGAACGTCATTATGGCAAAGCAATCTACCTGTGTAAGAAATATATGAAACATTCTCTCTGAATAAGAGGACAGGTGCTTTCCCAAATAACATTGGGAATGAGTGCAGATGACAAAATTAAGGTATCTGTGTATACAAATACCATAATCTAGTTGATAGAGTCATTTTCTGCAGGGATAGAACTCAAGTTGGCAATTTGAATACCTCTATGTATGTAAACTGTAATTGAACAACTGAATAATTGGATGGTAGATACTGAAAGCCAGATGGAATGGAAGATAAGCAAAAGAGTAGGAGGCTAGAATGATACACGTGATAATGGATTAGTTTTGGTGACATCTATATAGCCTCATATTTAGCTTAATGTACATTATAGATCATTAAATGGATAAGTAATTACAGATATGTGCATACACACAATTAGTATAATAATATATATTGCCTTGTGTGTCAGCCAAGAGAGTTTGGAGGAAGCACAGGCCTAAGTGGTAACAGTCAGACCTGTGTTACAGGATTTTGTTTTCATATATATATATATATATATATATATATATATATATATATAAATGATCTGCACATGCACCCCAGAACCTTGAGTGCATATAAAATATATATACTATTTTATTTATGTATAAATATATATATATATTTTATATGCACTCATTATATAAAAATATAATAATCACTTCTCTTACTCAGAGAGAATGTTTCATACATTTCTTACACAGGTAGATTGCTTTGCCATAATGGCATTCAATCTCAGTATCTCTTCACCTCCTAAATGATTTCTTAAATTTGCATACATCAACATTTACCCTTTATGATGTGAGGTTCTCTTTTGTGTTGCTAAATACATTAGTGTCATGTATCAACAATTACCACATCACAGAGAATAGTTTTACCACTTTAAAAAAGTCCTCTGAGCTTTACCTATGAAATTTCACATCACCCCCTACCCCTACCTCTACTCTCCCCCAGAAACCACCAATCTGTTTACTATTTCTATAATGGCTTTTAAAAATGTCATAACCTAAAGTGCAGTAAAAAAATATATTTTTTATTGGGGTAGTTGGGTACATGTGCAGATCATGTGGGATTGCTGCATAGGTACATACATTGCAATGTAGTTTGCTGCCTCTATCCCCCTGTCACCTATATCTGGCATTTTCCCCCATGTTATCCCTCCCTAACCTCCCTACCCCACACTGTCCCTCCCTTAGTCCCCCTCAGTAGACCCCAGTGTGTGATGTTCCCCTCCCTGTCTCCATGTGTTCTCATTGTTCAACATCTGCCTATGAGCGAGAACATCCAGTGTTTGGTTTTTCTGTTCTTGTGTCAGTTTGTTGAGAATGATGGTTTCCAGATTCATCCATGTCCCTACAAAAGACATGAACTCATTGTTTATGGCTGCGTAGTATTCCATGGTGTATATGTGTCACATTTTATTAATCCAGTCTATCGTTAATGGGTATTTGGGTTGGTTCCAGGTCTTTGCTATTGTAAACAGTGCTGCAATGAACATAAGAGTGCATGTGTCTTTATAATAGAATGATTTATAGTCCTTTGGATATATACCCAGTAATGGGATTGTTGGGTCAAATGGAATTTCTGTTTCTAGGTCCTTGAGGAATTGCCTCACTGTATTCCACAATGGTTGAACTAATTTACACTTCCACCAACAGTGTAAAAGTGTTCCTATTTCTCCACCTCCTCTCCAGCATCTGTTGTCTCCAGATTTTCTAATGATCACCATTCTAACTTGCATGATATGGTATCTCAGTGTGGTTTGGATTTTCATTTATCTAATAACCAGTGATGAACATTTTTTCATATGTTTGTTGGGCTTATAAATGCCTTCTTTTGAAAAGTGTCTGTTCATATCCTTCGTCCACTTTTGAATGGGTTTGTTCGTTTTTTTCTTGTGAATCTGTTTTAGTTCTCTGTAATTTCTGAATATTAGCCCTTTGTCAGATGGGTAGATTGCAAAAGATTTTTTCCCATTTTGTTGGTTGCCAGTTCACTCTAACGATTGTTTCTTTTGCTGTACAGAAGCTCTGAATTTTAATTAGGTCCTGTTTGTCTATTTTGGCTTTTGTTGCCAATGCTTTTGGTGTTTTAGTCATGAAATCCTTGCCTACTGCTATGTCCTGAATGGTTTTGCCTAGGTTTCCTTCTAAGGTTTTTATGGTGTTAGGTCTTACGTTTAAGTCTTTAATCCATCTGGAATTAATTTTAGTGTAAGGTGTCAGGAAGGTGTCCAGTTTCTGCTTTCTTCACATGGCTAGCTAGTTTTCAGGATTTTCTTTTCAAACAATTCTCCAATAAAACGTATCAGGGTGACTTGAATAAATAGATTATTCTACGGATAAGCAAGAAATGCAATGCGTACATCTAGGGGATTTGTAGTTATCAAACAAAGAAGTGCTAAAAAAAGATCCAGATTGATGAAACTGTGACAACGAAGGAGACACAGGAGATAACTAAATGAACTTTTAGTGGACAAAGCTGGAAGAGTTTGAAAAGAAAAAAAATATCATTAGATTTGAATGCAAGCATAAAATTAATATGAAATAGCTAATAATAAAATTAGTAATGAAGGAACAAAGAAAAGATGTGGGGAAGAAAGAGAATCATAAGAATATACTTGCCTCCATACACACAGACACAAAATAAAATAATCATCTTGTAAACCTATCCATAGTCAAAGGGCAAAATATTCTTCAACAGATACAAAGAGAGACAATGATAATTCTCATTTGCTAGTAGAAAGACCTGGATAAAATAATGAGAAATTGTGTGTATGATAAAGTGAAAACTTTCTGATTAGAGCTGCCATTGATGCTTTGCTCACAATTTCTTTTAGATGACCTAGGTGAACAGCTGCATAATATAAGCAGTGATGCCAGATATTTTGCAGCCTTTTATAATATCCAATAGTCAGAAGAAAGACCTTGTTGATGTATTTATTTGACATTTTTTTCCTTTTGTCTGGAAAAAGGAAAAAAATGATTTTTCTTAATTGTTAACCTTCAGTCTCCTCCATGTATATTATTCTTCCTATACTGCATTTATTTTTTTTGACATTTTCCTCTTTTGATTCTCAGATCTTCCTACTGACATTTGAGTATCAGCTTTTTTTTCTGGACCTTAGAAACTTCACTATTTTGTCTAGTACTGAATCTGTCATCAATTTTTGTCACTGTATTCCTCCTCTGAATCACTGTTGGGGTGGCTATTCAGTCCTCCATCATGTCTCGTCTAACGTGATTGAATAGGTCAGTATATGGGATGAATTGATAAAGAGACAAATCTCAGGGTGTTCTGAAGTTTAAAAGGTTTGAAAGAAGTATAAAAATCTATAGGTAGATTTGTTAGTAAGGCCCAGAAAAAGAGAACATTCTGCAAGTTCTGGATATACAAGAGTCAATAACAGGGAACAATTTGAAGAGCTTTGCAGACACAAAAGAATAATCAAAATTGAATCTTTTTGGGGAGAAATTTGTCACAATACAACATTATTGAATAATGCCAGGCACACTAAATGTAGACAAATGATCTTAAGTAGAATGGGGTCTGGAATCTATCATTCCTTCCAAGAGTTTTCCTCAGACTTCTGTAAGACAGCTAAACTGTTTCTTTCATCCTTATTCTTTACTTCTTCTGATTTTTGCTCCAGGATTTACATTTTGGTGGGAGAACAGAACCATTAAGTTTATCAAAATACCAGTGTCCTTATTCTTCTGGCCTGCACAATCTTAGCTAGTTTAGGGTAGAATAGTATTGAGGTAGAACATTATATATCAACTGCAATGACATTTGTAAGAATGAATAATAAATGTCCCTCTTCGTAGTCAATTGCCACATGGAAAAGATGTACCGTGTTAAATTTAACCCCTATTATATAATATAATTGAAAGTTTTTTCCTAATTTAGAGAAAAATGTATAAGAGAATAATAATCAGAAAGACGACAATCATGAAGATCATAATAGAAATAATTATAAATGGAGTTCATAGCAAATTAAACAGAACCAAGAGTCTCGGTTGCTGAAAGAAGTCTAAGTTTTATTGGCTTCCGTGAAAATAATAATTTTGAAAATGAATTAACATTCCAAAATAGATTTGTAATTTTAAATTTAATTTTAAAATTAATTGACACATATAATTTATAAAGATTCTCATTCTTAAACAAGAATTTAAGTCTGAAAATAAGTTTTCTAAATAAGAAAGAAATTAAGGCTGCCCAAAAATACTTTTCTACTTTAAAAATGCCACAAAGCAATTGCCAAGAGTTTTATAAAAAATATTTTTATTGTTGTTGTTTGTTTGTGTTAAAGAATGTTGATTACTACATTTAGCATGGCATTAGAGAACGACATCTACTTACCTACTCTCTGTGTATAGGGCATGCAAATAAATAAAATTCTTTTACTAAACATGTATTGGTTCTGTATCTAACATTCAGTACAACTGGCTATCCTGAATTTTATCTGCCAACTCTATTATAAATTACAAGTTGTTGAAAAGTACTCAAATTCCTCCTGAAAAACATGACTTACTTTCAGAAATTAAGATAAAATTTCTTAAAAAGAAAAAGAGCTCATAAAAAATAAATGAGGAAATTACAAGATAATATAAAGGAGTCCACTGTTAGCCTTGTTAATATCTGTCTATGAATAAATGATGATTGTAAATATGATTACAAAACCAAAGCAAATATCCTAAATTATTATTACAACAGAAATGAATAATAAAATGTACTTTTTAAAGAGACATATTAATACATTTCTAATTCTACTAAAACAGTGATGGTTATAACATTGACAAGCACAAAAAAGTGAAAAGTAGAGCATGAGAGAAATCTCCATCTGTTGAGTTGCAGAGATTAGGAAGCATAACAAGATAAGACAGTTGGGACAGAAACATAGACTAAAGACTATTTTAAAGCACAAACAGAAGCATCAGTAGAAATAAAATCAGAATGTAATGTACTTCTTCAAATTTTTAGTGATAAAAATAAATGAAATATATATATACTACTGGCAATTAAGAATTCGGAACACAAAATAGAATCCCAAATGAAAATGAGTTTTATGTTATTTTCCAATTGTTTATTAAAAATTATCTTTAAAGTTCCTATTTATGACATGTCTAGGCCTGGGGTTTCATTCTGTCATGGGAATCAATACAATTGGAGGAGATAGATATAAATCAAGTTGGCACAATTAATATGTAAAATTACAGGTATGGTCATCACCCTGAATTAAAATATATAACACAGTATCTGATCCTACAGATCCAGGAGCACTTCCCTGATTAAGTGACATTTGATCTGGGGTCAGAAGGTAAAGAAGAGTGAGAAAGCATTAAAAGTTGAGTGGTCATAGCTGCAAAAGCATTGAAATGTGAAAATGTATGGAACAATGGGAGAAATGTTTCTACTACATGGGAAAAAAAAAGAATTGAGGTTTTATAACACATCTAAATACATTTGCATGTTTTCTAAAATAAATCTCTGTGGAAGTCAAGATAAAATCAAAGGGCTAATAAGTTACAGAAACAATAGTTACATAGGCTCAGTTTAAATTGTGTTTAACAGAATTGGTTATGAGTTTTTAGGAAAAGTAATTTTAATAGAGTTGAAAGGGGATGTTAAAGTGAAAAGTGAATGAGGTGATCATAGACCTTATGTAACTTTTTAATGAAACAGTGGAAAGCTTTTACTCAAGAATGTGGATTAAAAATGTCTAAAAATTATTTTATAAATCAAGAAAATAAGAACAATGCAACTGATAGTAAATTCATAATCAAAATATTTCTCACCACCACCATCTCAGTTTCCATAGCACCCTGTTATTACCACACATCTATACATTTCTTCCTACAGTTTAAAATCTACATGACAGATGCTGTTAAGATGTAAGACAGATCACACCACTCTTGTTCAAAATCCTCCAGCTGCTTCCTAATTCAGACTAGAACCCAAAGCCCACAGTGCCCTACCTAATCTGCTTCTCTCACTCATCTTTAGAGAGCATGTGGCCTTTTGCTGTTCCTCAACCCTGGGATCTATAAGCCCAGCACAGGACCTTTGGATTTGTGGCTTCCTCTGCATTCAGTAATTTCTTCAGCTATTTTATTGGATCACTTTCCATTTTATTTGTGTCTCCACTAAAATTATATGTAATAAACAAATATTTTATGAAAACCCAATCTAAAATGGCATTCTCATTATTCTTATTTTTCTTAATGTTTGTCTCCATTGCCATATATTGATACTTGTGGTTACTTATTGTCTGATTTCTAGTAAAATAATGTAATGTCTATGAAAGCAGGAATTATGTTTACAACAATGATACATTTTCAGCACATGAAAAATTGCCCAGAAAGAAATAGGCATCTACTAAATACTTAATAAATGAATGAATGTAAATATAACTATTGAGGAGTGTTACATATGTATTAAATTAAAAATAAGAATGTTCATAAATAGTGTGGATTTTGTTAGTATAATTCGTTTACCTTTAGTAATATGTAAATTTTATCAATTACTTTTGCACTCCTGACATTTCAAGAGTCTGGTCAGGTTATCTGAACTCTTGATGTGAAAGCTCCGATGAACAGAACTTTATCATGGAAAGATATTAAATGTGAACTGCTACAGGAAGGTATGGATGTAATCAATTATACTTTAATGCTAAAAAATGAGTTAGGACTTTTACTTTGTCTTAATGCTACATATACCTTGTTTCCCCTCCATTAGTGTGAATAATTGAGAATTGGATATATATTTAATCATTTTTACTCATGCTTTGGTGAATTTTACCAACTGGAAAGTAGTGTTTTTTCCACATGCTAAATGAAATATATTCTGGATCTCACCAATAAGAATGTTCAAAGAAAAACATATGTAGTTGACATATATTATTAAACAATTTTTAAATAATAGCTATACATTAAGATTTTCCTATATGGAAAAATATATCCTTTCAGACAGGAAATAAAGAATAAATTATAATAATGTCTAACATCTAAGTTTAAGAAACAAAACAAAGAAATGATTATATGTATGTTGATAGTATCATAATTGTAACTGTGTTGTTTGAAACTAGATGTTTAAATTGTAAAAGTACTTTAATACTAATTTTTTTTAATGTGAGAACCAATTTAATTGCATTAGTTTTAGTATATGAATTTATACAGGTTTAAATATTTTGTGGAAAATTCAAATTTTATGTTTTCTATCCTGACTGTGGATATACAGATTATCATTATTAAGTATGTTTGATGCAGAATATACTAAATAAACAATTTTAAAAATATTTTCTAAAAGGCAGTCACTCTATGCATTGCTTTTTCCTCCAAGTATTTTGTTGTTGTTGTTTTAAAATTGGTTATTTGGCGAAGTATAACATAAGTATAGTCAAACAAATGTATATGTTTTTTCAAAGCCAATAAATAAGAATTAGCATTGGCAGAAACTTGCAGGAATATATGATTTATATTTATCACTTGTAGATAATTAGCTAAGAGATATTTCTAGAAAGGAAAGAAAAGTGAAAATATAGTTTAATAATGTAGCTTTTACTACTTGTTGTCTTATTCACAGATCCATAATCAGAAAATTTACTATGACAAATTGAATTTTCCTCTTTAATTGAGGTATATATCATGTCTGTATCATAAACCCAAGATAAGTTGTTGAAAGACATGAGGTGATAATTTATTTCTGTATATATTACTGTTTATTAAACTATTTAATCTAATATAATTTTTATCACTTTGTGGAAAGATGTGGTCATAATATTTAAATACAGTGCATTTATGATAAACAAAAATTGTTAAATGTAAAATATATATGAAATCATTTAAGAGTGTTGTTGCCAAAATTATTTTTAACTTTTTTTGGGAAATTATATGTGTTCATAATAATTGTTCCTTCCTTACAGAAAGCTACATCAATCTTTCTGAATGAATACACAGAGAGTTGAATCTGTCTGAAGTACTGTCTGTGGGTGATCAACAACCTGTACTATGGGCATATTGAAACATAAATTTATCCTAGAGATTTTCGTAACTTTAAACACTGATTTTCTTGCTTTCTATGTTTGCTCCATCTGTGCTTCATCATTTGCCCATCTGATGCTCACTCTTTCAAAAATGGCTATTATAAGGGAATATTACATTGTAAAGTAGTACTGGATTCATGACAAATGCACAAAAAAGGAGGCAATCAACACAACTAATTGTTAATGTGATGTACACAGCTTCACATGTAACTTGAAAACTAAGAAGTTAGCAGGCTTTGGGCTGACTGACAAGATGGCCAAATAGGAACAGTTCCGATTTGCAGCTTCCAGCAAGATTGATGCAGAAGGTGGGGGATTTCTGCATTTCCAACCGAGGTATCCAGTTCATCTCACTGGGACTCATTGGACAGTGGTGACAACCCATGGAGAGTGAGCTGCAGCTGGGTAGGGTGTAGCCACTCCCAGGAAGCTCAAGGGGTCAGAAGATTTCTCTCCCCTAGCCAAAGGAAGCGGTGAGACTGGGAAGCTTAGTGTACTGGGAAGAACTGTGCATTTTGGCCCAGATACTATGCTTTTCCCGTGGTCTTGTTCACCAGCAGACCAGGAGATTCCCTGAGGTACCTATGCCACCAGGGCCCTGGGTTTCAAGCACAAAACTGTGTAGCTGTTTCTGCAGATACCAAGATAATGACAGTTTTTTTTCTTTCAATACCTCAGTGGCACCTGGAACGCCAGCTAGACAGAACCCTTCACTCCCCTGGAAAGGGGGCTGAAGTCAGGGATCCAAGTGATCTGACTCGACAGGTCCCAGCCACATGGAACTCAGCAAGGTAAGATCCACTGGCTTGAAATTGTCCTGGCAAGCATAGCTTCTGAGGTCAACCAGGGATGATCCAGCTTGGTGGGGAGAAGGGTGTCCACCATTGCTGAGGCTTGAATAGGTGGCTTTTACAGCCAGAGTGTAAACAAAGCTGCTGGGAAGTTTGAACTGGGCAGAGCCCACCACAGCTCATCAAGACCTAAGCAAAAAGGACAAACCTGGAGGTATCACACTACATGACTTCAAACTATACTATAAGGCTACAATAACAAAAACAACAGGGTACTGGTATCAAAAGAGATATATAGAACAATGAAATAGAGCAGAGGCCTCAGGAATAACACTACACATCTGCAACAATCTGATCTTTGACAAACCTGTCAAAATAAGCACTGGGGAAAGGATTCCCTATTCAGTAAATGGTGTTAGGAAAAGTAGGTAGCCATATGCAGAAAGCTGAAAAGGATCCCTTCTTTACACCTTATACAAAAATTAACCCAAGATGGATGAAACATAAATGTAATAGCTAAAACTATAAAATCCCTAGAAGAAAGCCTAGGCAATATCATCCAGGACATAGGTATGGGAAAAGGCTTCATGTCTAAAACAGCAAAAGCAAAGGCAACTAAAGCTAAAACAGACAAATGGGAGCTAAACTAAAAAGCTTTTTCACAGCAAAAGAAACTATCATCAGAGTGAACAGGCAACCTGCAGAATAAGGGAAATATTTTGCAGTCTATCTATCTGACAAAGGGTTATATCCAGAACCTACAAAAAATTAAACAAATTCGCAAGAAAAAAGAAACAACCTCATCAAAAAGTGGGCCAAGGATATGAACAGACACTTCTAAAAAGAAGACATTTATGCAGCCAACAAACATATGAAGAAAAGCTCATCATCACTGGTCATTAGAGAAATGCAAATCAAAACCACAATGAGAAACCATCTCATGCCAGTTAGAATGGCAATCATTAAAAAATCAGGAAAAACAGATGCTGAAGAGGATGTGTGGAAATAAGAACCCTTTTAGACTGTTGGTGGGAGTGTAAATTAGTTCAATCATTGTGGAAGACAGTGTGGCTCAAGGATCTAGAACTAGAAATACCATTTGTCCCAGAAATCTTATTACTGGGTATATAGCCAAAGGATTATATATCATTCTACTGTAAAGACACATACACACATATGTTTATTGCAACACTGTTCACAATAACAAAGACTTGAAACCAACCCAAATGATAATCAATGATAGACTGGATGAAGAAAATGTGGCACATATATACCATTGAATACTATGCAGTCATAAAAAACTATGAGTTCCTGTCCTTTTCAGGGACATGGATGAATCTGGAAACCATCATACTCAGTAAACTGACACAAGAACAGAAAAGCAAACACTATACGTTCTCACTCACAAGTGGGAGTTGAACGATGAGAACACGTGGACACAGGAGGGGAACATCACACACTGAGGACTGTCAGGGAGTTGGGGACTAGAGAGGGATAGCATTAGGAGAAATACCTAATGTAAATGGGTTGATGGGTGCAGCAAACCACCATGGCACATGTATACCTAAGTAACAAATCTGCACATTCTGCACATGTATCCCAGAACTTAAAGTATAATAAATAGAAAAAAAGAAGTTAATATCCTTACAAAGATCCAAAGGCCAATTTTTGTTTAGCATTGGAAAGGTCATGCATTTTCTTTTGAAAATTAAGCATCACAATCACATTGTTTTTAAGTGGTTGCCCTTATAATTACATCTGCATATTTTGTAAAGATAAAGCTAATAAATTGAAAGCTACTTTGCTTAACAATTGTGTTATTTTAGACAAAAATTGTATACTACTTTTTTATTTGAATGATGAAAATGTTTTCCCAAATAAATGTGAAGAGCACATTATTCACAACATGTAGCATGACTAAATTAATATATTTACCATGTTATGTAATAAAGATTAAACTTACTCTTATTTTATAAATTTATTATTTAATACAATTAAAATGTGTATTGCACATGTTGTCATTCTATTGAAATTGTGAAGGTCAAGATAAGAATTAGCCATTCTCGAGGAGAGGAGAAGATGGCGTTACAGGAGCAACTCAGGATTGCAACTCCCAGTGAAAGCACAGAGGGTGAGTGGACACTGCATTTCCAAACGGATCTTTATTTCCCACAGACCAGGAGATTCCCAAGTGTAGGAACCCCAAGGGCCGCCAGCATGGCTGTTTCGACCGGTGCTGCAGCGCAGTGGCACTCTGTACAAAATACACTGGTCTGATTGCCCTGTTAAACTAGCAACTTGAGATTTGGGAAGGCAGATTAGCACATTCATCTGATTAAATGGGACTTAAACAGTAAGCCCAGCCAGGAAATTCCCAGGCAGCAACATTGTTTCAGGTGGCGCAGTGGGTTGCTGCATGGGAAACCACACAGATCCCAGTGCCCTTTCAGCAGGTGATGGAAACACCTGGGAGAGAGTCAACCATTCAACTTAAGATAAAAAGGGCTCTGAGGCAGGGAGCCAGGTGATCAGGCTCTGCGGGTCCCATCCCACAAAAACAAACAAAACAGCAATTGGAAATGCTTGGGGTTGAGAGTTTCACAGCAAGCACAGCTGAACCAAGGATGGTGCAGCTCGTTGGGAGAGGGGCATCCACCATTACCAAGGCACTCCACTCCTATGGAGGTACTCTGCCATTGCTTATGCAGCCTGCTGTTGCCGAGGCAACCCGCCATAAAAGAGAGAATCTGCCATTACAGAGGCAGGCCACCATCACTACAGCAGTCCTAACCATACCCATATAAACAGAACTACAATGAATTACACACAGTAGCAGGGCGGAGCCTATGGCAGCAGGACGGAGACCACGGCAGCAGGGTGGAGCCCAAGACAGCAGGTCGGAGCCCACAGAAACAGGGTGGAGCCCATGGCAGCAGGGCGGAGCCCAGAGCAGCTCAGCATACCCTCAGCAGGCAGGCAGTGACTAGACTGCCTCCTTGCTGGGCAGGACAGTGCAACAGATACTCATAAATGAAGCCCTAACTCCCTGGGACAGAGCACCTGAAGAAAAAGGTGCTTCATGAGTTCTGCTGCAGCAGATTTAAACGTACCTGCCTAGTAGCCCTGAATGAACAATGGAGCTTACAGCTCAGAACTTGAGCTCCTGTAAAGTACAGACTGTTTCTTCAAGCAGCTCCCTGACCCATGTATATCCAAAGAGTCACCTCACAAAGGACTTATGAGACTGACATTTGACGGGCATCTTTCTGGGAAAAAGATAGCACAAGAAGAAACTGGTAGCAACCCTCACTGTTCTGCAGCTGCTACAGGTGTTCCCCAGTCAAACAGGGCCTGGAGTGGACCTCAGCAGTCCTACAGCAGAGTGGCTAGACT
>CM052648.1:147722968-147770031 GCA_028533165.1 Leontopithecus rosalia | reverse complement strand
GAGGACTATTTTTAAAAATCAAGTTTGAGCTTCTGTTCCAGAAAGTAATATTTGCTGGAAGTGTGACTCTAAGATAAATGTATATAAACATAGTTGGTTTAATCTCTAAACATGGTTGCCTTCTATTGCTTTTGAAGAGGTGTTTTTATCCTCACACAAAGAAAAAAATGTGTAAATGCACAGATTTCTGTTATACCACATTTTACCCCTAGAGGCTGATTTTGATCTAGGTTACTTTCAAAGTTTGACTTTGTAGGGAATAAGGGGTGGATCCATATTCTCAGAATATAAAAGAATGTCTTCTGGCACTGATGGAAATAGACAGCCATTATGCAAACACAAGCAGCACACTGTTAGACTACACTTAACTTCAGACCTCTGAGGCATGCATCATGGGTATTGAGCTCCCTCTAATCTCCTGATCATCTTGTCTTTGATATGGAAAGCAAACAGAAAATTTCTGTTAAAACAATTTGTCCTTTTTTTTCTTTTTTCTGTTGCTAAAGTTAATTCTAATTGTGCAACATGTGAAGATACTTATACACAATCTCAATTTGTAGAAAGGAAAGAAATTATGGACAGAGGAGTTCATGCCTGTTTCTCTAGGTAGATAGATGTCATTGCTATTTGAACTAGATGTGTCAGAGATACAGTTATATGGGAGAAACATTTATTCCCTTTATGTCACAGATACCAAGTTAAATAATAAACATTAACTTTTAAAGCTATGTTTATTTAATCACTCAAGTTCTTATTCTTGGCTAATAATTTCCCATCCAGCTTTATTTGTAGATTTTCTTTTTATCTTCATGAGATTCTGTGGTACAATTGAATTGTATCTTTTATTTCAGATCTACTCACATGTATTTCAATGAGGTAAAGGCAAGTATGTTGTGAAACAAAGGTTCTCTGAAAAGGAATTTGGAGGAAAGAGACTTTATTCCAGTGAACAATTTATAAACTGGGAGACACAACCTTTGGTGTAAAATGAAGGTGCATTTCAGAGAAGAAAGAAAGGATTCAGGTATTACATAAAATGTTTCTGCCCAGGTTCTCAATCTGTTCTGGTTTTGGAAACAACGAATTAAAACTAGTTTAGTTCACAGTGGTAGGTGTAACTGAGTTATGATTGGTTAATAAAGCTGAAACCTGATTGGCTGGGGCAGTTAAAGTCTGATTGGTTAGTGTTCAATTCCAAAACCTGAAGACTCTGTCGGATGTTTCTTGCAGATGGTCTGCAGTGTGGTGGATTTTCTGTGCCATCTATTTTGACACTGACAACAAGATCTGATTTGGTGTAGAAAGAATATGATTTGGTGTAGAAAGGAAAGCCCCGTGATACTTTCAAAATATGCGGGGACATACTTTAACAATATAATTAACATTTTTATATTGCTTATTTTTTTAAAGTATCATTGAACTAAGTGTTAGTTTTTTTTAAATTGCATTTTAGGTTTTGGGGTACATGTGAAGAACAAGCAAGATTGTTGCATGGGTACACACATGGCAGTGTGATTTGCTGCCTTTCTCCTCTTCACCTATATCTGGCATTTCTCCCCATGCTATCTCTCCCCAACTCCCCACCGCTCATTGTCCCTCCCCTACTTCCCCCCAAAAGACCCCAGCGTGTGATGCCCCCTTCCCTGTGTCCATGTTTACTCTTTGTTCAACACCTGCCTATGAGTGAGAACATGTGGTGTTTGATTTTCTGTTCTTGTGTCAGTTTGCTGAGAATGATGGTTTCCAGGTTCATCCATGTCCCTACAAAGGACACAGACTCATCGTTTTTGATTGCTGCATACTATTCCATTGTGCATATGAGCCACAATTTCCCCGTCCAGTCCATCATCGATGGGCATTTGGGTTGGTTCCAGGTCTTTGCTATTGTAAACTGTGCTGCAATGAACATTCCTGTGAGTGTGTCCTTATAGTAGAACAATTTATAATCCTTTGGATATATATCCAGTAATGGGATTGCTGGGTCAAATGGAATTTCTATTTCTAGGTCCTTGAGGAATTGCCACAATGTCTTCCACAATGGTTGAACTAATTTACACTCCCACCAACAGTGTAAAAGTGTTCCTATTTCTCCATTTTAATGATCGCCATTCTGACTGGCATAAGATGGTATCTCAATGTAGTTTTGATTTGCATTTCTCAAGTGACCAGTGATGATGAGTATTTTTTCATATGTTTGTTGGCCTCATGTATGTCTTCTTTTTTAAAGTGTCTGTTCATATCCTTTGCCCACTTTTGAATGGGCTTGTTTGATTTTTTTTCTTGTAAATCTGTTTTAGTTCTTTGTAAATTCTGGATATCTGCCCTTTGTCAGATGGGTAGACTGCAAAAATTTTTCCCCATTCTGTCGGTTGCCAATTCACTCTAATGACTATTTGTTTTGCTGTGCATTAGCTGTGGAGTTTGATTAGGTCCCATTTGTCTATTTTGGCTTTTGTTGCCAATGCTTTTGGTGTTTCGGTCATGAAGTCCTTGTCTATGCCTATGTCCTGAATGGTTTTGCCTCAATTTTCTTCTAAGGTTTTTATGGTGTTAGGTCTTATGTTTAAGTCTTTAATCCATCTGGAGTAAATTTAAGTGTAAGGTGTCAGGAAGGGGTCCAGTTTCTGCTTTCTGCACATGGCTAGCCAGTTTTCCCAACATCATTCCCAAAAGGGAATCCTTTCCCCATTGCTTGTTTTTGTCAGGTTTGTCAAAAGTCAGATGGTTGTACACATGTTGTGTTGCCTCCGAGGCCTCTGTTCTGTTCCATTGGTCTATATCTCTGTTTTGGTACCAGTACCAGTCTGTTTTCATTACTGTAGCCTTAAGTCCGGTAGTGTGATGCCTCCTGCTTTGTTCCTTTTGCTTAGAATTGACTTGGCTATGCAGGTCGTCTTTTGGTACCATATGAAAAAAAAAGGCTTTATGAGTTCTGCAGCAGCAGACTTAATTGTACCTGTCCAGCAGCTCTGAATGAATGACGGAGCTCACAGCTCTGTCCTATAAAGGACAGACTGTCTCTTCAAGCAGCTCTCTGACCCCCATATATCCAAAGAGTCACCTCATAAAGGAGAGCGCAGACTGACATTTGGCACGTATCCTTCTGGGACAAAGATAGCAGAAGAAGAAACTGGCCGCAACTCTTACTGTTCTGCAGAACAGTAAGGGAATTATTAAACAGGGAATCCTTTTCCCATTGCTTGTTTTTGTCAGGTCAGATTGTTTTTGTTTTATAGGAGCTGCAGCTGCAGCTGCTGCTGGTGATCCCCAGGCAAGCAGGGTCTGGAGTGGACCTCAGCAGTCCTGTAGCAGAGGGGCCAGACTGTTAGAAGGAAAACTGAGAAACAGAAAGAAATAACTTCATCATCAACAAACTGGACGTCCACTCAGAGACCCAATCTGTAGTATGCATTAGTAAAACTGACATGATTATTTACAAGAGCCATCTGTTTTCCTCATTGGAATTGTTTTTGTCATGATTCAATTTAAGCAATGTACACTAAGAAACCACTATCTACAAATAAAACTATGGATTATAAAACACTTTATAAAGGCAGACATACAAAGACTTTGTTGAATCATTTTCATTACAAATCATATTTTATGTATATTAATTTGCTAATTCAACCGTAATTTGTTAAGTTAAATGTTACGTTTTCCTTTCTCTCATATTTTGGCTCAAAATATGAATAAATCATATTATCTTTTTTAAAGAAAAGTATAATTATTTTTAGGGTTAAATATGTAAATGATTATGTGTTATTTGGAGTACTAAAAACTATGACATAATACAGAATATACTGAAGAAGTATAGTCAAAAGTAATAAGAAGTAATTGCTAGATATTAGAGCAGGACAGTGGTCTAATACTTAGAAATTTTATTATGCTAAAAACCTAAAACAATAAAATAAGTGTAAATTATGTAACAATATAAAATATATAAAACAGAATTCCTGGTGTATGCATAATGTATAACTTAACTAAGTTTAGATATTAGCACAAGTTTTAGATATCAAAAATCATAGTGAAGTCAAAATTCATAAAGTAAACAGATGTACATTATAGTGTCTGATAATAATTTTTGCTTGACTAAATTTTAGTCAGGCGTTTGAATCTTCTCCTAGGCCCATCTCTGTACTTTCTTGTAAAATTCAGTTTTTGTAAATACTCTGCTAATTTAGCTTTGCAAGAGCGCTACCACTCTCTATGTCTGATCAACTTGGATAACTGACCAGGTTCCTAGGCCTCCAGTATAACCTGGATGATGCCTAATCACCCAGACCTGCCTTCAGCAAGAATCGTGTTAGGTCACTTTAGCCAGAAACCTTCTTATACCTGTTTCCTTTTAATAATTTTTTATATACTGACTCCCCCACTCAATCTTGCTAAGTGGCTATCAATCAATTCCCGCTTGCTCAAATACTTTCTGTATTTAAATTTGAGCCCAATCTATTGTGTCACTGCAACCTGTTTCAGCAGTCCCTATAACTATTGTAGTGGTATTGAAAAATGTCTGACTTACTGTGCTTTAAAAGTCATTGGAGTTGTTTATAAAATATCATTTGCCCAGGAAAACATGCTAATCTGTAGAATGCCAGACCTAAAGTATTATCCAATAGAGAATAGAAGAAAAAAACAAAAATAAAACAGAAAAAGAAATAGAAATAGAACTAAATAATATAAAGAATTAGTTAAGAAACCCTGCATACATTTTGGCCAAGTCTACAATGTGTAAACTTGAAAGAGGCTATTCTTAAAAAGAGAAATATGGAAATTTGTAATCTCAGCACTTACTCTTGATAAAAAGGCAAAAATCTTCCCTGACCATAAAATTTAAATTTTAAATTATGTTCATTATTTTAGAAAAACCGGTTGTCTAGCAGAAACAAATGGACTTTCTTTCTCCCTACTACTACACACCTTTAACCTAAGACTCTATTAATTTCCCTAGATAAAATTTCTAAGAAGTATGAACTCACAATTCATTTAAAAAATCGGAAAGAACAGACCACATATGAACACAAAGATGAGACTGACAGCTAATGTCCCACCATCAAGAAGAGAAGACAGATAAAAGGGGTGAGAAAAAGTTCTGAGTAAAAATAAATGCTGACCTATAACTATGTATTAACTAAAATTTTGTGTTATTTGTAAAAGAAAAATCAAACATATTTTAGGGAAAATGTGGTCTTTACTGCCAGTAAATCCTGACCATAGGAACTTCCAAATCATATGGAAAACAGAAAATAATCTCCAGGAATTGTTCTGACAAAAAGAAAGCATGATGAGAAAAGAAAACAATGAATATATAATACTGTAAAAAATGAAAAACTAATAAACTCTAACTTCATATTTTGGGGATAGAAGAATTAAACTAGAAAACAGTGACATTAATTTGGGGAAAGTATTTAAAAGGAGTTAAAGTCTTCTAAGCTCCTTAAAAATGGTGTTTAATAACAGATTTTGTTACTTTAAATGTTCATGTAAGCTACCTAGAGTTACAATTAAAAGTGTAAAAATAGTGGATACAACTTCCAAATTAGTTGTGGGCAAATGCCAAAGGATGGTAACAAAGGAAGGGAAACAGAAGGTTGAAACTGCAACAATGATTATTTTAAGATTTGAAACCAACAAGTGTTGAGAAAAGCTGGCTTCCCCTTGTTGCTCATTCATCTTCTTAGTGGGATTTCTGACTCTGAAATTCCAGAACCAAATGCAAAATAGATATCTACAAATGCATTTATAAATAACTATTACATATATATACATATATATGTCTTAGAGACCTGCTATGGTCTTAGCCATCTCTGTTAAGAGAGCTCACCTGTAAGCCAAAATAGCTACTCCCTAGGAGAGCTCTGACTGGGACAAAAATTAACTTGGAGTACATTTGTCAGGCAAGACACAATGAGAAGGTGAAACCAAAATGCATGACATGGAAGAAATTTTTTACTTATATGTATCAGAGAGACTTTGGGTTTTGGTGAGGACTGACGGGAAGCCTGGAGGTGGCAGGCAGACATACCAGTGGGTGGGGAGAGAGAAGGAGAGAACCCTTCATTGAGGTTCATGGTTGTTATCCGGAGTTGTAGAGACACTAGTTTAAAATAAACACACACACAAAGGCAAAAACTTATTTACATAATTCTGGTATTAACCGTTAGATTTTATCATAGTAGCTCTGTGATATTCAGAGTATCACAGATACTCAGAGTACTATGATACTCATAGTAGCTCATAGTTCCTCTGTGATGAGGAACAAGAAGACTACATCATACACAACGACATAGGTAGGACTTTTGTTTTAATTTTATTTTTTTATTTAGACAGTTGCGCTCTTGTTGCCCAGGCTGGAGCATAATGGCACCATCTCGGTTCACCGCAACCTTCACCTCCTGGGTTCAGGTGATACTCCTAACTCAGCCTCTGGAGTAGCTGGTATTATAGGCACGTGCCATCACACCTGGCTAACTTTTTGTATTTTTAGTAGAGACAGGGTTTTTCCATGTTGGTCGGGCTGGTCTCGAACTCCCGAGGTTTTTTTTTTTTTAATAACTTTTATTTTAAGTTCTGGGATACAGGTCTATTGCATAGGTAAACTTGGGTAATGGGTTTTTTGTTTGTTTGTTTGTTCTGTCACTCAGTTATTAAACCTAGTACCCATTAGTTATTTTTTCCTGATCATCTTTCTCCTCTCACCCTCCCTTCATGATAGACATCAGTGTCTATTTTTACCATATATGCATCCATGTGTTCTTATCATTCAGCTCCCCTTTATAAGTGAGAACATATGGTATTTGATTTTCTGTTCCTGTGTAAGTTTGCTAAGGGTAATGGTCCCCAGCTCCATTCATGCTCCTCCAAAGGATAGGATCTTATTCTTTTTATGGCTGCACAGCATTACAAGGGTGATAAGGTATGCTTGGCTTCCATGTAACTCACGGGAGACCTAACAGTGGTTGCTGAGGAAGCAAATATATTGAACAAATATATGGCACTGCCTCACTTTGTGATGGTACCTATTATTCTTTAACTTTCAATAAATCAGACCAGAGATTTAGAAAGGCTTCTGAAGCATAAAATGCACGCTAACAATTGAAAGACCATCTATTGGTGTAGATAGGTGTAGATATTTTTAGATATACCACCATGCAGAAAAACACAGCAGTTCCTTCTTATCCACAGTTTCACTTACCACAGTTGCAGTCAACCACAGTCCAAAGATACTAATTGAAAAATCCAATATATAAACAATAAGTTTTAAACCACTTGCTATTTTAAGGAGAGTGATAAAATCTGTTTCGGTCCTGCTCTGTCCCACCCAGGACATGGATCATCCCTTTGTCCAGTGTGTTCATGCTATTCCTGCTGTCTATCTGTTAGTCCCTGAGGAGTGGTCTCTGTTATCAGATTGATAGTCCTGGTATTGCAATAATTTTCTTCCAGTAACTCTTACTTTACTTAATAATGACCCTAAATTGCAAGAGTTATGATGCTGGCGTATTGTTATAATTCTTCTATTTTATTAGGTATTGTCAATCTCTAACTTACCTAATTAAACTTTATCATGCGTATGTATGTATAGTAAAACCAGTATGTATAGTAGGGCTTAGTACTATTGCGGTTTTAGGCATCCACTGGAGGTCTTGGAACGTATCCCATGAGGATAAGGGGAGACTGCTGTATTATTATAACAAACACTTACGGAATCAGGATCAGCCCTGAATGCCCTATATATATAACTTCGTTGAATCTTACAACTTATATCAAAGTATTGTTTTATTTATGTTTGAAAAAGGGGGTTGGGAAATTAAGAGCACCATAATAAATTGGAGGAGACCAAATTAAAATCCAGGCAATTTATCTGCTACATCAGTATTTCCAAGAGTGGGTTACACATTTTACCTCTCATACATTTAGATGATAATGCAAGTACAGAAGGGATGATGCTAGAGGCTAGGGGTAGGGCTACACAGGAAGTAGGGAGAAAGGAAGAAAGTATGGAATAAAAAGAGAAATAAAAAAATGAAAAATTATGTTGACACTTAAAAAAAATATAAACAGGGTATCATTCTGTAGCCTAGGCTGAAGAGCAATTACATGATTACAGCTCACTGCAGACTTGAACTCTTGGGATCAAGGAATCCTCCCCCCTCAGCCTCTTCAGTAGCTGGGACTATAGGCACATGCTAACAAACTCGGCTAATTCTTAAATATTTTTGTAGAGACAGAGTCACACCATTTGCCCAGGCTGGTCTTAAACTTCTGGCTCAAGCAATCCTCCCACCTCAGCCTTTTAAAATGCTGGGATGACAGGTATGAGTCATTATAAGTGTCTGACACCTCCAGGCTTAATTAGCTGTGTAGGCCATTGTGGTAACCCTCCCACACATTCACATACAAACATGTTCTATAGGTTGCCATTAGCCATTGTCTTCATGAGAGTTTTGGGACAGGAGTGAATTAATCCTGTTGGGGTCCCTTAAAACTGGATCACTGGTCTGGCACTGTAGGTCACACCTGTAATCCCAACACTTTGGGAGGCCGAGGCAGGTAGATTATGAGACCAGGAATTTGAGACCAGCCTGTCCAAAATAGTGAAACCTCATCTCTACTAAAGATATATATATATATAAAAAAGAAAGAAAGAAAGAAAAGAAAAGAAAAGAAACTAGCCAGGCATGGTGGCATGGGCCTGTAATCTCAGCTCCTTGAGAGGCTCAAGCAGGAGAATCACTTGAACCTGGGAGGCAGGGGTTGCAGTGAGCCCAGACAGCACCTTTAAACTCCAGCCTGGGTAACACAGTGAGGTTCCATCTAAAAAGAAATGGGGTCACTACAACTCTGGGCCAGGTGCTTGAGGAGGACCCTGGCCCAGCCCAGTGGAGGAAGTCAGGGATCAAGTTCTCTATGACAATGTCACGTGACAAGGTGCCACTAAATTCTAACTTATTTTCTGTAGAGAAAACAACATTTGAAAGTACAGAACAAATGTCTGAGGTACACCAAAACTAGATTCTAATCTTGTCTCTGCTACATATGGGATGTGAGTTTGACAAGGGAATAATCTTTCTGAATTTCAGGGAACTTTTGGACTGTACCTAATTATGTGTTACCTGGGACTAAATTAAATCAGATGACAAAATACTGGAGGATCTCATCAGGAGAAGACATAAAGAGTGAGTGTCAATCTGGAGAGAAAATCCTCCAAATTTTATTTTTATTTTTATTTTTGAGGTGGAATCTTGCTCCATCACCAGGCTAGAGTGCAGTGGCACCATCTTGGCTCACTGCAACCTCCCCCTCCTGCATTCAAATGATTCTCCTACCTCAGCATCCTGAGTAGCTGGGATTCATGTCATCATGCCTAGCTAATTGTTTTGTATTTTTAGTAGAGTTGGGTTTTCACCATGTTGGCAAGGATGGTCTCCATCTCTTGATTTGCCCACCTCAGTCTCCCAAATTGCAGGTAATACAGGCGTGAGCCACTGAGCCTAGCCCAACTGTTAATACATAGTAGAACGTGTACAAAAGGATTTTTGTACAGCAATTCAAAGATTTATAAAGATTTTGGCACATAAAAAAATTACCAGAAAAAATACTATTCATATATTTACTCAGATATGAAAGATAAATTTATAGCTTAAGATATGTCTGACATAATATACCAGGCATTGAGAATGCACAGTATTGGCTCTAATGCTTTGGATATTACAATTCTGAATTTCATAGACTTATGTAAATCATTAATTATTTAAAAAGGCACATTTTATAACACAAGGTAAAACTAAGTTTACACAAAGGCTGGGATACAGACAGATAAAGGGTTTCATTTTGATATGTTACTTATATATGTTTTTTGTTGTTGTTTTGTTTTGTTTTTATTTTTTAGTAGAGATGGGGTTTCACCATGTTGGCCAGGATGGCATTGATCTATTGACTTTGTAATCTGCCTGACTCAGCCTCTTAAAGTGCTGGGATTACAGGCATTTTACTATATATGTGCATCTTTAAAAAGACATTTCCCTGGGCAGAAAAGTCTTTTTAAAGATGCACATATATAGTAAGATGCATGTCCCAACACAAACGTCATTGCACCTGTTGATATGTGTCTTAAGCCTGAGGTAGGGAAGTT
The DNA here is from genome assembly GCA_028533165.1 of Leontopithecus rosalia. Classification (NCBI taxonomy): domain Eukaryota; kingdom Metazoa; phylum Chordata; class Mammalia; order Primates; family Cebidae; genus Leontopithecus; species Leontopithecus rosalia. The sequence goes on along the minus strand of CM052648.1, from coordinate 147,759,896 downwards.
TGATAGGTGAAAGTTACATTCCATCTCCTTTCTCATAGCATGGCACATGGAAGAAGATTTTGGCTTTATTTATTTTTTTGTGCATCTTGCCTTTTTCTTGTTTTCTTTTCTTTTATTTCTTTTTTTTTTAAAGAAAGAAAGAGAAAGAGAAAAGGAGGAGAGAGAACAGGAGTCTTGCTCTGTTGCCCAAGCTGAAATGCAATCTAAAAATAGGCATTAAAAACCTCTTTTTTGCTGTAATTGTGCTTAAGGAATAGGGAAAGAAAATAACAAACAAACAGCCAACCATTATTTCATTTAAATCTGTGAAATGCTGTGCAAATGCTAAAGAGTCATTTGCTTCAATTTATTTGGTCACTTTCAAAATAGGTGTAATGTGATACTAAAAAAAAAATGTATGTTCTGTGGACCTGGGGTGAAGAATTCTATAAATATTCATTGAGTTTACTTGTTCCAGATCTGAGCTCAAATCATAAATGTCCCTGTTATTTTTCTATCTCATTGATTCGTTGAATATTAACAATGTGGTGTCAAAGTCTCCCGCTATTATTGTGTGGGAGTTCAAGTCTCTTTATAAGTCATTGAAAACTTGTCTTACATAACTGGGTGCCCCTATATTGGGTGCATATATATTTATGATCATTGACTCCTGTTGTTACATTGATCCTTTTATCATTATGTAATGTCCTTCTTTGTTTGTTTTAGTCCTTGCTGCTATTATAGTCTATTTTGTCAGAGACAAAAGTTACAACTCCTGTTTTTTTTCTTTCTTTTTTTTCCCCCCTCTCCATTTAACTTGTGAGTCTTCCTCCAACCTTTTGTTTTGAGTCTTTGCGTGTCCTTGCTTATGAGATGGATCTAGATACAGAGTGCCCATGTGTTTGGACTTTTTATTCAGTTTGCGTGTCTATGTCTTTGGGGCATTTAATCAATTTAAATTCAGGATTAATATTTGTGGGTTTAATATTATCATTTGTGCATTTAATATTATCATTTAATGCTAGCTGGCTATTTTGCCCATTAGTCGGTATAAATTCTTCATTATGGAGATACTCTTTACCTTTTGGTAAGTTTTTGGGATGACTGATACTGGTTGTTACATTCTGTGTATAGCGCTTCTTTAAGAAGCTCTTGTAAAGCAGACCTGGTGGTGGTGAAATCTCTGAGTGCTTGCTTGTTCATGAAAAATTTTATTTTTCCTTCATTTATGAAGCTTAGTTTGGCTGAATATGAGATTCTGGCTTGAAAATTCTTTTCCTTGAGGATATTGAATATTGACTCCCACTCTCTTCTAGTTTGTAGGGTTTCTGCTGAGAGATCTGCTTTAAGTCTGATAGGCTACCCTTTATACTACCTGGAGTTGAGTATTGTCCCACCTTACTAGGTTAGGAAAGTTTTCCTGAATAATATCCTGAAGAATATTTCCAGCTTGGATTCATTCTCTTCATGACATTCAGGTACACCTATCAAATGTAAATTAGATCGTTTCAAATAGTCCCATATTTCTTGGAGACTTTGCTCATTCCTTTTTACTTTTTCTTCTCTCATCTTGTCTTCTTGTTTCATTTCATTAAGTTGGTCTTTGACCTCTGATATCCTTTCTTCTGCTTGATCAATTCGATTGTTAAAACCTATGCATACTTCTTCTCAGAGTTCTCGTATTGTATTCTTCAGTTCCATTAATTCACTTATATTCCTCTCTAGATTGTCTATTCTCGTTAGGACTTCATCAAACCTTTTTTCAAAGTTCTTAGTTTCTTTACATTGGGCTTGAATATGTTCTTTTAACTCACGGAAGTTTCTTATTATCCACCTTCTGAAGCCTAATTCTGTTAATGGAATGCACTTGTTCTCCATCAGGCCTTGTTCCCTTGTTGATGAGGAACTGTGATCCTCTGTAGAGGGAGAGACATTCTGATTCTGAGAATTCTCAGCCTTTTTATGCTGGTTTCTTCCCATGATTGTAAATTTATCCACCTGTCATCCTTGACTTTTAAATTAGGTCTCTGAGTGAATGTCCAACTTGTTAATTCCCAGCACCAAAATCTGAGCAATGCACTGCGCCAGCTTAAAGAGCGGCATCAAGATTCTTGGTGCTTTTCTGTCTGGGAGTCTCCGGTCTGGCTTCTCTCCTGAATCCCTTTTCCATTTAGCTGACTGGGTGGCTCTGCCCCTTCTCGGAGCTCCAAATGTCAACCAAAAGGGGACCCAGTCCCGTTTACTCTGCACCGAGAACCGCCATGCCGGGATACTGGCAAAACCGCTGCGCCGGCTGCAAGAGTCATGCTGGTGATCCATGGGGCTCCTCCGCTGGGAATGTCCTGGTGCTTGAGCAACAAAAATTCATCTGAATGTGTGGCATCCTCTCATTCTCTGCGCTTTCACTGGGAGCTAAAAGCCTGAGCTGATAGTGATTGGCCATCTTGTATTTTTCTCTATAAATATGTTTTATTCTACAAACCATAGAGAAAATATACCCTCAGAAGCAACTTCTTCATTATTAAAATTACCAACATTAAACAAACATTCTCTAATTAGCAGCAAGTGATAGCACAGAAAGGAATAGAGACAAATATGTCTGCTTTATTAGGAATATTAACATGTTTATAATTGCTGGTACGATTGTGTGACTACTAGTAATTTTTCTAAAACATTTGTTTCTGAGAGTCAATATTTAAAGAATATGCTTCATTTAAAGTGATATTTCAAAGTAATAGTAAAACTACTCATGAAGTAGAAGGTAACTCTATTCTATGACTTCATCTCTAGCTTCAAAAGCACATGCATATTTTATTTCACCTCTTCTTGGAGCTTCTAATTCTACCTTACTGTATGCAAAATATTTGAGTTTAAAACATCAATACAGTTTTATAAAAATGGCCTCAAAATATCTCCGTATTCAAAATTCAGTAAATACAATAACTGAAAAATCTTAAGTATGTGACTTGTACATCTACTTAAAATAGCATGGGATATAGTCATCAGATGAATTTATTTTTTCAGTTCAATGTATTGACATACATTACTTATGTACAATAAGGTAAACACATGCTTAATTTTTTTTTTAAAAAAAAGCTAAACAGAAAAAGAAAGATATATTACATACAAGGGAGAAAACATTATAATCATCACTGATTTCTCTCTGCTGTCGTTTTCCTTAAGTTTGAAATTTTTTGTTTAACAATTCTTTTGGTGCAGATCTACTAGCACAAACTATTCCCAAGGTTTTTTGTACTGTTTTTTCTTGGTGTAAAATGTTTTTATTTCATTTTAATTATAAAAGATTGTTTTGTTGCATATAAAATTCTAAATCAACAGTTTTAATTTTTGTTTTATGGTTTCATTTTAGTTTCAGAATGTCTATGATACCATTTTATTGTCTTCTTTTCTTTTTTCCAAATTTTCTTAAATATAAATCACAGGAGAGTCTAATTTTTTCTCTGTATGTCATATATATATATTTTTCTCTCTGTCATTTTTCTCTTTGTTACTAATTTTCCACAATTTTATCATAATGTACTTTAGATTAGTTTAACTTTTATTTTGATTATATATTCTGCTTAGAAATAGGCTCTTTAATTTCAAACATGAAAAATTTGAAAGCATTAGTTTGTATTGATTTATAATTATTTATTTTACATCACCTATTTTTTAACTTATAGAATTGAAGTATTATGCAAAACAATGTACTTTTGTGTCCCAGAAATTTTATTTTACCTTAGATTTTATAAATCAGCTGATATATTCCATCTGTTCATTCATTAAGGTCATTGTTTACTTTAAATCTTTAAATACTATCAAAGCTGATTCCAAATACTTAGTTGCAAATTTCATCATCAGCCATCTTAGGGTATGTTTCCATTATCTAAGCTTTTCCAGTAAATAGATTACATTTTTCTTATTGTTCTCGTGTCTAATAACGTTTCCTTGACATGGAATGTATTTGAAAGAACTCTGAAGAGATTTGGTTTTGGATATTTTCCTTGGAAGAGGAAAATATTTTTGATTTTTATTCAATAAGACCGTTATGTTGAGAAAGTTAACCTTATGCTTGTTAAAACTTATTCTGCACTTTTAGAGAGCATGACATTTCAAAAATCTGAAACATTTATGAACCCCTTCTGACTTGGTGGAACTTCTCTGCTGATTGTACTCATCAAGAACATAACAAATTTTATGCAGATAATGGGCTGGATCAGCTTTGATTGTTCATTCTTGATTTTACCTGCAAAATCACCAGTTCCTGTGGACTCTACCAGCCCTAGTCAATAAGTATGCAGATTTCTCCATGTTTTTTTTCATGATAAACAAAAGGTAAATCAGGACAAAAAAGAAGTTAATAAGTATGGACATTAATTAGTGTATTTATGGTCTTTCTAGAATTAAATTTATACATTCTTTCTGTCTATTATCATTTCCTAGTGTCTTCCTTTTTATGCATATATTTTAAAACTTTCTAATTCTTACTTGTTGCAATGATTGCTCAATATAAGGTCACTTGTCCCTAATTCAATTATATTTTCTATGCTGCATTTCTCCTAAAATGAATTACTTGGGACAGAGACTCTATGACTCAAAAAGCCTAAAATATTTACTATCTGGCTATTTCCAAAATAATTTTGCAGATATATGATGAAGACAGTAAAATTACTTGAGGGATTTTCTTCCCAAATGCAATAATAATACAATGTAAATTTCTTAAGAATAACTCTTTTACTCATTTTACTTTTAGTTTACAAATTTTAAACCAAATATTTATTATCTTTTTTCATTTTAAGGAATGAATGTGCAGAGGTGCCTGGCAAGATGGCTGAAAGGAACAGCTCCATCCAGTTCCCAGTGAGATCAATACAGAAATTGGTTGATTTCTGTATTTCCCACTGAGACACTGGCTCATCTCAGTGGGACTGGTTAGACAGTGAGTGAGTGAAACCAATGCAGGGTGACAGGAAGCAGGGTGGGGGCATCTCCTCACCTGGGAAGAGCAAGAATTGGGGAACTCCTTCCCCTAGCCAAGGGAAGCCAGGGGGGACTGTGCCATGAGGAACGGTGCTATGTGGCCCATATACTATGCTTTTCCCACAGTCTTCACAACCCACCGACTAGGAGATTACCTCAGGTGCCTACACCACCAGGGTTCTGGGTTTCAACCACAAAACCAGGCAGGCATTTGGGAAGACACTGAGCAAGCTGCAAGAGTTTTCTGTTGTTTTTGTTGTTGTTTGTTTTGCTTTTTCATACTCCAGTGGTTCCTGGAACACCAGAGAGAAGGAACTGTTCCCTCCCCTGAAAAGGGGGCTGATTCCAGGGAGCCAAGTGATCTAGTTCAGTGGATCCCACCCCCCCAGAGTCCAGCAAGCTAAGATCCACTTGCTTAAAATTCTTGCTGCCAGCACAGCAGTTTGAAGTTTATCTGGGATGCTCGAGATTGTTGGGGGAAGGGGTGCCCACAATTACCGAGGCTTGCATAAGTGGTTTTCCCCTAACATTGTAAATAAAGCCTCCAGGAAGTTCAAACTGGTTGGAGCCCATTGCAGCTCAACAAAGCCACTACAGCTAGACTGTATTTCTAGATTCCTCCTCTCTGGACAGGGCATCTCTGAAAGAAAGTCAGCAGCTCCAGTCAGGGGCTTTGATGTAACACCCATCTCCCTGAGATAGAGCACCTGAGGAAAGGGGCAGCTCTGGGTGCAGCTTCAGCAGACTTAAAGGTTCCTGCCTGCTGGCTCTGAAGAGAGCAGCATATCTCCCAGCACAGTTCTCAAGGTCTGCTAATGGACAGACTGCTATCTCAAGTGGGTCCCTGACCCCTGTGGCCTCCTGACTGGTAGACATCTCCCAGCAGGAGTTGACAGATACCTCACACAGGTGAGCTCCAGCTGGCATCTGGCAGGTGCCCCTCTGGGATGAAACTTCCAGAGGAAGAAATAGGCAGCAATCTTTGCTGTTCTGCAGCATCTGCTGGTGATACTCAGGCAAACAGGGTTTGGACTGGACCTCCGGCAAACTCTAGCATACCTGCCTCAGAGGGGGCTGACTGTTAGAAAACCAACAAACAGAAAGGAATAGCATCCACATCAACAAAAAGGACATCTACTCAAAAACCCCATCCAAAGGTAACCACATCAAAGGTCAAAGGTAGATAAATCTGCAAAGATAAAGAAAAACCAACACAAAGAGGCTCACAATTCCAAAAACCTAAACACCTTTTCTTCTCCAAAGGAACACAACTTCCTGCCAACAAGGGAACAAAACTGGATGGAAAATGAGTCTGACAAATTGACAGATGTAGGCTTCAGAAGGTGTGTAATAACAAACTCTTCTGAGCTGAAGGAGCATATTCTAACCCAATGCAAGAAACTTAAGAACTTTGAAAAAGGTTAAAGAAATTGCTAACTAAAATAATCAGTTTAAAGTAGCACATAAATGACCTGATGTAGCTGAAAAGCAAAGCACAAGAATTTTATATTTCAATGGCTGAACTGATCAAGCAGGAGAAAGGATATCAGATTAAAGATCAATTTAATGAAATAAAAAGTGAAGACAAGATTAGAGAAAAAAGAGTGAAAATGAATGAACAAAGTCTCCAAGAAACATGGGACTATCTGAAATGTTCAATCCTAGGTTTGACTGGTGTACCTGAAAGTGACAAGAAGAATAGAACCAAGTTGGAAAATACTCTTCAGGACATTATCCAGGACAACTTCCCCAGCCTAGCGAGAAAGGCCAACCTTCAAATTCAGGAAACACAGAGAACAGCACAAAAATATTCCTCAAGAAGAGCAAACCCAAGACATATAATTGTCAGATTCACCAAGATTGAAATCAAGGAAAAATTTTAAGAGCAGCAAGAGAGAAATATTGGGTCACCCACAAAGGGAAGCCATCAGGCTAACAGCAGATCTCTCTGAGGAAACTCTGTAAGCCAGAAAAAAAGTGCAGGCCAATATTTAACTATCTTAAAGAATTTTCAACCCACAATTTCATATCCAGACAAACTATGCTTCATAAGTGAAAAAGAAATAAAATCCTTTATATACAAGCAATTGAAGGGAGATTTTTTGTCATCACTGGTACTGCCTTGCAAATGCTTCTGAAGGAAGCACAAAATATGGAAAGAAAAATTCAGGACCAGCCACTGAAAAACATACCAAATAATAAAGACCATAGACACTAACAAGCAAAATAACCAGTTAAAATCAAAATGAAAAGATCAGATTTGTGCATAACAATATCAACCTTAAATGTAAACAAGCTAAATGCCTCAATTAAAAGACACAGACTGGAAAACTGGAGAGTCAAGACCCATTGGTGTGCTGTATTCAAGAGACCCATTTCATGTGCAAAGATACACATAGGCTCAAAATTTGGAGGAATATTTACAAAGCAAATGGAAAGAAAAAAACCAGGGGTTGCAATGCTAGTCTCTGATAAAACACACTTTAAACCAATAAAGATTATAAAAGACAAAGAAAGGCATTACATAATGGCAAAGAGATCAATGTAACAAGAGCTAACTATCCTGAATATATATGCACCCAGTATAGGAGCACCCGGATTCATATAGCAAGTTCTTAAAGACCTACAAAAAGACTTAGACTCCTAAACAATAACAGTGGGAGACTTTAATGCTCCACTGTCAATATTAGACAGATCAATGAGAAAGAAAATTAACAAGGATATTCAGAACTTGAATTCAGCTCTGAACCAAGTGAACTGATAGATGTCTACAGCGCTCTCTACCCCAAATAAACAGAATAAACATTCTCCTCAGTACCACATCTCACTTTTTCTAAAATTGACCAAATTATCTGAAGTAAAACACTCTTTAGCAAATGGAAAAGAAAGAAAATCATAACAGTTTTTTAGACCACAGTGCAATCAAATTAGAACTCAAGGTTAAGACTCCCTCAAAACTGAATAACCTGACCCTGAATGAGCACTGTGTAAATAACAAAATTAAGGTAGAAACAAATAAGTTATCTGAAACCAATGAGAACAAAGACACAATGTTCCAGAGTCTCTGTGACACAGCTAATGCAGTCTTTAAAGGGAAATTTATAGCACTAAAAGCCCACAGGAGAAACTGGGAAAGATCTAAAATCAACACCCTAATGTCACAATTAAAAGAACTAGATAAGCAAGAGCAAACAAATTCAAAAGCTAGCAGAAGACAAGAAATGACTAAGATCTGAGCAGAACTGAAGGAGTTAGAGACATGAAAAGCCCTTCAAAAAAATCGATAAATCAAGGAGCTGGCTTTTTGAAGATCAATAAAATAGATAGACTGCTAGCCAGCCTAATAAAGAAAAAAGAGAAAACATCTACCATCAGATAATACTGTGAACACCTCTACACAAACTAGAAAATCTAGAAAAATGGATAAATTCCTGGATAAATACATCCTCCCAAGACTGAACCAGGAAGAAGTCAAATCCCTGAATAGACCAATAACGAGTTCTTAAATTGAGGCAGTAATTAATAGCCTACCTACCAAGAAAAGCTGAGGACTGGACAGATTCACAGCTGAACTCTATCAAAATTACAAAGAGGAGCTGGTACCATTCCTTCTGAAACTATTCCAAATAATAAAAAAAGAGGGACTCCTCCCTAATGCATTGTATGAGTCCAGCATCATCCTGATACCAAAATATGGCAGACACACACACACATAAATGAAAATTTCAGGCCAATATCCCTGATGAACATCGATGTAAAAATATTCAATATTTCCTTTGAAGACCATGGGGGGAGAAATCTTCAATATAATACTGGCAAACTGAATCCAGCAGCACATCAAAAGGCTTATCCACCAGGATCAAGTTGGCTTTATCCCTGGGATGCAAGGCTGGTTAAACATATGCAAATCAATAAATGTAATCTTTCACATAAACAGAACCAATGACAAAAAAACCCTACAATTTTCTTAATAAATGCATAAAAAGCCTTTGATAAAATTCAACACTCCTTCCTGCTAAAAACTCTCAATAAACTAGGTATTGATGGATGTATCTCAACTTTGTCAGAGTTAGTTATGACAAACCCACATCCAATATTGTACTGAATGGGCAAAAGCTGGAAGCATTTGCTTTGAAAACTGGTACAAGAAAAGAATGCCTTCTCTCACAACCCCTATTCGACATAGTATTGAATGTTCTGGCCAGAGCAATCAGGCAAGAGAAAGAAATAAATAGTATTCATATAGGAAGAGAGGAAGTCAAATTGTCCGTGTTTGCAGATAACATGATGGTATATTTAGAAAACTCCATCATCTCAGCCCAAAATCTCCTTAAGCTAACAAGCAACTTAGCAAAGTCTAGCATACAAAATCAATATGCAAAAATCACCAGCATGCCTATATGCCAATATTAGACAAACAAAGAGCCAAATCATGAGAGATCTCCTTTCACAATTGCTAGAAAGAGAATAAAATGCTGAGGTATAAAACTTACAAGGGATGTGAAGGACCTCTTCATGTAGAACTACAAACCACTGCTCAAGGAAATAAGAGAGGATACAAAGGGAAGACATTCTATGCTCACAGATAGGAAGAATCAATATCATGAAAATGGCCATACTCCCTGAAGTAATTTATAGATTCAATGCTATCTCCATCAAGCTACCATTGATTTTCTTCACATTATTACAAAAAAATACTTTAAATTTAATAGGAAATCAAAAAAAGAGCCTGTATAGCCAAGACAATCCTAAACAAATAGAACAAAGCTCAAAGCATCATGCTACCTGATTTCAAGCTATATTACAAAGCTATGGTTAAAAAAAAACAACAGCATGGTACTGTACCAAAACAGATATATAGAACAATGGAACAAAACAGAGACCTCAGAAATAACACCACACCTCTCCAACCATCTGATCTTTGACAAACCTGACAGAAACAAGCAATGGGGAAAGGACTCACTATTTAATAAGTGTGTTGGGACACTGGCTAATCATATGCAGAAAACTGAAATTGAACCCTGTTCTTACAACTTATAAAAAAATTAACTCGAGATGGATTAAAGACCTAAACATAAAATCTAAAACCATAAAAAACTCTAGAAGAAAACCTAGGCAATACCATTCAGTACATAGGCATGGGCAAAGACTTCGTGACTAAAACACCAAAGCCAAAACTGACAAATGAGATCTAATTAAACTAAAGATCTTCTGCACAGCAAAAGAAACTCTCATCAGAGTGAACTGGCAACCTGAACAGGAGAACATTTTTACAGTATATCCATCTGACAAAGGGCTAATATTCAGAACCTACAAGGAACTTAAACGAATTTATAAGAAAAAAACAACCCCATCAAAAAGTGGGTGAAGTGTATGAACAGAAGCTTCTCAAGAGAAGACATTTATGTAGCTGGCAAACATATGGAAAAAACTCATCATCTCTGGAGAAATGCAAATCAAAACCACAACGAGATATCATTTCACGCCAGTTAGAATGAGGATAAGTAAAAAGTCAGGAAACAATAGATGCTGAAGAGAACGTGAAGAAATAGGAATGCTTTTATACTGTTGGCAGGAGTGTAAATTAGTTCAACCATTATGAAAGGCAGAGTGGCAATTCCTCAAGGATCTAGAACCAGAAATACCATTTGACCCAGCAATCTCATTACTGGGTATATACCCAAAGGATTATACATCACTGTACTATAAAGACACATGCAGACACATGTTTATTGCAGCACTTTTCACAATAGCAAAGATTTGAAACTAACCCAAATGCCATCAATGATAGACTGGATAAAGAAAATGCGTCACATATACACCATGAAAAACTATGCAGCCATAAAAAAGAGAATGAGTTCATGTCCTTCACAGGGATGTGGTTGAAGCTGGAAACCATAATTCTGAGCAAACTAACACAGGAACAGAAAACCAAACATTGCATGTATCACTCATAAGTACCAGTGAGGACACCTGAACCCAAGGAGGGATACATCACACACAGGGGCTTGTTGGGGGCTGGTGGGCTAGGGGAGGGATAGCATTAGGAGAATACCTAATGTAGATGATGGTTTGTTGGGTACAGAAATCCACCATGGCACATGTATACCTATGTAACAAATTTGCATGTTCTGCACATGTATCCCAGAACTTGAAGTATAATAATAATAAAAAATATATATATAGTGTGTATATATATGTGTGTGTATATATATGTATACACACACATATATAAAAATATATATACACACACACACATATATATATAATATATCCTTTAAAAAAAAACAAAAGTGCTGGGAAATACTGAATAGAGATATAGATGCTGAATAGAAATATTTCTAAAATAGACAATTTATGCATTTGTATATATAGACATTTCTGTCACAATATTAAATAATTTTCAACTCTCCAAAATAATATTATAAAATGACTCTTTGTAAATACTTATAAATTTAATAAATGCATGATATATTTACTTTGGTTAAATTTCAGAATGAATACCTGTATGTAAAATATTTAGCAACATATTACTCTTTGTACATTTTTTATTTCACACATACAGTTTGGAGAAATAAAATTTTTTTTTACTTCATTCCAAGAATCATCCACCCACATATATACTGTTTTATTTTTGTGCTTTAATATGACTATGCACAGATTTTACTAAGTGTAAAGTGTTACCTCTTTGAGATGAAAATGATTGCACATTTCTGATGTTTCAAATGTCTTATTATCTAAAATATGACTTTATTATTCATTTAAGTCACTATTTCTCCTTCTTTACCCACAATATTTTAGCTCCTTTTTTAGATTATATAAGAAACTTATTTATGACTTGCCAGACTTATCCATTGAATTTGACTCATTACTCTCGTTACCTTTTCTTCTGCATTAGCAGTGAATCTAATACATTTATAACTGATATTTTATACTCAACCTTTTAATATTTGCTGTTGACTACTATTGTAATTCAAGGAAAAATATGTGAATTTGGCTGTATATTTTTAATGCATATATATTATTATTTCCAGAAAAGATGCAAGCCTTAAAATGACCAAGAGAAATGATCAAACTAATATTTTGAAATAAATTACTTAATTAGGTTTTTCGGAAAGTGAAGGTATCAGGCGGGGTCAACTAAGGTGGCCAACTCAATGCAGATGACAAACATCTCTCTTACTGAGAGAAACCAAATATTATAAAAACTATCCCACTTTAAGCAGATCTTCTGAGAAAAATAATAACTGAAAGTTGATAGGTGAAAGCTGGGAAGTTTGCACAAAGTTACTGAGTGTCAGGATGAAGGAACTCTAGGGCACCACAGTCCTGCCATAAATCTCAAAGATCATAGCTGCAAGAGATCATGATCTTACAGAAAGATTTGAATGTCCAGGGGGAACTTTCTGGAATGTAGGCAGAGCCAGAGCTCAAATTTGTATGGAACCCAGAAGGTTTTATGGTGCACGATGCTGCTGTGGCAGAATGTGACCATAGGGGTCCATCTCCCAAGCTGTTCATCTCATTCTGATTAATAATAGCCCTGCTGACTGCCAAGTAGGGAGAGAGAAGGGCTGCCTTTCCCATGGACTGGGGCACATCTGATATACACACCCTTTTGTCTACCAGACCCTTCCAAAACCATCCACCTGGTTGTTTCTACAGGAGGATGCCTTAGGTAGTCTCTACTGATCTACCCAAGTGTTTTGCTGGCAGCCTGAGAGCACTTCAGACCCCTTAGCCCAGCTAGTGGCTGACCCTGAGAGACCAGAGAACAAAATCATTGGCCCAAATACTAACTCCTCAGGATTTGGGCACACTGCCCAGGGGTATCAAGCTGAGATCTGAGGCCTGAGCTGTAGCAGGGGAGGAGCTACAGCATAGAAAAGTGTGACCTTGGTTTCTATCCTGACAGGGGAAATTGACATCCCCACTATGCAACATCAGTCTGGGAAAGGTGTAGCCTATTAACCAGCTGAAGCTTTTTTTCGCAGGGAGCCTTGTAACCCTGCTATCTGTGAGGAGAAGGATTGGGACAAGTTTAGCTGGTTGGGCCTGCTCCTAGGGCAAATTTCAAAGGGAGGACCTGTTGGGGAGAGAGCTGGGTGTGCCTCACAGCTGTCTGCTTGCTAAAAACCTTGAAAGACAGATGCCATACCAGTGGCACATATGTGGTATCTCCACACTGCCAAGGAATCCATTGCCTTTGACCCAGTACATCACCAGAACACCCACAGACATACCTTACAACCTTCTCTGACTCTGACAATCTCAGAGGACCAGTGGGTCCCTGGGGAGTTGCCGGTCTCCTGGTAAACTAAGCTTCAGCTTGAGCTGATTTTAAGGGAAGGAGGAGTGCAGCCTGTCAAACCCCCAACCCTTGTCCTAGCCACTAGCCAAAGCTAAGGAAATGCAGGCACAGCATCACTAGTCAGAATGGTCTCCATCAAAATTTTGGAATGGACTTCATGGCAGAGTCATCTCTTGTACCCTTTCTCCCTTTCCCAGAGCACTGCTGCAAAAACACTGAAATAAAAAATAGGTACAGAACTGAACAGGAGCTTATCTGTTGACCATTACTCTTAAGTTCCATCTACTGCCTCACAGCCTCAATGACACCACCAAATAAAAATTTCGTTAGTATGCAGTTCCCGTGAAACCAAATGCAGGAAACAATCCACAACTAAGGAAAACATACAGAGTCTTGACGCTCTGAAAGTCTCCAGAAATGAAGCCATTTGACTATATAAAACATAGACCACAGTCAAATACTAAATATAAATATATATCTATATAATATATAATATAAATTATATATTTATATGTGTGTGTGTGTATATATATATATATATATATATATATATATATATATGTAGCTCCATCCAAATGAATGAATTTCAAAGAGAAAAGAAACTTAATCCACTCCAAAAATTCAAAAAGTCTGATTTTCTTAGCTGTAGAAGAATGCACTAGCTCCCTGGCAAAGGGTTCCAACCAGATTGAAGTATATGGAATGACAGACATAGAATTCAGAATCTGGATGGCAAGGAAACACAATGAGTTCAAGAGAAAGTTGAAATCCAATTCCTGGAAGCCAGAAAAATGATTCAAGATTCATATGAAAGATGACATAGTTATTTTAAGAAAGAAACAAACTGAACTTCTACAAGTGAAAATTTCACTGTAAGAATTTCAAAATACAGCTGGAAGCCTCAACAACAGACCACACACTAAGCAGAGGAAAGAATTCCAGAGGTCAAAGATTGATTCTGTAAATCAACCCAATCAGAAAAAAATAAAGATAAAAGAATTTTAAAAAGTAAACAAAGCAGCTGCTATGGTTTGGGTGTTTGTCCAGTCCAAATTTTATGTTAAAATATTATTTCCAATGTTGGAGTTGAAGCCTGGTGGGAGGTGGCTGGAACATGAGGATGGATCCCTTACGAACGACTTAATAGCATCACCTGGTGAAAAGTGAGTTCTTGCACAGTTAGTTTATATGAGATCTGGTTATTTAAAAGAGTCTGGGACCTTCTCCTTCTTTGTAGCTTCCACTCTTGTCATGTGGTATGCCTGATGTCTCTCTGCCTTCACCATGATCGAAAGCTTCTTGAGTCCTCACCAGGAGCAGATGCTGGTGCCATGCTTTGGTACATCCTGCAAAACCAGAAGCCAAAACCCCCTTTTTTTCCTTATACTCACTCAGGCTCAGTTGTTTCTTCCTAACAACACAAAAAAGGGCTTAAAAAGCCTCCAAAAATATATAAAGAGAAAAAATGCATAACTCGTTGGCATTATTTAGAAAAAAGACTAATTTGGCAAACATATTTTAGGATATAATCAATGAAAAAATTTTCAAGCTTCATAAAAAGGTTATTATGAAAATTCAAGAAATTCAGAGAACCCCTATGAGATAGTATATAAGATGAAGATCCTCAAAACATATAGTCATCATACTTCCCAGATTAATGTGAAAGAAAAAATTCTTAAAGGTACTTAGAAAAAAGGTTCATATCACTTAAAAATGGACCATCATCAGGCTAATAGCAGATGTCTCAGTGGAAACTTTAAAGCCAGAAATAAATGGGACCTATTTTTAGCACTTTTAAAGAAAATGAGTTCTAATGAAGAATTTTGTATCCTACCAAACTAAGCTTTAAAAGTGAGGGAGACATAAAATCTTTTTGCTACAAGCAACTGTTAACGGAATATGTTAACACTAGACAAGCCTCAGAAGAGATCTTTAAGAGAGTTCTAAATATGGAAATGAAATAGTGGTGCATGCTGCCACGAAAACACACATAAATACTTTTCCACAGACCCTATAAACTACATAATTGACACTACATAGCAACCAGTTAACAACATCATGACAGTATCAAAACCTCACCTGCCAATGTTAACCTTGAATCTACATGGTGAAAATGCCCATTAAAAAAAAAAGAAAATCAAAACTAATACTCAATATGATTCTCTCTTCCAGAAACCTATCTCACATGTAATGACTCCATAGGCTAAAAGTAAAAACATAGAGAAAGACTGGTCATTCAAACAGAAAATAAAAGAACAGAGATTGCTGTTCTTGCATTATATAACAGAGCCTTTCAATCAACAGCAATTAAAAAGAACAAATAAGGTCATTACATAATAATGAAGGGGTCAATTCAACCAGAAGGCTTACTTTCCTTAGATAGATAGATAGATAGATAGATAGATAGATAGATAGATAGATAGATAGATTTAACACTGGAGTGCTCAGATTCATAAAACAAGTACGTCTGGACTTATGAAAAGACATAGATAGTCACACAATAATAGTGGGGGATTTCAACACCTCACTAACAGCATTAGAGCACAGAGGCAGAAACTAACAAAGAATTTCTGGACACAAAGTTTACAATTAACCAATTGGACCTAATAGACATATACAGAATACTTCGCCTATCAATCACACAAGGTACATTCTCCTCATCTGCCAGTGGAGCATACTCTAAGATCAACAAGATTCTTAGCATAGTACAATTCTCAATACACTCAAAAAAGTCAAAATCATACCAAATATAATTTCAAATGAACTATCATTCTCAGCAAACTGACACAAGAACAGAAAACCAAACACCGCATGTTCTCACTCATAGGCAGGTGTTGAACAATGAGAACACGTGGACTCAGGGAGAGCAGCATCACACTCTGGGGACAGTTTGAAGGGGCTTAGGAGAGGGACAGCAGGTGGTGGGGAGGATGGGGAGGAATAACATGGGGAGAAATGCTGGATATAGACAAATGCGGAATAGAGGCAGCAAACCACCTGGTTATGTATGCACCTATGCAAAAACCTTGCATGACCTACACATGTACCCTAGAACCTAAAGTAAAATAAAATAATTTTTAAAAGGAAAGTGGAATAAAAATAGAAATTAGGGAAGCCGAGGCGGGTGGATCACCAGGTCAAGAGATCAAGACCATCCTGGTCGAAATGGTGAAACCCCGTCTCTACTAAACATACAAAAAATTAGCTGGGCATGGTGGTGCGTGCCTGTAATCCCAGCTACTCGGGAGGCTGAGGCAGGAGAATTGCCTGAACCCAGGAGGCAGAGGTTGCGGTGAGCCGAGATCGCGCCATGGCACTCCAGCCTGGGTAACAAGAGCGAAACTCCGTCTCAAAAAAAAAATAGAAATTAATAAAAAGAGGATCGCTCAAAACCACACAATTACATAGAAAGTAAAGAATTTGTTCCATACAAAGGATCAATTAAACAAGTTTTTTTTTGAAAGAATAAACAAGTACATTAGACCACTAACTAGATTAACAAAGACTAAAAGAGAGAATATCCAAATAAGCACAATCAGAAATGATGAAAGTGAGATTACAATTGATCCAACAGAAATACAAGATATTCACAGACAATTTTGATAACCTCTATTTACACAAACTTGAAAACCTAGGATAAATGTTTACAGTCCTGTAAAAACAGTTTCCCAAGATTACATCAAGAGAAAATTACAACCCTGAACAGACCAATAATGAGTTCTGAAATACAATCAGTATTAGAAAACCTACCCACCAGAATAAAAGTCTAGGACCAGATGAATTCACAGCTAAATTCTACCAGATATCAAAGAAGAGTGGGAACAATCCTACTGAAACTATTTCATAAAAACTGAGGCAGAAGTATTCCTTCCTAAGTGATTCTATAAAAATATCATCATCCTTATACCAACATCTGCCAAAAAGACAAAGAAAAAATAAATCTACAGGCCAATATCCCTGATGAACATAGAAGCAAAAATTGTCAAGAAAATACCAGTAAACCAAATCCAGCAGCTAATTCACCATGACCAAGTAGGCTTTATCCTGGGATACAAGGTTGGTTCAACATAACTAATATATAACTGTGGTTCAACACATAAACAGAATTGAAAACAACAACCAAATGATCATCTCAATAGACACAAAAAAAGCTTTTGAAAACATCCAACAAATTTTCATGGTAAGAACCCCCTAGGCCTTGAAGGAACACACCTCAAAATGATAAAAGTCATTTACAATAAATGACAGCCAATATCATACTGTACAGGCAAAAGCTGCAAACATTCCCTTTGAGAACTAGAACAAGACAAGGATGACCAATCTCATCACTCCTATTAAACATAGTCCTGGAAGCCCTAGCCAGAGAAATGAGGCAAAATAAATAAATAAAAGCATCCAAATGGGAAAAGAAGTAGTTAAACTAACACTCTTCACTGGTGATATGTTTCTATAGTTAGAAAACCCTAAATACTTTTCCAGAAGACTCCTGGAACTGATAAATTGCTTCAGTAAAGTCTAAAGATATGAAATCAAAGTGCAAAAATCACTAGCGTATTTATACAACAATAATATTCAAGGTAAGAACCAAATCAAGAACCTAATCACTAATCAACAGAGAAATGAAGATAAAAACTACAATGAGATAAAAGAATGACTATCATTAAAAAGACAAAAAACAACAGATGCTTGTACAGCTGTGTAGAACAGGGAACATTTATGCACCATTGGTGGGAATGTAAATTAATTAATCTCTTGTGGAAAGCAGTTTGGAGATTTCTGGAAGAACAAAATACAGAACTACCATTCATCCCAGCAATTCTATTACTGGGTATATATCAACAAGAATATAAATTATTTTACCAAAAAGATGGATACACTCCCATGTTCATTTCAGCACTATTTCCAGCAACAAAAATTTGAAATCAACCTAGGTGCCCATCAGAGGTGGATTGGATAAAGAAAACATGGTACAAATACTCCATGCAATAGTATGTAACAATAAGAAAGAATAAAACCGTGTACTTTGCAGCAACATGGATGTAGCTGGAGGCCTTAACCTAGGTGAATTAACACAGGCACAGAAAATCAAATATTGCATGTTCTCCCTTATGAATGGGAGCTAAACACTGGGCGCCCATGGACAGGAAGATGAGAATGATCAATACTGGAGACTACAACAAGAAGTGGGGTGCAGCAGGGATTAAAAAATTACCATTCGGCTGGGTGCTGTGGCTCACGCCTGTAATCCCAGCACTTTGGGAGGCCAAGGCAGGTGGATCATGAGGTGAAGAGGTCGAGACCATCCTGGTCAACATGGTGAAATCCCGTCTCTACTAAAAATACAAAAAATTAGCTGGGCACGGTGATGTGTGCCTGTAATCCCAGCTACTCAGGAGGCTGAGGCAGGAGAATTGCCTGAACCCAGGAGGCAGAGGTTGCGGTGAGCCGAGATAACGCCATTGCACTCCAGCCTGGGCAACAAGATCCAAACTCTGTCTCAAAAAAAAAAAATTACCATTCAATACCATGGTCACTACCTGGGTAATTGGTTCAAACCTCAACATCATGCAAAATGCTCTTGTAACAAATGTGCACATGTACTCCCTGATTCTAAGATAAAAGTTAATGTCAACAAACTTATGTGCTCCTGTATTTTGGTATATGTATTTAAAAACATACTAAAAAAGTGGTTTTAAAATGAAATTAATAATCATATTTTAAGAGCAAGAGTAATCTGTTTGGAGGAATAGAGAAAAAATTGTCAATAAAATACTTCTGCATTATATATACATGAAGCAGTATTCTGTAATGCCTGAAAATGTAGGACATGAGCAAGATTGGTGAAATTTAAAATCTGACTTTCCCATTTACTCATAGTTGTTTCCTTGGGCAATATACTAAACAGAATATCTATTTTACTTTATTAACATGGGAATAAGAATAGTTCTTTAATCCTAGGGTTACTAGAAGGATTAAATGTATACATGTAATTAAGTTTTTTGGCACAATGCCCAGCAGTTTTTAAGCACCATGGACTTATTATTTATTTATGTGTGTATTTTCCTTATTAAATGGCATTACTCTGTATTTGTTCTATGATATTGATTAAACTTCAAATTTAATTATAGATAGCTTTGAATGTAAGACAAAATATATTACGCAACAAATTCTAATGGTAAAACTACAGTTCAACACAGCAAAGCTTTAATGTCATTGATAGGATCTATGTAACTGTAACTTCCATAGAAATGATGTATAAGAAAACCAACTTTACTATTATCTAATTGACATAAACAAGAGTGTGGTTTCTAAGCACCATCAAATTTTTAAACAAAGACCCAAAATACTTCTTCAACGTTGAAGTCAATATGAGCTATCCATGTATTTAAGAAAAATTAATCAAAACAAAAAAAGTAATTATTTATCAAATTTTTGGTGACTCAATGACTGACGGCATTCGTCTTGGTGGTGGGTTAAATTAAATAAATGTGTACAAAGTGAAAATTGTAAGGTGCGTCTTGTACCACCACACCGTTTGACAATGAACAGTAGCCATTAAGTTCATTGTTTTTTTAATCATACTTCATTGCTTATTATTGTGCAGTTGTATGCTTATATTAAGCAAGTTGGAAATTTTCCCCAGATTTTTATTTGACAATAATTTGTATTTATTAATTCATTTATTTTCCAACATGCTTAGTCCAGCTCTGGGTGGCAGGTGGCCAAAGCCTATCCTGGAACCTCAGGGCACAAGGCAGGTACTATCCCTGGATAGGTCCCTATCTGATCGCAAAGCACTCTCACACACACATCCATGCTGCCTCACATGGGGACCAGGTAAACATGCCAATTCACCAAACATGCACATCTTTGGGATGTGGGAGAAAATCAGAGTACCCAGAGGAAACCAATACAAACATAGCAGAATGAACATATTTCACTCAGAGTGGACTTGGCTAGATCTTGATTTTCTTCTTATCAGCATTAGGAGAAAGTGAGGTTGAATGAAATGTTGCTATTAGAGGACTTGCTGTGTTTCTAGAAAGAGCTGTCACAAACTGACAAGGTAAAAAATGAACATTCATCAGAAAATAAAAAAAACAATGTGAATTTAAAAAAATAGAAAACCAAATCAAAATTATAGCCAAACATATTATAAGAGATTCAGATAGGTTAGTAGCCAAAAAAAAATACAAATTAAAGTAATAAAAACATGTCACTTTATGTTTTATATATGGCTATACATGTTTTAGAAGTTATATAACATCTTTCATTCTTAGGAATTTAGGAAGAAAACTCTCCAATATCACTGGTGAACAAGTAGGGTTAGAAATTTTCTGAAAAGAGATGGTAATAGATATGAAATGTATATGTATGTATATACACATCTAGCAGAGACTTTTTGCTTCTAATAATTGATTAATAGCTTTTATTAGATGAATCCTCTTACCAATGACAATTAACAACTTTGTAAAGATTCTCTAGGGTGACCAAATATGACTTAAACTGGAGGATACACCCTAGAGATAAGGGAAATCCTCTGGATGAGACTTCTATTTAACTGACTTTTTTAGAAGTCCACTTCGTTGTCTGCTTAACACACAGCGCCTAGAGTTCAACAGAAATCAGTGACCACACTAGGTAGAGATTTCAGAGTTTGGGGCTACAGAATAACTGGAAATTGAAGGAAAGGGGAAATCACAGCAGTAGAACCCACAAATATACATATAAATTATTTTCCAGTCTTTCACTGGGTCATAATATAGGCATATTTGGGGACAGGCAACAGGATCTGATGGAAAGCAATAGCTGATAGGCAGAAATACCTGAGCTGAGATTTCATCAACTGTTGATGGTATGAAGACAGAGTCAAGTTACTATCGATTTAGAATTGGGTAAACAATTTGAACTTTTCAGAAAATTGAGAGTCACACCTTAACAGAAAAGTATCATATTGTGCGAACAAGGTGTGGGTACTTGAACACAAGCAAACTGTAATGAACTTCGAATATCAGCCCACAGAGGATCAAGGTCATTGAGTGATAACTTGTCACTCTGCTTGAATAAAATATATCATTTTGTAAAAGAATATAATCCAGAATGCACACAACAATGAAAATGGGCAATGTAAATATAAATTATGAGCCATTTAGTGAAGCTGGAAAAATGTGACCCATAATCTAGAGGAAAAAAAAATACACAAATTTTTCTGATGTTGAAATTAGCAGAGAGTTATTTAAGGAAAATTATAACCAGGCACATTAATTTTAAGTTGTTGAACTGAACTAAATGACAAAAATAGCATAATGATAAAGGGCAGGAGGGGAAAATAGGATTCTATAACCAAAAAAATATTATGCATAAAATGAAAATTATTAATTATAAAATAAAACCTCCCTCATAAAAAAGGAATAAAAGATACTATAATTAGCCAGAGGAATAAGTATACACTACCTGCGGGAAACAAACAATAAGAATGCTTACCTCTATTAAGAAGACAATGGCTGAAACCTGAATTGTGTGTGTGCAAGTTTGAATTCAAGGATCCATGTGGAAAACAACTACTGGAAGCCTGAAGGAAGTGAACAGAGGTTTTGCTCGCTGCCTACCACAGGAGAAACGACAGGGTTGTTTTAATACCAACAAGTCAAAGAAGCTTCGTAAATGCCGTGGGGCTTCGACACATCCCATGCTAACAAAGTAGTAAACAAACTTGTACAAATTCAAGGTCACCAGCCGGTCATTAAACTGTGTGATAGAATAAAATACAACTCAAATATGCTTAGAGGGAAACATAACTTCAATTACACTAGAAAAGAAGCAAAACTTTAAATATTTGAATAAAACATTTCCTAAACTTCAATCATATTTAAATATTACATCTACATTTAACAAAGGATGTACATGTCCCTACTCATAAAACACTTAAGAAATTTAAAGAAGATTTTAATAAATGAGAGGATTTATCACCTAAAGAATTGGAGGCACTTTTTTTTCTTGAGAGGGAGTTTTCTCTTGTTGCCCAGGCTGGAGTGCACTGGCGAGTGATCTCGCCTCACTGCAAACTCTACTTCCCGGGTTTAAGCAATTCTCCTGCCTCGGCCTCCCAAGTAGCTGGGATTACAGGCATGTGCTACCAGGCCTGGCTAATTTTTGTATTTTTAGTAGAGATGGGGTTTCACCATGTTGGTTAGGCTAGTCTCAAACTCCTGACCTCAGGTGATCACCCCACCTTGGCCTTCCAAAGTGCTGGGATTACAGGCGTGACCCACTGCGCTGGGCTGGAAGACTCATTTTAATGTATCAATTCTGTCTAAAGTAATCGATTTAAAACAATGTGAAATTGTTTTAAAAGGTATTTTAAATAAAATTACAAGTATATAGTGATTTTTTTGGCAAACAGAAAGGACCTAGCCTAAGACAACAACAACAACAAAAAAAAAGACAAAGAAAAAACAAATAAGAACTTGTTTGATTATTACAATGTCACATTTATTTATGACTTCATTCATCTATGCACTTTTAAATTGACTTTACAGAAAATTGTATACATTGTGGGATGTTCTGAAATATATATATATATATATATATATATATAGTTTTTATATATATATATAGTTTATATATATATATATAGTTTTATATATATATATATATATATATATATATATATAGTTTTTATAGAAGTAGAGAGTGAATGGACGTTACTAGAAGCTGGGATATTGGAGGTGGAGGTTTGGAACTGGGATTTGAGGAGATATTGGTCAAAAGATACAAAATTATAGTCAGGTGAGAGGAAATAAGTTCAGGATAACTGTTGTGTGGCATGGTGACTGTAGTTAAAAACAAAACAAAAAAATTGGAAGTTTGAGGAGGATATACCCTACTTTCTATCATTATATGGTAATCAAAATTATATAGATTGGTGCAAGCATAGAAAAATAAATCCATTAAATAAAATAGATACTCCAAATATAAATCCATCAAGTGTTTATGATGTGCAGGTTTGTTACATAGGCAAACATTTATCATGATGGTTTGCTGCACTTATCAGCCTATCACCTAGGTATTAAGCCAGCATCCATTAAATATTTTTCCTGATGCTCTTCTTCCCCCCAGTCTCCCAACAAGTCCCACTGCATGTTGTTCCCCCAACCTGTCCATGTGTTCTCACCGTTCAGCTCCTATTTACAAGTGAGAACATGTTGTTTTTCTGTTCCTATGTTAGTTTGCTGAGAATAATGGCTTTTAGCTCCATCCATGTCCCTGCAAAGGACATGATCTTGTTCTTTTTAATGGATGCATAGTATTCCATGGTGTATATGTAGCATATCTCCTTCATCCCGTCTACCGTTGTTGGACATTTGGGTTGATTCTATGTCCTTCCTATTGTGAATAGTGCTGTAGTAAATGGCATTATTTATGGGTGCGTGTATATTTATAACGGAATGATTTATATTCCTTTGGGTATATATCCAGTAATGAGATTGCTGGGTCAGATGGTATTTCTGCTTCTAGATCTTTGAGGAATCATCAAACTGTCTTCCGCAATGGTTAAACTAATTTACACTCCAACCAACAATGTAAAAGCATTTATTTTTCTCTGTAACCTCACTAGTATGTATCTGTTGTTCCTTGACTTTTTAATAATCACAACTCTGATTGATGTGAAGTGCTACCTCACTGTGATTTTGCAAGTCAGTTCTGTCTCCCATTTGCCCTCTTCCCTCTTTTCCTAAATCATCTTTTAAAAAAAATCTTTACAACTGCCTTACAAAGTAAGCACGATCATAATCGCCCATTTGCTGAAGATAGGATTGAGACTTAGCTACTTCCACATGATCTCAAGACTGGTAAGTATCAGGTCAGGGTTAGAACACATACATCCAAATTCCAGAATGTTAAACATTAAATAATATGTTGTTAATCCTTAGACTCTAATATGATGCTTAATATGGACATAAAAATTGATAAAACTGTTTGAGTATATATTGAAAATCTCATACTCTGGAATCTAGAAATGTTCTTCAAACTTGTAAATCCATTTGAAGCACAAGTCTAAGAGAAAGGCAAAGGTAACTTTATAAATTGTAGGGTCTGTCTGCCTCATTTATGTTGCTGAAATTGTAAGAAATAAAAAATCTGAAATCAGGAAAATTATTAAGCATATCATGTTATATTCATAAAATTTAATATTATTATTAAAACTATATTCTGTTTCATTTAATGACCTAGAAATATATGTGTAGGCATATATAATAAGTTACAGTATTACATGATAGCATTAAGAAAATTTAATGAATATATATAGCCCACAAATTTATGAATTATAATCTCAAGTATAAAAATAACTAAGATATACTGGGGAACAATTTCAGAAATATTAATTCTGCCTAATAGGTGACAATATCTTGTTTATTATTATTATTATTATTATTATTATTATAAAGTTCTGGGGTACACGTGCAGAACGTGCAGGTTTATAACATAGGTATACACGTGCCATGGTGGTGTGCTGCATCCATCCCCCATCATCTACATTAGATATTTCTCCTAATGCTACCTCTCCTAGTCCCCCAACCCCTGCCATCCCTCCACTAGCCCCCCACCCCACCAATAGGCCCTGGTGTATGGTGTTCCCCTCCCTGTGTCCATGTGCTCTCATTGTTCAACACCGACTTATGAGTGAGAACATGTGGTGTTTGATTTTCTGTTCTTGTGTCAGTTTGCTGAGAATGATGATTTACAGCTTCATTCATGTCCTTGTAATGTAATGGACATGAACTCATCCTTTTTATGGCTACATAGTGTTCCATGGCATAAATGTACCTCATTTTCTTTATCCAGTCTGTCATTGATGGGCATTTGGGTTAGTTCCAAGTCTTTGCTATTGTGACCAATGCCACAATAAACATACCTGTGCAAGGGTCTTTATAATGAAATGATTTATAATCCTTTGTGTATATACCCAATACTGCTAGGTCAAATGGTATTTCTATTTCTAGATCCTTGAGAAATCACCACACTGTCTTCCACAGTGGTTGAACTAATTTAAACTCCCACCAACAGTGTGAAAGTGTTCCTATTTCTCCACATCCTCTCCAGCATCTGTGGTCTCCTGATTTTTTAATAATTGTCATTCTAACTAGCATGAGATGGTATCTCAATGTGGTTTTGATTTGCATTTTTCTAATGACCAGTGATTACGAGCTTTTTTTCATATGTTTGTGGGCTGGATAATTGTCTTTTTTTGAGAAGTATCTGTTCATATCCTTCACCCAATTTATTTTCTTTCATTTCAGAGAGTCAACAATTTTGATGCATAATTTTAAAATGCAATTCGATCATTAAAAAAGTTTTGAAGTATCATTTTATTTCACTTTTCAGCAACATATTGATTCCCCAAAGTAGATTATATCTATATTCTAGTCTGTGGAAAGATATATGTTTCCCCATTTTTGGAATGTGTGTAGAGATGAGTGTACTAATGTAGAGAACTCTGTCTTCAGTGTAGCCTAAATTTATTCCTGACTTCTTCTTCCATGTCCTAAATGTAACTGGTTTACTAATATGTGTAAAATATTAAGAACATGTAGAAAATTTGACATGTTTCATATTGCGTCTGTAATAAAATGCCCAGAGACAGGCAATTCTAAACAGATTTCTACACTATATCCTACATGCAAAACATTTTAGGATAAGCTTTTATTAAAAAGTGTGAAAATACAATGAGAAAGCATAGCATATTTAAGTTTCTAAATAAATACATTGAATTTATTACTGGATATTCATTAACAAAATGTTCATTTCGGGCAATTGAAATAAAATTTTGAACATTACAAACGGTCACTTTAGAACAAATGGTTAACATGCAATGTACATATTTTTGAAAATCGTCCTATTTTGAGAATGTTCAAATTTTTATGCAAAAGATATGCTATTTTGCTTATATGTTTTATCTTAAATGTCATTTTACTTATCATATGTCTGAGATTACAAAGTCTTTGACAGACTTTAGTTTCACAAGCAGCATGATTTCATTCTCTATCTTTTTAAGACTGCATTTAAGTAAGCCTTTTAAATTATAAATATCTGCATTATATATTAGGATTCTATCAAATGATATTTATTGGACTTACTCTTGGTTTGCTGAAATCATTAGAGCCATTTGCTACAAATTATTTTTCTCCCTTTAATTTTTCTGGAAACAGTCAAAAAGTTTCCCGGTTTCAAGTGTGTGAACTAAATGTATCCTACATTCTTTCTTTCCCCACATTAAATTTCTAAAAATAGTATAAAAACTATTAAATATTAAAATTATGAAAGTTAGTTCCAAAAATTAAGACTGGGAACTCCAGCTGGGCATGGTGGTTCACGAATGTAATTTCAGCACTTTAAGAATCCAAGGCCAGCAGATCATTTGTGGCCAGGAATTTGAAGCCAGCCTGGCCAAAATGGCAAAACCCCATTTCTACTAAAAATACAAGAAAAAAAAATAGCTAGGAGTTGTGATGCATGCCTCTGGCCCCAGCTACTTGGGTGGCTAATGCATAAGAATCACTTTGAACCTGGGTGTCACAGGTGCAGGTTGCTGTGAGCTGAGATTGCTCCACTGCACTCCAGCCTGCGTGACAAAGGGAGCCTCTGTCAATCAATCAATCAATCAATCAATCAATCAATCAAGACAGGCAACTTTTACTGACCCAGAGGATCAAAGGATTCTTTATAGGCCTGAAAATTCAGCCAGAGCTGCAGAGCTTCAGCCAAACAAAAGAAAGATCAATATTCTGGACTTATCCTTGGTAGAGGGTAGAAAATAAGAGAAGAACATCAGCAAAAAGCAGGATGATTATTTTGGATAGTTTCATGGAAGCAGCAGGTGCTTCAAAGTTTTGTCTTCATTGGTTAAGCAATGGCTGTCAGTATCTATCTTTGGATGTTCACTGAGAGTTTGAATATTTGACATGAACCATAGCATGACTGCTATTGCCTAACAGAATTGGGGAGGCGTCAAGAATCAATCACACAAGATGGTTATATAGGAGTTCACATTAACAACTCACAAATTAAAAATATATGTGATTATTTATATCAATAATATTTGGATTAGACAAGTGAACAGGACTGGCGAGTAATTAATACATGGAAATAAAAATATGAATTTTTTCAAAATGTGCTTGAAAGAGAAGTTAAGAGAAACTAAGGAAAAGTCCATAAGTTTCAAAATCCAGCTAAAAATAGTAGGAAAAAAGACCTAAAGCTTTTAAGAAGGGGAAAAATATTTGAAGTAAATGTAATCCGATACTTTCCATAAAGAAGATTTAAAAAGAATTGTTCAGCTGGGCGCACTGGCTCATGCCTATTATCCCAGCATTTTGGGAAGCCAAGGCGGGAGGATCACTAGGTCAAGAGTTGGAGACCATCCTGGCCAACATGGTGAAACCCCATCTCTACTAAAGTACAAAAATTAGCTGATCATGGTGGCATGCGCCTGTAGTCCCAGCTATTCAGGAGGCTGAGGCAGGACAATTGCCTGAACCCGGGAGGCGGAGGTTGCCGTGAGCAGAGATTGTGCCACTGAACTCCAGCCTGGCGACAGAGACTCCATAAAAAAAAAGCATTTTTCATAATAAAAGAATACAGACAGCCAACTGAGATTTTTTTTAAATACCTACACCTAAACACACTGTAATGAAACATTGCACATTTTGTTTAAAGAGCCAATCCAAAAGATCACCAAAAATAAGTCAAATATCTTTTTATGAAAGATATCAGATGTTTCCTAGCACTGAAAATTTCAGGAAGAAAAAATGAGAAATGACTTTAAAAACAAATATTTGACTGAAACTTGTATAGAAATTTAAGTTCAGAAACTTTCTGACATGCAAAGACCCAGAAATTTATCATACACATAGGCTCTTTGACAGAGTAACTAGAGAACATAATGCATCAAAAAGGAAGTCTCAAATGATACAATACAATTGAAAAAATAGTCAACAAGTATAAGTGGATATATTATTTTGTATTAAAAAAATAATAAACTGAAGACAAATAAAAGGTTAGAAAACAACAGACCACAATTTTCAAAAAGTATTCTCAAGAAGAAACAAGAACTGTGATCCATTTGCTGTAAATAAGTGCAGAAAGTACAATAAAATATATTTTATTAGATTTGGCAAACTATATAAATCCTTCCATCAACTGTCTTATGATGCAAAATTCCACTGTATTTGCTTAGATATATTATCTTAAAATGGTATGCTGTACTTTAAAATTATTTTAAAATTTATGATTAAGGTTTTCTTCCTTTTATGAAATGAAAAAAAACCCACTAAACCCAAACTAATTTTTTTTGAGAGTCAAGCATTCCATTCTTGACAAGGTTTTAGATTACTAGGATGTGTTTTGTCCTTACCTGATCTTACAACTTTTTCTGATTCAATTACTCCATTTCAGTATGTTGGATATTTTAAGTTATTATTTGACTGGCTACTCTGTGTCTGTTTTGTATAGTTGTCTTAATTATAGTTTTTAAACATATTTTCATGGCAGTGACAAAATCTGTGAAGGAATATGTGAATCAGGTTCCACTCAGGTAGACTGGCTTTAAATGATCATTATAGCAATGATGAAGACAAGTTTTGGGGTCCACTTTTGCTTTAAGTCTTACCTAAATGTTGGCTCCTCTCAAAGGAAAGAAAATATACTTGATATTTGGAAATATGTAAATAAAAAAGTCTTAAGACATGTTTATTCACATGTTCATGTGAATAAAATTTATTTTCTCTGCTTTCATCACTCTCAAGTATTTTATGATTACCAGTAATCAATGTCATCAGTGATAGACAGAGTAACAGGAATAATGTATGCGTGTTAGAAAACTACGGGTCACTTCTACATTTTTACTGATTCATGAGTGCTATTAAGAAGGTTCCTAAGTGTTCTACTGGGTATTGAAGGATATATAAATATTAGCTGAAAGGTTATTCTGTCATGTTTTCAAGAACTGACCAGACAGATCGAGGAAGAACATTTCAAAAACATACAGAATGCTGTTTATTATTTGCTGTCTATTTTAAAATGCATGGGAAAGTGGAATATTTTACTCATGTATATCTGCATTTTAATTTTTGACAAAATGCATTAAGGATATCTATAATTTATTTAAAATCATGAAGAAAAAGTCCAAAATTTCAAGACCAAGACAAGAGATCAAATTATACTTATAAGACTATAAGTAATGATTAAAATTTCAGTATCTTATGCACTTTGAATTAATTGGAAAAAGTCACCTTACAAAGGTTCTGTCTTTATTATCACTGGACTTCTTTCACTCATTCATCATTTATAACTGATAATATAGGAATTTTATTAGATGGTAATATTAGCTGTGCTTTCAGTGCCTCCCTGCCCAAATTTCCTTTTTTTATCTTTTCACAACAAAATTTTAAACGTTAAAATGGATGGAACATTATAGGGTGTCTTAGTCAATTTGGTCTGCTGTAACAGAATGCCTGAAACTTAATCATTTCAAAATAACGAATTCATTTCTCAAAGCTGTGGAGGTGGAGTCTGAAACCTCCAGAAGTCCACGTTCAAGGCATCAGCAGATTCAATGTCTGGTGAAGGAGTGTTACTCATAAAATATTCCTTTTATATGTCTTCACATTGCAGAAGGGGCAAACAAGCTCTCAGGAGTCTCTTTTATAAGAACACTAATCCCATTCATAAGGGTAGATCCCTCATGAACTAATCAGTCCCAAAGGCCTCACCTTTTTTTTGAGTCTTGTTCTGTTGTCATGCTGGAGCGCAGTGGTATGATCTCAGCTCACTACAAGCTCTGCCTCCTGGGTTCAAGCAGTTCTCTTACCTCAGTCACCCCAGCAGCTGGGATTCCAGGCATACACCACCACACTCAGTTAATTTTTGTATTTTTAGTAAACACAGGGTTTCACCATGTTGGCCAGGATGGTCTTGATCTCTTGACCTCATGATCCACCCACTTTGGCCTCTCTAAGTGCTGGGATTGCAGGTGTGAGCCACTGAGCCTGGCCAAGGGCCCACCTCTTAATACCAATACAATAAAGATTGAATTTCAGCATATGAGTTTAGGGAGACACAAACCCTCAGACCATAGCACAAGGAAAAAGGTGATGAATGAGAGGATATGGTGCATTTTCCAGGAATCCCAAATTTCAGGCAACTGCACTTGAGTTCAATCACTGATCCTGAAGGCAGGGAGTTCCAGCCAGGAGTTGCCCATGCCATGAGGCAGATGGGACATAGAAGCCAACTGCTTACTCCCTTTATGGTCGTACAAAACAGTTATTATAGCAACACTGGATGTTTGTAAGAAAGATTTGAGGTAAGAAAGATTTGAGGCAATTTGAGGTAATTGCCTCTAAATAATTTGAGGCAATTATTAGAATGAGGCTGAGTTATAAAAATGTATGGAACATAGATGGAAAGTAGGTGAGAAATCGCTGGAATAAATAGAAGAAAATCTAGGAATGAGTTAACTGTCCTAAAGGGACACTCAGATTTACACATTGCATTTTGTTATAAATACAATAACCTGGTTTTGTGAATATAAAATTTATATGAATTCAAATTAGTTCATGCAGCATATATATTTTCCCTTATTATATTGACATACCATCTATAATTTACTATTTAAACAATCTGAGATTAAATGTTGAGTTAGGACTGAAATGTCATTTTATTCAATCACAAGTTATATAACTTTTAATTTCCTATATTATCTGCATATATCATTATCTAATACAATTTTAATCTTTTTAAATTTCTTATTTATTTATTTAGAGATGGAGTCTCATTCTGTTGCTCAGGCTGGAGTGCAGTGGTGTAATCTCTGTTCACTCCAACCTCCATCTTCCAGATTAAAGCAATTCTCCTGCCTCAGCCTCCCAAGTAGCTGGGATTACAGGCACATGCCACCACTCCTGGCTGATTTTTTGTATTTAGTAGAGACGGGATTCCATCATGTTGATCATGTTGGTCAAGCTGATCACATTGGTCAAGCTGGCCTCAAACTCCTGACCTTTAAGATCCACCACCTGGACCTCCCAATGTGCTAGGACTACAGGGTGAGCCACTGCGCTGTCCTAAATTTTTTAATGTAAATTATATTTTATATTCAATATATATTTACAATAAAAATAGGATTAGACTGCTTTCCACATTTCTCACTTCTCTTGAATTTTTCTAATTAATTGTTTGAAACTTTCTTCCATTTGTAATATAAGCATTACTACTGTAAATCTTTCTCTTTAGCTGTATCTCACATATATTGTTTCTGTACTTAATTGAGTTCATTATATTTTGTAACATTCATTTTGATTTCTCCACTGACTCAGGAATTATATAAAAGTAGCATTTTGAATTTCCAAATATTTTGGAATTTTAAAAACATATTTTGGTTATTAGTTTCTAATTTAATTTCACATTGGAAAGTAATTACATGTCATGTGATTTCAATATTCTTAAATTTATATAGACTTGGCCCAGAGTATAATCTAGCTTGGCAACTGCTTATGGGCACTAGAAAAAAAAATATGGATTCAGCTTTTTGGGTAGGGGGTATTCTCTAAGTGTTAACTAGTTCAAGTTGCTTGATAGTGTTGTTAAAATATTTCATATGCTTACTGATTTTTTTATATTTGTTTAAAAACAACTCAGGGTAGAATGTTAAATTTCTAATCACAATTTTAGTGTCTTTAGTTTTTTTGTTTTCATTATTTTTTTTCTTCATGTATTTTGACTTTCATTGTTAAAATAGATCCACATTTAGAATTGTCACATCCTCTTCATGCCCTCTTAATAAGTTCATATCTTTTTGACTGGAAAAATATATTTTTTATCTCCAGTAATGTCTCTGGCATTGTAAAATATAATTTATTATTATAATATCCTCTCAAGTTTTCTTTTTATTAATATTTTCCTAGTGTATCTCTTGTCTTCCTTTCTACTTTTAAACTCTTTCAAAAGAATACATAGATATTTTTTTCATACTGAATAGGCAAAAGATGGAAGCATTTCATTGTAAAAATCGTCAAAAAAAAAAGGATGCCTTTTCTCACCACTCCTATTCAACATAGTGTTGAAAGTCCTGGCCAGGGCTTTATGTTTCAGACAAGATAAAGAAAAAAAGAGCATCCAAATAGGAAGAGAGAAAGTCAAACTATTTCTATTTGCCAACAACATGATCCTATATCTACAAAATCCCCCATAATCTCAGCTCAAAAGTTTCTGAAGCTGATAAACAGTTTCAACAAAGTTTCAGGATACAAAATCAATTTGAAAAAATCACCAGCATTACTATACACCAGTAACAGTCAAGCCGAGAACCAAATCAGGAACAAATGTCCGTTCACGATTGCCACAGAAAGAATAAAATAGCTAGGAATACAGCTAACTGGGAAGGTGAAAGATCTCTACAGGGAGGACTGCAAACCCACTGCTCAAAGAAGTCAAAGATGATACAAACAAATGAAAGAACATTCCAGGCTCATGGATAGAAAGAATCAATATCATTAAAATGGCCATACTGCCTAAAGCTATTTATAGACTCAGTGGTATTTCTATTAAGTTACCACTTAGATTATTCACAGAATTAGAAAAAAAGTATTTTAAAATTTATATGGAACCAAAAAAGAGCCTGAATAGCCAAGGCAATCTTAAGCAAAAAGAGCAAAGCTGGAGGCATCATGTTACCTGACTTCAAACTATATTATAGGGCTACAATATACAAAAACAGAATTGTACCGGTATAAAAAAACAGACATATAGACCAATGGAACCAAATAAAGAATGCAGAAATAAGACTGCACACCTACGACAATCTGATCTTTCACAAACGTTACAAAAAACAGCAACGGGGAAAGAATTCCCTATTCAATAAATGGTGCTGGAATAACGGGTTAGCTATGTGCAGAAGATTAAAACTGGACCCCTTCCTTACACAATATACAAAAATTAACTCAAGATGGATTAAACACTTAAATGAAAACCTAAAGCTATTTAAAACACCCTGGAACACAACTTAGGCAATACCACTCAGGAAATAGGAACAGACAAAAATTTCACGACGAAGGCATCAAAGGCAATTGCAGCAAAAGCAAACATTTACAAATGAAATCTAATTAAACTAAAGAGCTTCTGCACTGCAAAGGGAATTATCCACAGAATAAACAGACAACCTACATAATAGTAGAAAATTTTTGTAAACTATGCCTCTGACAAAGTCCTAATAACCAGCATCTGTAAGAAACTTAAACAAATTTACAAGAAAAAAAATGACTGCTTTAAAAAGTGGGCAAAGGACATGAGCAGACACTTTTCCAAAGAAGACATGCATATGGCCAACAGTTATATAAAAAAAACCTCAAGATAACATATCGTTAGAGAAATGCAATTCAAAACCACAGTGAGAGACCATCTCACACAAATCAGAATGGCTACTATTAAAGACAAAAATAACAGATGCTGACAAGGTTTTGGAGAAAAAGGAACACTCATACACTTCTTGGTGGGAGTGTAAATTAGTTCATCCATTGTGGAAGAGAGTCTGGTGATTCCTCAAAGATCTAAAGACAGAAATACCAGTTTCCCCAGCAAACCCATTACTGGATACATACCTAATGGGATATAATTCATCCTATTATAAAGACATATGCACGTGTATGTTCACTGAAGCACTTTACAATAGTAAATACATGGAATCAACCTAGATTTTCATCAATAACAGACTAGATAAAGAAAATGTGGTTCATAAAGGCCAAAAGTGACAAATGGGATCTAGGTAAACTAAAGAGCTGCTGCACAGCAATAGAAACTATCATCAGAGTGAACAGGCAACCTACAGAATAAGAGAAAAATTTTGCAATCTGTCTGTCTGACAAAGCTAATATACGGAATCTACAAGGAATGTAAACAAATTTACAAGAATAAAACAAACAACCCCATTAAAAAGTGGGCGAAGGATATGAACAGAAACTTCTCAAAAGAAGACATTTATATAGCCAACAAACATATGAAAAAAAGCTCATCATCACTGGTCATTAGAGAAATGCAAATCAAAACTACAATGAGTTACTAACTCACACCAGTTAGAATGGCGATCATTAAAATGCCAGAAAACAACAGATTCTGGAGAAGATGCACAGAATCAGGAAAATTTTTACACTGTTGGTAGGAGTGTAAATTAGTTCAACCATTATGGAAGACAATGTGGTGATTCCTTAAGGATCTAGAACCAGAAATACCATTTGACCCAGCAATCCCATTACTAGTTACATACCCAAAGGATTATAAATCATTCTGCTATAAAGACACATGCACACGTATGTTTATTGCAGCACTATTTACAATAGCAAAGACTTGGAACCAACCCAAATGCCCATCAATAACAGACTGGATAAAGAAAATGGGGCACATATACACAATGGAATTCTATGCCGCTATAAAAAAGAATGAGCTTGTGTCCTTTGTGGGGATGTGGATGAAGCTGGAACCCATCGTTCTCAGCAAACCAACACAGGAACAGAAAACCAAACACCACATGTTCTCACTCATAAGTGGGAGCTGAACAATGAGAACACAGGGAGGGAAACATCACATCACATTGGGGCCTATTGGGGGTCAGCACACAAGAGAGAGAGAGCATTAAGACACATACCTAATGCATGTGGGGTTTAAAACTAGATAATGGGTTGATAGGTGCAGCAAACCACCCTGGCACATGTATACCTATGCTATATAACAAACCTGCATACTCTACCCAGCATGTGTCCAGAACTTAAAGTAAAATAAAAATAAAAATAAAATGCACTTCATATATAATATGGAAAATTATGCAGCCATATAAAAGA
The DNA here is from genome assembly GCA_028533165.1 of Leontopithecus rosalia. Taxonomy (NCBI): domain Eukaryota; kingdom Metazoa; phylum Chordata; class Mammalia; order Primates; family Cebidae; genus Leontopithecus; species Leontopithecus rosalia. The sequence goes on along the minus strand of CM052648.1, from coordinate 147,724,736 downwards.
ACAAGACTATGTCCTTTGCAGGGACAAAAATGGAGCTGGAGACTATTATCCTTAGCAAACTAACACAAGAACAGAAAACCAAATACCACATGTTCTCACGTATAAGTGGGAGCTAAATGGTGAGAAAACATGGACACATAGAGGGGAACAACACACAATGGGGCATATCAGAAGGTAGAGGGTGGGAGGAGGAAGAGGATCAGGAAGAATAACTAATGGATACCAGGCTTAATACCTGCATGATGAATAACAACAAATCCCCCTGACACAAGTTTACCTGTGTAACAACTTGCACATATACACCTGAACTTAAAAGTTAAAAACAGCAACAACAACAAAATATATGTATAATGTTTCTGAAGACAGCATATAGTTTGATCTTGGATTTTCATAAACTCTGACAACATATATCTTTAAATTGATACATATAAGCCATTTATATTTAAAATGTACATTTTATTTTTTCAAAACTTTGGAGTTTTCTGAATCACTTTGTTTTTATTTTCTCTGCTTAGTCAGTTCTGTTATTTTACTTCATTGTGTGTATACAGTTATCCAGACACTTTGCCAAATCTTATGTTTGAAAAAATGCCAGTAGAGATCATTTGAAGACTATTATATCATGATATACCTTCCAGGCACATTTTTATTTGCTTCTGTCATGGGGAACTACTAGCTGAATAATCTTATTTTCAAGATTTTTTTTACTTCTTTTTTTTATTGCATTTTAGGTTTTGGGGTACTTGTGCAGAACTTGCAAGAGAGTTGCATATGTACACACATGGCAGTGAGTTTTGCTGCCTTCCTCCCCTTCACCCACATTTGGCTTTTCTCTCCAGGCTATCCCTCCCCAGCTCCCCCTGCTGCTGTCCCTCCCCTATTCCCCCCAATAGACCCCAGTGTGTAGTACTCCCTTCCCTGTGTCCATGTGTTCTCATTTTTCATCACCTGCCTATGAGCAAGAATATGCAGTATTTCATTTTCTGTTCTTGAGTCAGTTTGCTGAGAATGATGTTCTCCAGATTCATCCATGTCCCTACAAAGGACACGAACTTATCATTTTTGATTGCTGCATAATATTCCATGGTGTATATGTGCCACATTTACCCAGTCCAGTCTATCATGGATGGGCATTTGGGTTGGTTCCAAGTCTTTGCTATTGTAAACAGTGCTGCAATGAACATACGTGTGCGTGTGTCCTTATAGTAGAACGATTTATAGTCCTTTGGCTATATACCCTGTAATGGGATTGCTGGGTCAAATGGAATTTCTATTTCTAGGTCCTTGAGGAATCGCCACACTGTCTTCCACAATGGTTGAAATAATTTACACTCCCACCAACAGTGTAAAAGTGTTCCTATTTCTCCACATCCTCTCCAGCATCTGTTGTCTCCAGATTTTTTAATGATCGCCATTCTTACTGGCCTGAGGTGGTATCTCAATGTGGTTTTCATTTGCGTTTCTCTAATGACCAGTGATGATGAGCATTTTTTCATATGTTTGTTGACCTCATGTATGTCTTCTTTTGTAAAGTGTCTGTTCATATCCTTTGCCCATTTTTGAATGGGCTTGTTTGTTTTTTCCTGTAAAGCTGTTTGAGTTCTTTGTAAATTCTGGATATCAGCCCTTTGTCAGATGGGTAAACTGCAAAAATTTTTCCCATTCTGTTGATTGCCGATTCATTCTAGTGACTGTGTCTTTTGCCTTGCAGAAGCTGTGGAGTTTGATTAGGTCCCATTTGTCTATTTTGGCTTTTGTTGCCAATGCT
>CM052648.1:147711191-147722468 GCA_028533165.1 Leontopithecus rosalia | reverse complement strand
TGTAAGTTGTATTCCTAGGTATTTTACTCTTTTTGTAGCAATTGTGAATGGCAGTTCATCTTGATTTGGCTCTCTTTAAGTCTGTTATTAGTGTATAGGAATGCTTGTGATTTTTGCACATTGATTTTATATCCTGAGACTTTGCTGAAGTTGCTTATCAGTTTCAGGAGATTTTGGGCTGAGGCGATGGGGTCTTCAAGATTAAAAAAAATTTTTTTTCTACTTTCTTGTCATATAAATTGGATGAGAATACTCAGCACTCTTTCATGAAGAAGAGAAGACTACATACAACATTAAAGAAAAAAAAGCATTTTATTTTGACAGTCTGCCACGGCCATGTCTCATTCTGTGAGGCCTGAGCACTGCCATTTGACAAAGGCTGTCTCTGAGTAGTTCAATAGATGACACTTGTCTACTGCTCGTGAAATTCTCTTGGAAAAAATCATCAAAGATACAAAAGGTTCCTTGTGGAAAGTACATCTTGTTTTGTATTCTTATGCTTATTCCTTATCCCCAAAGGACAATTACTATATCAATATGCAGGGTGCAAAGTTAACATCAAGCATCAGCCACAATAAGAAAAATAAGATTTACTACCTGTGCTAATGGTGTCCACCGAAAGGGAGACTCCTTTACTCAAAATGTTTATTTTACAGATTTTTTTCTTCCTTCTTAGTATCATACCATGGTTAGGTCAAATTAGCTCATCTCTGAGATGTATCTTTAAGCTTTTGATGAGATTTTGCTATTAATATTAGTATGTGCTTTAGTCTGATAGCACATTTAAATGCCTAATATTGGGTGTTTAATTAGCAAATTCATGTATTCTTAAATTTTGTATAAATGTATTAGTTTTCAAAACCATCTCTATTTACTGTTTGGAAGAACAAAATATTCATGATATTTTCATTGAAGGGCAAAATCTGGATTCTTTTGCTGTATATATTGAATTTTATGAGAATGTCTTATGAATTGCATCTATTAGTTGTATGAAAATTAATTTGTTCTAAAATTATTTTGGATTAAACATGGATAGAATATTTAAACAATAAATTGTTATTAACAATAATAATGTTACAATAATAACAATTATTATTGTTATTAACAATAATAATTGTTATTAAGTGAAACTACTCAATGCAGGCGATAAGCTCTAGAAAAGAATCAATATCAAAAAAGTACAAAATCCATTTAATCTTTTATAAATTAAAATGGTAACTTATAATGCAATAGAGCCATTACGAGAAAAGGGATATTATGCCAATAATAACACCTGTCTTACATATTGTTAAGATGGTTAGCATTATTATGTAAAAGGCATAAAATAATATTCAGCATAACAGGTGGTGGCTTGACAAATAATTATCCTTTTTAGACATTATGGTAGAAATAATTCACTGTCAAACAAAGTTGGTTTATTTTCATATTATTAGTTTGTGAATTGAAAGTGTTTCTCAGCCAGAGACAACAATACACATCCTCTTTGCAGCTAGGTCTAGCTAAATGATTACCATGACCAGTGGAAAATGGGCAAAATTAAGATATATATGATTGTGATATATCTATACTTTTCTTTGCCTTTACTCTAGAGCACACACATTTCAATTTATTATAGCCTAACCTACCTACCTAAAAAAACATAGATTTATATTTATAAATTTAAAAACATTTATTAAATTAAAATTGTAATATCATTTATTATATTCCTTTCAATTTGTTTCATAAAAATCTAGGCTTCAAGTAGACTACATCTGTGAGAAAATGAATCAGAGTACATTTTTTAGCAGTATATATTCACGGATATGCATTCAAGAAATTGTTTGGGATTTTTTTTCTGTTATCTAAAAGACTATGGTATTCTTAGTTTATTTGTATTGTAATTTTATTTTACTCTCTTCTTGCAAGGTTAATACATGCAATATTTAGTTTTATTCAAAGACAATAGTAAATTATATTTCTTGGATTTTTTAATACTTGATTTTAATACTTGAGGTAGAATAAATTTTCATGTTTCTTCAAGCTCTTTCTTAAATGCAAATACTAAGTCCTACAGTTTGAATGTGTCCCCTCCAAAATACAGTGTCATAGTATTAAGACAGAGGGCCTTTAAAAGGTAATAAGTTCATGAGGGCTCCTCCCTCTTGAATAGAATTAAGGTCCTTGTAAAGAGGTTTCATTATCTTTTAGCCCTTTGCCCTGCCTTTTGCCCGGTCAGGACATATTTCTTCTCTCTGGAGGGCACAGCATTCAAGCCACCATCTTGGAAAGAGAGAGCAGACACTTACCGGAAAAGCCGGTGACACTTTAATAATAAACTTTTCAGCCTGTAGAATTAAATTTATTTTAGTTCTAAATGTAGAAATAAATTTTGTTCTTTATAACTTATCCAATCTACAGTTTTTATTACACAGACCTGCACAAAAGAAACCAGACATATCCATTTTTCATGAGGGGCTTGAAATTATCACATAATAAAATATTATTAATTTGAAAATTATTCTCAGAAATTATCTTTGATAGGTTACTAATGATATGGCATCAGTGTGTCATAACTTAAACTGATGGTGGTAGATGAGAGTGATTTTAATGAAAACTGGCAATTGAATATTTTATAGTAAATTCATTTGTACTTCTTTTTTCTTCTGGCAGGAGGGAATATTGCCATCTTAATAATGTTAAATCTTTTGATCCATGGAAAAGGGATGTTTTAGCAATTTTCCTAGCTCCTCTTGTTTTCATTGTTATCAGAGTTTAAGTTTTGTACTTCTTTTTAAAAAAATTATTCCTAAATATTTTATTCTATTTGATGCTATTGTAAATGGAATTCTTTTCTTTTCTTTTCTTTTCTTTTCTTTAATTGTACTTTGGGCTCTGGGGTACATGTGTACATACTGCATCCTGCAGGATTGTTGCATAGGTACATACATGCCATGGTGGTTTGCTGTCTCTATTCCCCCGCCCCTGCCTCCCGTCACCTACATCAGGCGTTTTTCTGGGTGTTATCCCTCCCCATCCTCCCCACCCCCTGCTCTCTCTCCCCTCTCCTCCCTTTCAACCCCAACCTATCCCAGTGAGTGTTGTTCCCTTCCCTGTGCCCAAGGGTTTTCATGTTCATCACCCATCTACGAGTGAAAACATGCAGTGTTTGGTTTTCTGTTATTGTGTCAGTTTGCTGAGAATGATGGTTTCCAGATTCATCCATATCTCTACAAAGGACAGGAACTCATCCTTTTTTATAGCTGTATAGTATTCCATGATATATATCTGCCACATTTTCCTTGTCCAGTCTATCGTCGATGGGCATTTGGGTTGGTTACAGGTCTTTGCTATTGTAAACAGCACCATATGAACATCCATGTGCATGAATGTTTAGCACATATGAACAGCACAATGAACATACATGTGCATGAGTCTTCATAATAGAACAATTTGGGATATATACCCAGTTATAGGATTGCTGAGTCGAGCGGAATTTCTATTTCTAGATCCTTGAGGAATCTCCACACTGTCTTCCATAATGGTTGAACTAATTTACACTCCCACCAACAGTGTAAAAGTAATCCTATTTCTCCACATCCTCTCCAGCATCATTTGTCTCCAGATTTTTAAATGATTGCCATTCTAACTGGCATGTGATGGTATCTCAAGGTGGTTTTGATTTGCATTTCTGTAATGACCAGTGATTTTGGTCAAAATTCCACGTTTGTTGGCCACATAAATGTCTTCTTTTGAAAAGTGTCTGTTCATATCCTTCACCCACTTTTGAATGGGGTTGTTTGTTTTTTTCTTGTAAATCTTTAGTTCTTTGTAGATTCTGGGAATTAGCCCTTTTTCAGATGGGTAGATTGCAAATATTTTTTCCCATTCTGTTGGTTGCCAATTCACTTTAATGATTGTTTCTTTTTCTGTGCAGAAGCTCTGAAGTTTAATTAGATCCCATTTGTCTATTTTGGCTTTTGTTGCCTGGCCTTTTGTGTTTTAGTCATGAAGTCCTTGCCTATGTCTATGTCTTGAATGCTGGTGCCTAGGTTTTCTTCTAGGGTTTTTATGGTGTTAGTTCTTATGCATAAATCTTTAATTCATCTGGGGTTAATTTTTGTATAAGGGGTCCAGTTTCCGCTTCCTGCATATGGCTAGCCAACTTTTTAAATATTTAAACTTAGAAGTTAATGCTAAGATTAAAAAAATGGCAACAAAAATGGTTATTTTAAAACAGGCATATAATATAACTTGAATCTGAAAAAACCCACAATAATCTATAGCTTTATAGAAGTGACATATTTATGCAATTGAAGATTTTCATATGCAAGATACAATATTTGAACTAACTTTTTTTTTTTTAGACAATCTCACTCTGTCATGGAGGCTGGAGTGCAGTGGCATGACCTTGGTTCACTGCAACCTTCATCTCCTGCGTTCAAGTGATTTTCCTGCCTCAGCCTCTGGAGCTGGGATTATAGGCATGCGCCACTACACCCAGCTAATTTTTGTATTTTTAGTAGAGACAGGATTTCACCATGTTGGCCAGATGGGTCTCAAACTTCTGACCTCAAATTTCTAACTAAACTGTGAACAATTATTAGCACATTGGGGCAACTTTTGAAGGTTATTATGTAGTTTTGCAAAAGGACTCAATTTTAGTTAAAACTAACTTGATTTCAGTTTAGTTAGTATTTTACATACATTTTATAAGATACATTTTTTTTCACAATTACTTTTATAGTGTACCTTTATAATAAAAATGTAAAAATTGTATCATGTATACATCTATATCTAATAGCTATTTCTATATTTAACTTATCATACCCATGTAAATGATTCTTATACTGAATGATATTTTATTGATTGTTAATATTGATATTAGAAATATTAGTTTCTAAAAACATACAAAGTACATCACAAAATGATTGTTACAACACAAATTGTGTACCTGTTGAATATTTTTAACTGAATATTTTAAAATTCTACTCTAAATCACTCATACGACAACTACTTTAATATCAAGTTATTAGAAAAATTGAAAGAATTTCTCAAAGATTTTCAATAATCTCAAAAGAAAAGATTAAATCTGGTCAAAGTAATTTTTTATCTTCACCTATTTATGTATAAAGCATTTCTTTAGGCACATTTGAGGAAATCAACTTAAAATTGTACTAGCTTATAGTGATTTAATGTGTCCTATGTATGTGATCAAATCTAAGCACTTCACTAAAATTATATAATTTCATTCACAAAGTAACTGTAGAATTTAAAAACTTATTTTTGTTGTTCTAAGAATGTATGCAAGAGAGTTGCTAGAGTATGAAGCTTGAAATTTAAACTAATCAAAGAAAGAAGGTCCTGATAGATTGTAAGAACTGTTGAATGTGAAATGTTAGGGTGAGCTTTAAACTAAAACAGATTTACAAGAAAAAAAAAACCCATTCAAATTGGGTGAAAGACATAAACAGACACTTTTCAAAAGAAGACTTATATGAGGACAACAAACATCAAAAAAATGCTCATCATCACTGATCATTAGAGAAATGCAAATCAAAACCACATTGAGATACTATCTCATGCCAGTTAGAATGGTGATCATTAAATAATCTGGAGACAATAGATGCTGGAGAGGATGTGGAGAAATAGGAACACTTTTACACTGTTGGTGGGAGTGTAAATTAGTTCAACCATGGTGGAAGACAGTGTGGCAATTCCTCAAGTACCTAGAAATAGAAATTCCATTTGATCCAGCAATCCCATTACAGGGTATATATCCAAAGGATTACAAATCGCTCTATTATAAAGACACATGCACACATATGTTCATTGCAGCACTGTTTACAATAGCAAAGTAAATGGGCACTTGGAACCTACCCAAATGCCCATTGATGATAGACTGCACAAGGAAAATGAGGCACATACACACCATGGAATACTACGCAGCCATAAAAAACTACTAGTTCGTGTCCTTTGTGGGGACATGGATTAGTCAGGAAGCCATCATTCTCAGAAACTGACACAAGAACAGAAAATCAAAGACTGCATGTTCTCACCCATAGGTGGGTGCAGAACAATGAGAACACATGAGCACAGGGAGGGGAGCATCACACACTGGAGTCTGTTGCAGGGGACTATGGGTGGGACAGCTGGGGGTAGGAATGTTGGGGAGGGATAACATGGGGAGAAATGCCAGATTTAGGTGACAGGTGAATGGAGACAGCAAACCACATTGCCATGTGTGTACCTATGCAACAATCCTGCATGATCTACACATGCACCCCAGAACCTAAAGTATGATTAAAAATATTTTTAATAAACAAATAAAAGTAAGAGATAGGTCATAATTGGGATGATTACAGTCAGATTTCAAATGACAAACTTTCTGACTTTGACAATGAAATTTCTCATGTAGACTGGAGTGTGATGCATGGAGTACATCGCTGATGGAACTTGGGATAATTTGAATCCCTTTACATGAATGGACCAGACAAATGCTACTGATTTTTATGTGTATCATAATATGAAAAAGTTTGGGAAGCAATGGACTAAATGGCATATTTATCAGTTTTATCTTCTCTGTGAGACAGAAATGCAGAACATTGAGATTTACCTATATAATAATGCAAAGAAAAACTATTTCTGCTCAGTATTCAACCACTTTTTAAATTTTCCTATATACTTCCAGTCCTCTAGTTTTTTATTATCCATCAACCAGCGATAAACTAGGAGTTCCTGGTCCTATCTCAAAGCATGTAACTATATGAGAATTATCGATGTTTCTCTTCAATGTCATATAACAGAAACCATTCTATTTAGTTTAAGCAGAAAATAATGTAATACAAAATATTTTCACTCTTTCAAAAGTTTTGAAAGCCCATCATAAGCAGATGCTAGCGTGGGTGGGTGGAGGGTCCAGGAAATTCTCTGACAACTACCAGAGTAGATCCATGAAGGAATTAGCTATTCTATGTGACCTTCTCATTCCATAGCTACAAGATAGGGACTGAGTAGACACCAGTATGGTTTTGATTCCAAGGGGTAAGGTAGTTGCTACAATCTAAACTATTAAAGCAGACCCTTGTTTTATACCATCTCTTCTGACACTTACTAACCAACCAAATGTAAACCATCTTGTATTAATCCAAACATACACATTGTTTAAGTGAAGGAAATTGACTTTTACTGTTCCAGTCTCCTCTATTGATGAAGGCACATTAGAAACAGTTTAGAATATATGTGAGCGAGCCAATCTATTGTATATGCTACAATTACCTTTTGAAATTAAAATTATCTTCTCCTTATTTTGAGTTTTCTCAACTACAAAATTAGGCGGCTGTATTAGAAAATACGTAAGATTAATTCCGTTTGAAGCATTCTATGAATGTAAGTTGTATGTAAAAGCATAGTAAGAGATGGTCATAGCTAGGAATAGAACAAGTCAAAAAAAAGAACATACCATAGGAAATATTGAAGACTATGAGTATTAAAATATATGTAATATTGACTAAAATTATAACAATATCTTTAACAAATAAGCAAGTTGATTTTTTTAAATAATCATTAAGACTTTTGATAGAAATGTGAAATTTATGCTTTTTCTGGAATCATAATTGCTAATCTAAACTTCTTCCAAGATTCTCTTGTTAGTCATCAATATAAATACATATATGCACACTTATAAATACATATATGCACAATATAAATACATATACACACTTCGCACACAAGGCATGTGTTTACATCATTTTTACTTAGAAATAAGATGAAAGGATTAAAATAAGATGGTGTTGTCCAAAATTAAATGATTCCAAATTCTTTTTGTGTAACTTATGAACAGCTTCCTCCAATACTTGTAAATACAATTTATGCCTTTTGTCTGTAAGTCTAAGTAACAACACAAATATAAGGACAATTTGTATTGCCTTATCTAAAATAAGTGATCATGATTACAATTTGTTTACAAGTGGAAATTCCATCTTCCTGCCCTGCAATTAGTTGACTAACACAGATAGCATTTGAGAAGTATTGCTAATTAATTGTTAACAACCTGCTGGGAACATAACCAAGACAAACACCAAATTGCAAAACTAGTTATCAAGTGTGCTGGAGCAGAAATGATTTAAGAATTTTAATCAGAATTTTTGGTACAAAGTACTTATTTAGCTTGGCTACCTAAATGAATGAAGCATTAAGTAGAGAAAATGGGGATGGCAAGCTTAATTTACTAAGCATAGAGTTCTTTGTACTCTCTTAGTTATTTTAAACAATTTTATATGGCTTGGTTTCTTTATGATATGATTTGACAATTTTTGCAAGGTATGACTACAAAATTAGTTGCTATTTCACTTTTTGATTTTGTGGATTTAAAAGGTTGTCAACCACCAGGACTGACACATTTTTAATTTATATTAAAATCTGAATATATAAAAATATATGGAATTTATGAGTCAGTAAATAGTATTATAACCAATTCTGTAAAGTCAATTTAAACTGGCCTTTATCAAAATAAATAAGGCATAAAACACAAAATTAACAAAAGCCCCAGTATTTTTTGATACAGTCCCTTTGTTCTCTCCTTGCATTCTTAAGTTATTATGCTTCATAATTTAGCAAAGGTTATATTTTTCTCCTCCTCCTGTTTATTCCACCTATGCCAGATCACTCACTACTTGTTTCTCCATTTTTATTTTTACATTAAACTCTCACTGTTTAATATTTTCTCATATATTGATTTTATGAAGTTAAAATTTAGGAGAGAATTAGTACATATTATGTTTTGCTGTTGAAGCAAACTGGCAGTTTATTTATCCACTGATTTACTAAACTCATTATTATTACACATCTTTATATTTGAGCTGCTGAACCAGAAACTGGGGCTAAATCATTGATTTAAAAATTGTGTCATGCCCTTCTTAAGGTTTTAATTTAATGAAAAATATACTTGATATAATGTCTGTCAATGATGGATGTTTTTAGGGAAAAGTAAAATGCATTAATGCAATAGAGCATGGAAAAGAGGTAGCAAGAGTTTCCTTTTTAAATAGGCTGAGCAAGAAGGACAAAGAGTAAAGATATTGGAAAGTTCTCTAAAAGCCACAAAATTCGAAGTCCTATAAACCATTATAACCACTAATTAACACTTATGTGTTATGTGTAGCCATTGGTGGCATTTCGAGCAGAAGATGAGATCATTTTATTTTCTTTTTCAAAGAATTGCTTTGTTTGAAGTTTACAAAGTTGACTCTGGAGGCAAAATGGAGATTGTAGTCCTCTTTGTAGGATATTTCAGGGGTCCAGGTGAGAGACGAAGAAATTAGAATAGATATATTGAGAAATGGTTACTTAAAACATAATTTGCAATGAAATTGGAAACATAAACTTTAAGCACAAGGTTAATGAAGACTCTAAAAGCAGTCTTTTTAACTTCTCAGTAGAAAAGCACTGTAAAGCAAGGAGTTTATTAATCACAGCTAGACTCATCATACCTCTCATGAACATATATAGAGAGAACGATGACACAATGTTTCTAGATTGTTTTTCTATATTTCCTCAAAAATTCTCAACTTAAGACTCTATTTCTATAAACTTTTTGCTTTATTTTATACTTACTTCCTAATTTTATATTTTTAGTTATATTTTACATTTAAAATATACCTTTAAACCATTTTTCCAGAACTGAGCCCTTTTCTAAATTTTAGAAATACAAATGTATTTCAATTTCAGACTAATAAGTTATTTCAGAATATTGAGACTAAACAGTTTTATACTATTTATTTAAAATTAGTGAGCATTTTTCTATAGTGAATGCATTCAAGTAGTACAAAGAGAAAAATGATACACAGGAAGAAAATGTTCATGAAATGAGAGATCAATGATTACTTCTGAGAATCAACTTCATCTAGTCTATGCCGAAGGCTACAAATACGTGAAATATGCATTAAAAACCACATGAGAAACCAATAATAAATATCAAAAATTATAAAATTGATCAAAGTTAATCTAAAAAATTTGTCGTATGGCACGTGTAAATTTAATGTCAGTAACAAATGTGAAGTCAGTTATAAAATTTGATAAGATAAATAAAATATTTTTTTCATGTAGGCTCTGTGTATAAAGTGATAAAGTAAACATATGTGACATGCCATGTTAGATCTTATGTCTTATTAAAGGACAGAGACATCTAATAGGTAAACACAAATGTAACAATTACTGTCGATTGTAAAGTGGAAAAATGTACAATGAAGTGTATATAAAGAAAACTACTGGAGAGGGTTAATGTAGATTAAATGATACTTAAGAGTCAGATGTATTTTGAAAAACTTGTTTATTGAGAATCAGAGAATGAGTCAGGGAAAATATATAAATTCATCATTTATTAGTCAGGTTCCGCCAAAACTAGAAGGTGCATATGTGGGGTTTTTTTGTTGTTGTTTTTTGTATTGTTTTGTTTTGTTTTTTTGAGACGGAGTTTCTCTCTTGTTACCCAGGCTGGAGTGCAATGGTGCCATCTCGGCTCACCGCAACCTCCGCCTCCTGGGTTCAAGCAATTCTCCCACCTCAGCCTCTTGAGTAGCTGGGATTATAGGCACGCGCCACCATGCCCAGCTAATTTTTTTTTTTTTTTTTTTTTTTTTTTTTGGTATTTTTAGTAGAGACGGAGTTTCACCATGTTTACCAGGATGGTCTCGATCTCTAGACCTCATGATCCACCCACCTCGGCTTCCCAAAGTGCTGGGATTACAGGCTTGAGCCACCTCGCCCGGCCCATATATGTTTTATAGATAAGGAGAGAAAAGGGTCACTCAATGATTTTGAAGTAGGTGATTCAGAACAGGCATAATGGAAGGGTTTAGTTGAGCAGGTATCCTGGGAGATTCGATTCACAGAGGCATTTGTATTTTAATGCAAATAGATAAGCAGACAGGATTAAATATATGATGGATATGATGAACCAAGATTATCATGAAAATGAGGACGCTGAATTGAGGAGAAAAATTGTGCCTACAGCTTTGTTCCTGCGGCTTCATTAAACAGATGCAGCAGTTTACAAGGCAGTTTCTTCTGTAAGTATATCTACCTTCCTGTGTGGTTGCATTTACAGATTTCACAGAAGCATTTGTGTGTAGGTGAGCAGGGGCATTTCATTATTTGCAGAAGTTTGAATTTTCTAACCAAAGGATTCAAGCCAATCAACTGGGAAGTGATTAGTTTTAAAATGAGATTTCCGGGCCGGGCGCGGTGGCTCAAGCCTGTAATCCCAGCACTTTGGGAGGCCGAGACAGATGGATCACGAGA
>CM052648.1:147629660-147711091 GCA_028533165.1 Leontopithecus rosalia | reverse complement strand
GATACAAAAAATTAGCTGGGCATGGTGGTGCGTGCCTGTAATCCCAGCTACTCAGGAGGCTGAGGCAGGAGAATTGCCTGAACCCAGGAGGCGGAGGTTGCGGTGAGCCGAGATCGCGCCATTGCACTCCAGCCTGGGTAACAAGAGCGAAACTCCGTCTCAAAAAAAAAAAAAAAAAAAAAAAAAAAAAAAAAAAAGATTTCCACAAGGGAAACAGATACGTCAACAAACAGAAATATATATATATAAACACTTTGAAAATGTTTCTAATAATATATTTTAAAACAAAAAAGAAATGATATAGTTAATGAACATTTATTTAATACATTACTGAAGAAAAATGACAGTTTATATAAACAGTTTTACTGAATGAGATGACAATATATTTTTAAAATATTATTAGTCTCTAACTTAATGAAATTTCAACAGGTAAACATAATTTTTAATGAAATTCCACAGATACCAAAGTTTATCTGAAAGAGAAAATGTAATCAAATAGCTAGTTCAGTTTTTTTAAAAAGCAGAATAATTAGAATTAGAAGGCAATTTATTGATTGTATAAACTATACCAAATAACTACATAATTATAGTCATTAAGACAGTTTTATATTTCTACTGATATAGAAACTTAGAAAGACAAAATAGAACAGGCAATTCAGAAGGAGACAAATATTTAGATGATTGTCAAAAGGAACACACATATAAACATATACACATTTTGAAGAGAAGAGCAAGCATTATAACCGGATTCAAATATGGCAGAGAATTTCAAACTAAAGATGGGAAATTTAAAATAACTATGATTAATATGCTAAGCTTTCTAGTGTAAAAGACTGACACTATGAAATAATCAATGGGCATTATAAGCCTAGAGATGAAAATGCTCAAAATTCATCAAAAGGAAATGCTAAAATCAAAATATTATAACAGAAATCAAAATGTCTTTTCTGTATTTATCAAACTCATGATAGCCAAGGAAGGATAATTGAGCTTGAATATGTGTCAATGGAAATATCAAACCTAAGATACAAAGAAAAAAATAAGAGAAACAAAAAAGACTGTCCAAGAATTGAGGAACAGATATAATGTATAACTTACAAATAATGGGAAAACTGTGATACTAGAAAAAGAGTAAAGAAAGCAAGAAATGGAATAATGGTTGAGAGTTTTCCAAAATGAATTCCATAAACCAAAATAAATATCCAGGAAACTCAGAGAATGCCAAACAAGATAAACATTTACAAATCTACAGTTAGACATATCTTATTTGAACTGTGGAAAATGTAGGAAAAAAAGCCAGATTTTTTGAAAAGAAAATCTAGAAAGTCTAGAAATAATTCATATTTTAAAAAAATTCTAAGATACATTATCTGTATAGGAGAAAGAATGAGAATTATGTGAGACTTAGTTTCTGAAACCTTTTAAGAAAAAAGGAAGTACAATTAAATATTTAAAATGTTTAAAGTAAAAAGCACCAACCTAGAATTTTGAATTTGGCGAGATTTTTCTCTAATATGTAAGGCAAATGTAATAGAGAAATTATCAGTAAGGAAACAGATAACTTAGACAACACTCTAAACCAATTGGAACTAACAGCACACAGAATATTCCACCAACAACAGCAAAATGTATATTTTTACCAAGGGCACATGGGGTAGTATTTGGGGATGGACAGTGCTCTGTGAACCTATACTGCTTTTTTAAGTCTATTAATTTTAACAATAAAAAGGTTGATATTCCTCCCAGATAAGAAGAGCATAGACAGATAGTCAAATGTTAGTGAGGTGTCTCCATATTGTCTTCAGGGACTTAGGCTTTTACAAATTTCCATTCTCATCCTACCATAATATCATCTACCTTCATGTTTTCAAGATGGCTACTGGTTGTGTTCCAGCCTAAAGACCATTATCTCACACGATAAAAAGAGATAAGGTAGGAAGAAGAGCAAAAATTATGGTGTTTTCCAAGAAATTTTCTGGAAGATCTGCCAGACACTTACATTTTATAAGTTCTTAAAAACTGAATTGTATTAGCACCACTAACTGCAAGGTAGGGTGAGAATTCTAACATTTTACATGAATATTTTATATTAAATACAATTGAAGTAAGCAAATAAAGATAAAATAAGAACACGGAAATTAAATTGGCAAGGACTTGTCCCTGTCACAAAAGTATAACTATATGTTAGAGGACACAACATAAAATATTTCAACATATTATTCGTTGTTGGTTGCAGGAAAATAAGTGGAACCATGAATATTTGACATCAGAACTTTTAAAGAAATTTGATATAGCAAGAAAATGTGATTATACCATAAGCAGAAGGAAAATATTAATAAATGCAATTATTTGTCCATGTCAAAAGATATGTAACATTAAACAAAATAACCCAGAAAGCTGCCAGGGTTAATTTTCACCAATTTCTTATTTTGTCTTCAGGTAACAATTCATATCTATGCTTATTAGCAGTCTTGAGTATGCAAGAAAATAAGGACCAAAACTTCCTCAGATTTTAAAAATGGGCAAAACAAAAATTTCAGGTGCTAACTGAAAACTCCTTCAGTCCACTGGGTTTCACCAAACTACAACCAAGCAACCTCTGTTATCATTTTGCTGTCAAATCTCACTTAGGCAACTGTTCAGTTGTTAAGTTTATGCTTTCTTTCTTCTTTTTTAATTTTTTATTTATTTTTTTCTAACTACTATTTTATTCATTAACTATAACAACATGTTACATTGTTATTGATTTACACTGCAAACATGGTTGTCCTGGTATAGAAGAAAAACTGTTTGGCCATATGGTACTTTATTGCTTTACTTAACTTTATTTTGCCATATGGTACATATTTCTTTACTTAATAAACTTACTGTGAAATTGTTAAATATTTGTATAATTGAAATTGTAAATGCTTTCTAATATTCAAGTTTGTTAAATAACTTGCTAAAAGAGTTTTAATTGTATATGGGGGAATTGGATGGGAATTTTGCTCTAAATTATTTCTTCCATTTAACAATAAGAGACTATGTACTCCTGTTTTCTGAAAATTACCTATCCAACAAATTTGCAGGAAGAAATTAAAATATTGGGGAATGCCTGTATTGGATAAAAAGTTTATTTGTTGATTGCAGGTTTATTGTTTGTTCAAATTCAGTAGGAAATGTCGATCTTTATTTGGTTGGATGCTCATATTTATTTTGCACATTAATTTACCGCTCAGTCTTTTTGAACTGCAATCTTCATTTGCTTTCACTGCCATCTTGCTATTGGTATCTAGCCCACACAAACACTGCTTATCCACGATCCCTCTTATCATCCTTATCACCTACCTAAACTTTAAAATTCAGAGCATTTTAGGTTCTATTCTTTGTTCTCTTATCTATATAGACTTGCTTCTTGGTGATCTCATCCAGGCCCACATCTTTAAATACAATTCATGGACCCATGATTTCCAAACACATATCCTCACTCATAAGAAGGTGTTGAACAGTGAGAACACATGGACACAGGGAGAAGAACATCACACCTCAGGGACTGTTGGGGGTTGGGAGAACTAGGGGAGGGATAGCAGGGGTTGAGGGGATTGGGGAGGGCTAACATTAGGGGAAATACCTGATGTAGATGACAGGGAGATGGATGCAGCAAACCACTATGGCATGTGTATACCTATGTAACAAACCTGCACGTTCTGCATATGTATGCCAGAACTTAAAGTATAATAAAAAAGTAAAAAAGAAAAAACATATAGGATCTCCCTCAAACTTCAACTCACATTGTGATATCTACATCCATCTTAATTATCAGTATTTTTACACAGATATCTAACAGATAGGATGAACAAAAGCCCCAGTTTTCTATGAGCATCTCCAGTTTTCTCTCATACCATGCTAGCTAACAGTACTCAACTTTTATAACATATATCCTGGATTGTATAATAAAGTGTATGGTCACTCTACTGAGCTGATAAGATATTGAACTTTATGTGTCTACAACCAAAGTCATAAAAAATGTTAAATTTGTGTAAAATATCATCAAATAACTGTTTTATAGACATATAAGATAGACAAAATATATTCATTAAAAGTAATAATTATATACTATAAACCTGTTACATCAATGAAGAATTAAAGCATTATCAACATATTTTAATTCATCTTTATAAAACTAATGGAATTTCAACCTTACCATTCTTTCTGAGGCATATCTAACATTCTGAGTATGTATATCCCATCCTCTTGCTTTTCTTTGGGGTTTACTATTGTGATTGAGTATTTATTAGTTTTGCCTGAGTTTGAGATTGTATTAATAGAATTATGTTCTATAAAGTCGTAGAATAGCATACTTTGCTAGTGGTAGTTTTTAGCATTGATTCTGGTTAGTGCAGTTCTAGTTAATTCTTAGTCACTTATCTGAAATATTTTTATGTTTAAATTTGCATACTTATAGGTATATATGTGTTTCAAGGTCAGCCATTTGACTTACTTTTTATGCTACCATGAACCTGGGGCTAAGATATATTGTACATGTGTCAGAATATCCATTTTCAAATTTCTTTAATTTATATACTTAGCAGTAGAAATGCTACATTGTATGCCATATACATGATCACCTTTGATTGGCAATGCCAAATACTTGGAGAAAGTAATTGTAGTAATGTATTCTTTTTACTAGTAGTGTACTAATTTTTTAAAATTCCAAATATTTATGTGCTTTAAAAATGGAAAGTACCCAATCTGGGAGTGTGGAATTATGTTTAGTAAGGTGCATTAACATTTTATCAATCAATAAAAATGATCATGGTTCCTCTGTGAAGTGCTATTTTATTTTACTGATTTTTATATTGAAAAGTATTTTTATTCCTGAATAATCACATTTTAAAACATTCTCAGTAATAAACCTTTCAGTTCTTTATGTCTAAAGTATCTCCTAATTTTGTTGTCTTTCCATTTTTCTCATCACATGTTGATGAACAAAGATTGCTATGGTTACTTTAGAAAAGTTTTACGTTATAATTTTTGCTGCTAAAAAATATTTAAGGCCAGATCCAGGAAGTTGAAGCAGACTTTCTCTGAGGAAATTTTTGGTAAGTTCCTGGTGCCAGTCTGCCACAAAATAAGGCTGTAGAAGGTAGGGATGTATATCCTTTGGTTTGGGAAGTTGGTGATAAGGCACTCTCGAGAGTAAGGTTTACTCATAGTGTCCCCCTTTCTGATTTGGGCCAGAGAGCATAGAGAGATCTCCAAGTTATTGACAGATCTCAGACTCATAGACAATATTGACAGTACACAAATATATACTGTATTTAGTACATACTTAAATAAAGCTCTCGAGCAATTCAGTAATAATAATACAATAAATTTACTACAATAAAGCTCTTGAGCAATTCAGAAATAATAATACAAACCACAAATAAAAATGGACAAAAACCTTAAAGGAGCACATAACAAAAATTTATATGTGAATAGCTAATATATTTGTGTATATATGCATTACATTTTGAAAATTACAATGGTAAAAAGTAGCATACAACAAAATGGAGACTTATGAGACAATAAAAAAAGCCTTAGGATGAAATCTACCTTGCCAGCACATTGATCTTGGACTTCTCAGCCTTCAGACTGTGAGAAATATATTTCTCTTGTTTAAGCCACCCAGCCTATGGCATTTTGCTGTGACAGCCTGAACACACTAATATACTCTTGCACACAATAACCAACCATGAATGGTTTTATCTTTGGACACAAGAGAGACCAACTAACCAATCTTCAAAGCTAACACAAGGGTTATAAAGGCTAAATTTTCTGATAGGCAACTCCATGATGGATACCTATATCAAGAATAACCATGAAATCAACAGCTTTAAGCAACATGTGAAGTTCAGGGGCTTTTGTTGTGGTGTCTTCAATATTCAGAACAATGCACCGTACTTGGCATGAAGTAAATTAAAAAATATTTGTTGAATAAATAAATACATGAAAATGCTGATGTCAATCATGGTTTGAATTAAACTTTGCAGAAGGATTTTGGGAAATACTTTTACTTTCTCAATCTCTGGGAATACATTAACAGTAAATGTTAAAATGAGGGGATATATAAGCTTACATATTATTTAAATAAATAATATAACCATTGTTTTTTTAAAAAGTACCACTTACAATATCACAAAAATTTAAATCCTTATACTTAAATCTTCCTAAATATACGCAAGATCTATTACATAAAAACTAACAAATGGATTTAACAAAAAGCGAAGCATTTCTAAATAAGTGGAAAGACATTCCACGGCCATGAATTGGAAGACTCAGTATTGTTGTCAATTCTCCCCAAAGGTATCTATAGATATAGTGCAATTCTACTCAATCAAAATTTCAAGATTCCTTGTTGCTACAGACAGAGTATTCTAAAATTTATATTGAAAGGTACATAAATTAGAATAGCCAAATCAATTTTGTAAATAAATAACTAGAGTACTTATACTACCTGATTTTCAGAAGTCAGACCTACTCTAAAAGGTACCCTATGAAGACAGTATGGTATCAAAAAATAATAGATATATAATGAATACAATAAAATAAAAGATACACAAAGACATAGATACCCAACTGGTTTTTGGTGAAATTCACAGAGATTTTAAATTTTTTAATTTATTTAAATTAATTTTTTCGAAATAGGGTTTTGTTCTGTTTCCCAGGCTAGATTGCAGTGGTGCAACAACAGCTCACTGAAACCTCAAACTTCTGGGATCAAGCAATCTTCCTGCCTCAGCCTCACTAGGAGTGGGGATTACAGGTTTGCACCACAATACCCAGTTAATTTTTTAATCTTTCATAGAGATAGGTTCTTGCTGTGTTGCCCAGGCTGAGCTCAAACTCGGGCCGATCCTCCCACCTCAGCCTCCCAAAGTGCTGCCATTATAATGAGCCACTACACCCACCTTAATTTAAAAAAGCTCATTCTACTAATGATTATAAAACAATTAGATTACAAAACAATTAGTCATATTCATAAAATGATGCTTATGAATGAAAACAGTAGTTGCCAGGGATCAAGGATGGAAGTAGGGATTGGGTATAAAGTAGCACAGAGAAATTTGAAAGTTTCTCCACTTCTTTGCATCAATATTGCTATTGTTTTATTGAACTATAAATACTATAAAAATTACCATTTTTAGTTAGGTAGCTTGATGACCTTAAATAAATCTATAAGGTAGTATAAATATCATTACAACTAAGAGGTATAACATCCCCATAACTCCAAAATGGCCTATTTTTCTTTCTTTCGCAGTCAAATTCCTTCCCTTCACACTAGTATTTGTCGACCACTAATAAGCATCACATTATTTCGCATTTTCCAGAAAGTCATATAAATAAAATCACATATTATGTCACATTTTTTCATCTGGCTTCCTTCCTTTTTCAAAACACTTTTGAGATTTATTCTTCCCCCACCAGCTCTGTTAAGGTATAATTAGCAAGTTAAAGTTATATATATTTGAAATATACAATGTGAATTTTTAAATATACAAATACATTATGAAATTATCATCAAGCTAATTAACACATCTGTGACTTCTCATAGATACTTTTTTGGTGGGAACACTTAATGATCCACTCTACTAGCTGATTTTGTATATACACTACATTACTGTTAACTATAGTCACCATGTTGTACACTAGAGTTTCTAAATATTGATTTTGATAATGCTTAAATGAGCATATATGTTCTTGTTTTCCAAAATAAATGCAGCATTTTCTGGTAGTTTTACTATCTGTGTAACTTTAGGGAGACACTTATAAAAATAAGAAATCAAATCATAATTCTTAATTTAAATCCATATATTTATTATTTATTTAATGATTCAGTATAAATAACTGGGATTTATTTAAAAGTTATTTTTAAATAAGTGGAAATCTTCCATCATCTTTTCTTTCATTAAGAATCACAGTAAATGTATTTACTTCAATTTTCTCATCTTTCTGTTTGGTGTGTATGTATCTATGCAAACACACACACACACACACACACACTTCTATAAATATAATCAAGACTGACATCTAGAGACATGGTACAACTATACAAATCAAAATTTTGTTGTGCTTATTTACTAAACATCTATTCAATCTCATATATTAAAAATTCTAAGACAATTTCATAGTGTCCTCAGTTTTCGTAATTCTCTGATCGTTACTGAATGAGAACATTTTCCATACATTTTTTGGTAACGTTTCACTTTGAGGTTTGCAATTCCACTATTAGTTTATATAAAATATAAATATTTTGTCCTATAACACAGATTATAATTTTCATTCACTCTTCGTCCACTGTTTAATTTTACGTGGTTGACAATCAAATGCTAGAATTTATTTAACTCAACCTGTCAATAGTTTCTGTCTTAGATAAAGATTGCTATGAAAGTGACAGATGTGGAAAGGAATACTGCTAAAATATGTTGGCTAAAGTAAGGAAACTTTCAGGATTTAGGTATATGAGAATAATGAAAAAGCGGAGAGGGCAGAAAATTATTTAAATTTATTTTTAAATTTGAGGCATAATCCTCAAGGCAACAGATTTTATATAAGAACTTAGAGAAGTACTAATCTAGGAGGAGAAAACAACTGGGCTTCTGAGTTATGTTGAATATTAAACAAAAGCAAGTTCAGGTAAAGTGGTGACCTGCAAAGATACTCAGGTTACAACTGAGGTGAAGATTTTAAATAATATTTAGGGAAAATTTGCCTTCTTATCATGAACCAGTTGCTCCAGAGTTCAGAAGTATAAAGTCATGTCAGAGTCGATCATGCCCAGAACATTTTGAGAATGGCAGTAAAGCCAAGAAACAATTAAACCTGGAGACTTGTGTTTAAACGTTGATCAACACAAGAATGAGAAATATTATGGCCTGGTTCTAATTTTTGTTGAGACGGGGTCTCGTTCTGTAAACCAGGGTGGAATGGAGTGGCATGATCTCAGCTCACTCTAACCTCTGCCTCTCAAGTTCTAGCAATTTTCCTGCCTTCGCTTCCCAAGTAGCTGGGACTATAGGCACCCTCCACTGCAACTGCCTAATTTTTGCATTTTTAGTAGAGACAGGGTCTCCCCAAGATGGTCAGGGGTCTTGAGCTTCTGACCTCAGGTGATCTGCCTGCCTTGGTGTGAGCCACTGCCTCTTGCCTATGGATTATTTTTAATAGCTTTTTGAAAAAAAGTGAAAATTTTGTTTCTAAAAGAAATCAATTTGAATTTCTGAAGTTTATAGGTGAACTGATGAATTCTCCTGAGTAGCAGATGTTAACTGTGGAGATTGGCAAAGCTGACAGAGAAAGCAACAACAAAGACCAAAGTAACATAGAGTAAATTGTTCTGAATTGCGTCATGGACAGCACTCTGAAAGCAAACATAAAATATTTGCTTCACTTTTGTCAACTGATTTATCTTTGCCAATACTGAATGTTTGATTATGTCCCTTCCAAAATTCAGGTACTGCCAATGTGATGGAATAACGAAGTGGGGCCTTTAAAAGGCAATTAGGCCACGAGTTTCACAGCCTCCCCTCCAGAGGATGAAGCCCTCAACAAAAAACAAGAACAGACAGCACTTTGATCTTGGACTTCTCAACCTCCAGAAGTGTAAGAAAATATATTTCTGTTTTTATATAAATTACCAAGTCTTAATTTATATAAGACTGAATTAAGTATGTATGAACATGTATGTTCTCTTTTCTAGCTTTTTCTGGTTAGTTTTGACCAATGCCAATCATTTCATGAATTTAAAAATACATTGCTTTATTAGGTTGTTCTGTCTAGCCAATTGTTAAAAATATGTCTGTATCTTTAGCAATCAACTCTTATACTGTAGAAAATATGATCTTTGGAGGCATTTTTAGGACATAAAAAAATGGCTTACAGTAATTTTAGGGGTCCAATTTTCTCTATGAATTTTCCCTTTATATGGTTATATGTATTATAGTCTTAACATGTTTTGTTATCATTGGGATTTTCCTTACATTTTTAACTTTTAAAAATGAGAAGTGAATTTCCCAAGCCTATATTTCCTAAGAAACAAATAACTGGAATTTTTCAGTTTCACTGTATAGTCAGCTTCTCTCTCCCTCTCTCCCTCAATTAAATTGGTTCATTATTTCAATTCTTTTAGTTAAACTGTAATGTAAACTCTATGCTCTTTTGTAGAATTAATGTTAATAAATTATTATTTATTTTTTGATAACTTCCAATCCCATCGCATCCTTTCTTTAGTAACTTCAAATCTCATTGAAAAGTTAAAAGCCTGACTGAATCACACACAATTATACAACATATTAAATGTATATTTATGCTTGCCCTGGCATTGTTTTCCTTCACATAACTTTTCATTCTTTATGGGTCCTAATTCTACATTTATTTTGCACATTTTATAGTATACAAATTATTTTTATATTTTTTCTCAAGTAATTTCTTGAATGAAATAGAGTATAATTACTTTGAGAAAAAGTACAATCAGACAGTTCAAGGAAAAGAATAGTGCTTTTAAGTGTCTTCTAGACATTGTTAAATGAGAATTTTTTTTAAGTTTTCAATCATTTGTTTTGTGAATAGATTTACTAAAATTGTTTGTGAACCACTAATCTCTATTCCATGCTTAAGGTTAGTAATGATTTCTGGTGAAGAAGTAAATGCTGCAGCTTGCTTAACACTATGAAGAATTTTGTTAATGACCGTGGTAAGGAATCAATAAATTCCAAAAAGCTATATTTGTTAATCTTTAAAAACGATCCTATAGTGATGCTACTTTGAAAAATAAAAATAAAAAGTGGAATTAAAATTAAATTAAAAATATCCTCACTTAATTACATTCTAAAGGTATTTCATTTCGACCTTTTATTTTTTTCCAAAAGAGCTGCTGAAAATACCAAGTTCCAAATGGTTGAAAGTTTGACTCCTTAAACCATCCAAAACCACATGTAATTTACATCTACAAACAGTACGAATTAAAGAACAGCATTGCAAATGAAAACACACATAGAAATCAATATAATTTTCTATGCTATTCATTGAAAGATGTAGCAAAGACTATTTAAATGCTAGTTCGTATTGAAAGTGGTCATCTTATTAATCAATATATTTTTTGTTTGAAGATTTTTTAAAAATAGTGTTACATATGTTACTGCTTTTTAAAATGATTTTCAGTCATTGGATTCTGTTTTAGGGAGAAGCTACATGGAGAGTTAATGAATCCACCAAAAAATGTGGTAGTTTCAAGCATTTCCGTTCTCCTAACAGCCAAGCCCCTGAGAAACTGATTTGATCAATGCATAATCATTTCCTTCCAGATGAATGTGCCCACATAACTAGAATGTTCATTTTGTGGTCCAGTAATTTTGGTTGACTTAATGACACAAGTAGAACAACTATGAGTAACTATGCAGTATCCAATTAATTTCTTGGTGATAGATTTTCAGGAGTCAATCTAGTCAACCGCATAGCATGAGATACTTTCAAATTATCTCACATAATCCAGTGAAATTTTATTGCAAGAAGTATTTACTGCAGATGTCTTGTCTTGCGTACAGATAAATTGATATATAAGCTCCTTGAAATCACCTTTATGTAAAAATAAGTTATGACTTTCTTTCATGTAGGGATACATCAATTATGCTTATTTATAGAAATCAACCCCTATTTATATTTGTGGTAAAAGTAGCAATGAAAACTACATATGTTAGTAGATAAGAAAAAAACATGAAGTAGAAGAGACTTTAACTGCGTATCAGCTGACATTCTTATTGTTAAGGAGAATAAAGTCTTTATACATAGATAAAACCTATTTAGGCCTAATGGTTATTAAGTTATGATATATCAATTTAATAACATTACATATTTAGAGAGATATGCCTATGAAGGATTCACTACTTACTAGGCACCAGTGACATAAAGATAAAAATATTCCGTTTTCTTTACATAGCTTACAGTCTGGTGTCTACCAGGGACCTGTGTAAATGTGTGAGAATGGGCAATGAGGTTAGCCAATTCTTACCAATAGATTACAGGCAATTACTAAAATGGGACATGAAACAATATATTTTTTTAAATGAGAGAAAAAAAATCTGAAAAATAACAAAGCTCTAAGTCCAAACTATAAAAGGAAGGACAAAGCAAGTTAATGCAGGAGAATAGATCTTTATTTTCAAAGACCCTGCAAAGGCATATTACATATAACAATGTTTTTATATGTAATATAATATATAAAATAATATATATAATATAAAAAATAATGTGAATATTGCTGTATTTTCAAAGACCCTGCAAAGGCATATTACGTATACGTAATATACATGTATATTACGTATACGTAATATGTAATGTGCCTTTGCAGGGTCTTTGAAAACACAGCAATATTCACATTATTTTTTTCCTTCTTCTGAAAAGTTACAAAAAACATAGAATAGAAAAGTAAATAAAAATCTACTTTTGCTAACAATGTAAACATCCATTTTTAAAAAGTCAGTTATCAAATTGGCTTAATTCTATAGATATCATAATGATGTGAAATAATTATACTACTGCAATTATGTTGTGTCTAAATTTATCATGTTGAAAATAACAAATATATTACTTTATGCTGTTTAAATCATACGGTGTTCAATTTTTGACTTCATTTTTTAAAAACTATAACTTTGTTTTATTTTAAATGTTTTAAATGTAAAGTGATTGAATAAGTTTTATTGAAAATGCACACTTTTAAGGCAATTAATAACTGTGATGAAGTATGACATTGAAAAGCCACCCTGCTGATATTTTATCAAAAATCAAGACAGCTCACAATCTATAATTCACCATTTTTACTTTTATCTGCTTAGGAAAGAAAGCAAAAGAAATAGCTTCGTCTATATTTTACAGTTTAGAAATCAATATTAATAAATCAATGTCAACAACATTATTTTGCAAACTCTATCATATTTCTTAAATATGTGACCTAAACATGGGGCATGTATATTATTCTTTGTGGTTGGAAATGTGAAAGTGAGGTTTGTGAAACATCTTTCATTACAGACCACTGTTATCAGTCAATCACATTTTTATAAATAGATATCATTTAGGATGAAATTTTTATGCTTAGACTTAGCCTGCAGGTAGATTTTTTTATGTCTGAAGAACATTTTTCGAGTTGTTCGTGAGTTGTTACAGAGTAGAAAAGTGGATTTTTCCTATTTATAAAATTTCTAGGGTGACAACTTCCAGATCCATCTTTCAATCAAAAAGAAAATACCAGTCTGTGCAAAGCATGGACTGAAGAATGTCTGTCTTTTAGAATTTTAGAGTATAAAATTGATATTGGCCTGAGCAAATATATAATGTTGCTGAGATTTAAAGGCAACAGCGTTTTTATTTTTTACTTTGCCAATGGCATTTATGGAAACAACATATTTGTAGGTCTGAAACGGTGGATGGCTGCACTAAACATCACACTTCTCCTACTTCTAACTTCTCCTCCTTCCTCGATTAAGTGAAGAATAGATTTAGAAAAAAATTTTAAAAATGGCAGATTTTAATGAGAATTCTATAGAAAAGAAATAAGAAAATGATAGTTCTAGACTGTGTAATGTATAAAAATTTACCAGACTGGTAAATCTATAAACTGGAGCAATAAAATAGAAGCAGAGATGTGAGACTAAGTCTCCACTCCATCAATGATTATTTTATTTTCCATATAAATCATGTCAACCTTACAATGTCAATTTTCATCTATCTCCCTATCTATCTATCTATCTATCTATCTACCTATCTATCTATCTCTACCTACCTACCTATATCTATCTATCTTTGAACCTCAGCCTAGAATTTAGTTTAATAAATAGTTGTTGAGAAAATAAGTGAAAAAGGCAATGCTTTGGGAGACATTTCAATTCATGAAAAGGCACAATTGAGGAGACATAGAAGTTTAGACAAATAAGATACTTTATTATTTTATAAGCATCTAAGGCAGAAAAGCAATAGATAAGATCCACTTTTAATATCCATCCCAAATTTATATATTCTAATTAAACTCTTTCAAATTCCTGTCCACATCAGCCCCCAAAATTAGGTTTTTTTATTATAATACTTAATTCATAGGTGCACTATGTTTCATGCCTTGTAATCATTTGATGGCTTATATATGTGATTCACTAAACTGTGCTTGAAGACCATTGACGTGTTCATCATTGTTTAAAAATACATGGTGATAGCACATATAATTACATCTAGAGCTATAATAATTCTTACTGATTTCACGTAACTAAGTTAAAGAATGGAGACTCTGAAGTGTGTATTGATATTAGGCTACAGAGAGATCCTGAAGTCTTCAAATCAGAAATACAGATCCAATATCAATGGGAACATATAAATAGTTTCATTTTATTAATTCTATTAATTTGACTAAGCAACTAATATTTAATGTGCCCCCCTTTTATTAAATATACAGAAATAAACAAAAGAAACATAGTCTTTGTTTCTGAATGCTTATGGCCTAAAAATGAAGATGTAATTTGTATTTTTGATAGCTATAAATGATAAAAAATGTAATTTTTTAGAAGTGTTTTTGAAGGAGTGTAATGGCGTACTGATTAAAAAATAACAAGGGTTGACTTACTTTGATTGTGGGTATCAAGGAATTGCTTTCTAAGGTGGTAACTTGAAGGATAAGGAGTCAGGTATGTGTGAAATAAGGGAAAAGACAATTTTCAGCAAGAGATAGAAGAATAATTAATTCCCTGAAGGTCAAATCTAGTTATAGTCTAGGAAGTGACAGGCAAGAGTAACTGAAGCAGTGAGTGAGAGGAAAAAGCATGAGATGTAGTTTTGAGTAATTCAGGAGCTAGATGATATAGAAATCTAGTAAGAATTTGAATTTAACTTTTAATGAAATCAGAAGCCTTTGATGGGGTTCAAGCAGGGTACTATCATTTAATTTGTGTTTTCTGAAAATTATTATGATTCTTCAATAAAACATACATTAAGAGAGTGAAAGCCAATGATATACAAAAGTAATGCACACATATGTTCCTGTAATAATACAGACAAAAATGATAAGAGCATCAGTCTGTAAAATAAACAAAATTGAAGAATACCCAAGGTTTATAACCAATACAATTGAAAATAAAGTTTGCTATATGATACATAATGGAAAATTATACGCACAATGGGAAAGAATGAATTGAAACCTGATACAACAATATAGATTAAAGAAGCCAGGTGAAAATGAATACATATGAAAAGGTTCCATTTATAGAAACTCTACAAACAGGCAACACTAACATGTGGTGTTAAAAATAATGATAATGGTTACCCTTAGTGGTTGGTAACTGCAAAGAAATAAAAAGGTAGCAAGGGGCAATTCTGAATGTTGAATATTTTACTTCTTCATCTGGGTGCTATGCATGTGTTCAGATTTTGAAACATTCTTCATTTGAATGTATAATGGGTATGAGTAGCTCTTAAGTTATATTCAATATGAAAATTAATTAACAAAAGATTTGTTTCTTGATAATGTGGGAATTGTAAATCTGAGTGTGATAAACTTGATAGCAGAGATACCAGTTAAGAAGGCTTTCAAGTAACTCATGGGAATGTTGATAGCATCTGGGGCTATCAAGAGTCTGGAAAATGGAAGTGATAGATTAGAGTTATTTTGGAGGTAGCTAATGAATTAGATATGGGAGATGAAGAAGAAAGAATGTGTCAAATATAATTAATTACATTGAGCAATTGAGTGTTGGTGACATTTATTAAGTTGGTACAAATTCTAAGAAATATACATTTTTGAATGGGGACAGAGCATTGCCATAAGAAACCAAGAAAGAAGAATGCCAGAGGAAGGAAGTAAAAGTTCAGGGTAATACCTTAGAAGCAAAGTAAAATGGTTTGAGAACAAAAGAAGTTAATGTATTATATGCTGCTGAAATGGATTAAATAATATTGAAAAGTTAGATATGAGAAAACCAAAAATTTGTTTGTTAAATTCAGCAATATAAAAGTCTCTTCGTTATTTGAAAAGAACATCTTAAATAAGAATTTTTCAGAGTATATAGTCATAATTCCAAAGATCTGCTCTGACGTTAGTTTATTTGGCAGCAAATGATACAAGTAAATTGAAGATATTCATGTATTCTAGTGACTTTGATTGTATTCCTTGAGAATGATTCCTTTATTTTTACAAAAGTAAATTCAGTAACCTCTCCATAATATCTTAGCTTTACTTTGCATAAATGAATTACACTTAGTGGCCTAAGTTTTATTAATTAGCAAGCAAATATACACTATTTACATTTATCTCATGTGGTTTGTAACTTTAACTTACAAAAGTTTACCCTAAGGAGGTTCTCTAAATTATCTTTATGTAAATTTTTAATCAATGAATAGCCAACAGACCAACAGTGTAGCATCATTTCATATCCTCAGGTAACCCAGATAAGACTCAAAGCATTCAATTATAGGTAGACTCCAGTACATCACAATATAGAAGCAGATGACACCACAACTAAATGATTAGAAAAATACTCAGAAATAAATCATATTTAAATACATGTAAATAATAAAATTTTAAAATAAATTAATTTGCCAAGAAAATTTCATCAATAAGAAATGCAATACTATAAACAAACATGAAAATGATATTTGTAAGAAATTTTGAAAACATATTCAAAATAAAATGTTTCCTTAAGTAATAGATTATAAAGTTA
This sequence comes from Leontopithecus rosalia, assembly GCA_028533165.1. Classification (NCBI taxonomy): domain Eukaryota; kingdom Metazoa; phylum Chordata; class Mammalia; order Primates; family Cebidae; genus Leontopithecus; species Leontopithecus rosalia. Next base: position 147,694,379 of record CM052648.1, on the reverse strand, counting down.
CATATGACAAATTTTCAATTATATTGCACTATATAACTGTACTCTACTATAGGTAACATATAGTTATCTATAGGTAGAAGGATTATAAAGATGTGACATAAAAATGTGATATTTGCATAGAAATTTAAATGAGATCAAATCAAATGTAAATATCAGTGTAATCACTGATTTTGTATAAGAGCAAGATTATGTTAATATTGCATATAATTTTGTGTGATTTTTACTTTTTTTACTTTCATAATTTCATATTTTTTATATTTCCATGATTAAAATGTACTATTAGATTAATCAAAGAACATATAAAACTAATGTTAAATATCTCAAAAATAAAATGAAAGGGTAAATTAAGGCTATATGAGATTAAATTGAGAATGCATATAGTGACTTTTTCTTAAAATATTGGAAGAATATGAGTAAAAAATGAAGCATTTCAATAAATATTTTGTGGTAAAACATTTTTATGAAAATAATGTAATGACAATTTGTGCATTAGTAATATCTAGATATGGTAATATTTGGATCCTGATGTAAGTATATCTGACATCTCATTTGGTCAGCATAATTTCTAGTGGTATTTTTTTATGACTTCTATGAGCAGGTTTGGGGAAAAATAGGTCAATAACAAATAAGTCTCTATCATATATACAATGATATCAAGTAGCTGTAAGAGTTCTGGATAAGAGGTACAACTAATGTAGCTGATATGCGTTTTCGTATTTGGATGATGCACTGAATTCCCTTCAGTTTCTCTGGACAAGAGTTTTAGCAAGTATCCAGAAACCTCATATCACCCAGCAGTCTCACTTCTGCCTCACAATTCCTGTTTCCAGATTTGAAGACTGTGATTACCCAAGGCCTTAGGAGATATAATGAAGACAGCATTTTGCACCCTTGCATTTTACTCAATGCATACAGTAAAGAGGAATCTTTTTTGCTTCTATTTGGTTTCTTTATTTTTTTTTTCAATAGCATCTGAAAATTAGTTCTCAATGTGATTAGACCTTGTGGAAAATTTTGTTATTGCAAAATTGTGCTAAACTGCCTCTTTTGCTCTTTAAATTATCTGGTTAATTCTCAGTGACCATTGAGAGGGATTATCTTCAAAATACATTTGGCAGATATTATTCAAAATGTTGAATATTTTAAAGAGAAAGAGTTAATATGACATAAGAAAATTTCAAATCTAAAACAGTAAATGGATGCTGGTGACAATTACTAAATCAAAAATAAATAAATTGAATCAGGGTCCATTATACTGATGATATCTCAGATAAATCCACAACAAACACACTGACTTTCTTCACCTTAGTAAGCTAAGTTGGAAAATTGTTGATATCTAAATTTAAACTATTTATTTTGATAGGATTAAAACTATAACTTTTCCCATTACTATTCACTTGTATATGAACACTATATTCATATTTAAGCAGTTTTACTCAAAATTATAAAGCATAAAATGCAAGAATAAATTTTCATTATACAGAACAGTTTCTTGTCTGCATACTTAAAATGAATTGGTTTTAATCTATGATTGAACCTACTCCATAAATATGTGTTGAATAAATGAATAGTAAAACTGTTTGGGAAATTATATCTCCATTAATGTGATTCAAAAATTTAAATAATTTTAAAAATTTAAATAATAGAGCTTTAAAATGAAATTAAATTCAATAAATATTTAGTGACTACTTACAGGCATATATCTATGCTAAATGATGCTAAGTTGATACCATATAATGATGCTATTACCATTATAGACTTACTTGTTCATAGTCAAAGCAAAAATTGTACTGGATAAAATCAAATATATAAGGAAGGCTGTATTGAAGCCTATTATAATCGTGGAGAGAGACCACATCTCAGACTGAGCTCCACTCTGCTATAACAAAGGTTTTTAGAGTCTGTAAGAACTGAGGTGGGGGATGATAGGCCATCTCTGTTTACTAATTGGCTTTGTTCAAACAAAAGTAAAATTCCCCATATCTTTGTGACAGAAAGGACCTTTATAACTTAAAGCAATTCTTTCAAAAATGTTAGACTTCTGCTCTCCCACAAAAACTGGGAGATAGGAGCACTGTCTTTATTGATAATTACATTTCAAAGGAAAGGCTGCCAATCTTAGAGAAAGCCATTTCTGGGTTTTAAAAATGGAAAGAATCTTTTGAAAAAAAATGTTTTTTATCAAAGGGACAGAGGATAAATTTACAATAACAAATTTTGTAATGTGAATGCTCTAAGAAAAGGGAGGTCTGGGGCCCAGAGTTGGGAAGAAGCCTGTCTGAAACTCAGTCAACCTGAAGAGACTTGAAACCATCTTGGTCATTGAACACCACAAAAATCTTGAAAAGTCACTACTCTAAGCCGTTTTAAGAAAGAAGAAGTTACATTCTTCATTGATCCCAGAACAACTTGCAAATGAAAGAGCCAATGAAGAATGCCAAGGGTTACATTACAAATAGTTCAGTTTGTGAAATCAAACCCACAAGAATTAAGAGATTTTAGAAACTATAGAACCATACTTATTATTCAAATAATTTGGACAATTGTGAGATATAGATGAAGCATGGAGCAGTTTGAAACTTTCAGAGTTCTTTCTCAACTACTTTACATTACATTATGATAAATTTCAGTCTAGATTTAACATGTGGATTTATACAATGCTTGCACTAAAAACAGCTATTTAGTCTTAGATGATCTCCACTTTATAGTAATTATTATATAATTAACATGACATTTTTTGGCCAGGTGCATTGACTCATGCCTGTAATCCCAGTATTTTTGGAGGCCAAAGTGGGAAGATCATCTGAGGTCAGGAGTTTGAGACCAACCTAGCCACCATGGCAAAACCCTGTTTCTACTGAAAATACAAAAATTAGCTGGGCATGGTGATGGGCTCCTCTAATCTACAGTATTACAAACATACTCTTCATTATCTCCCTTGTGGATTATTAGCCAATTTCCTCTTGGTCCTGTTTATCAATTACAGCAGCAAACCCTATAATTCCTTTTTTGGCTTATAGACTCAGAGGCATCAGAGTGCAAAGTGGCTGGGGGGAAATCTGCACTTCAAGTTGAACGGGATCAGTGTTTTTTTCTCCTAGTAGAAGCATTTCTCTCTCTAAAAGTTCTAAAAGATTTCTAAGATATCCAGACCAGCAGAGCATGAAGTTGTGGAAAAAGAAAGCAAAAATTCTCTGACTCTTTAGGTGTAATGGTGAATAATGCCATTTCATTTTTACCCCATGATTTCTGTACTTAAACATATTAACTATTGGAGAAACATCACCATTTATTGGACACTAATTCAAAGCATCTCCAGGCTTCTGGAGATCTCTACTGTAGCACTTTAAGGCAGGGTTTCGCAAACCCCAGGTGATAGACCAGTCTGTGGACTGCTAGGAACCAGACCACACAGCAGGAGGTGAATGGTGGGCTAACTAGTAAAGCTTCATCTGTATTTGCAGCTGCACCCCATTGCTTGCATCATGGCCTGAGCTTTGCCTCCTTTCAGAACAGTGGTGGCATTACATTCTCATAGGAGTGCAAACCCTACAGTGAACTGCACATGTGAGGAACCTAGGTTGTACACTCCTTATAAGTCTTGAGTGCCTGATGATCTATCACTGTCTCCCATCACCCCCAGATGGAACCATCTTGTTACAAGAAAACAAGCTCAGGGTTGCCACTGATTCAACATTATGATGAGTTTTACATTTTTTTCATTATATATTACAAGGTAATCATAATAGAAATAAAGTGCATGATAAAGGTAATGCCCTTGAATCATCTCACAATCATCCCCCACCTCTGGTCTGTGGAAAAATTATCTTCTCCAAACCAGTCCCTGGTGCTAAAAAGGTGGGCTACCACTTCTTTAAAATGTGGACACCTAGGTGACACTATAACTGCGTCTGTAGATGGGTATTTCACTATTCTGTGAAATTTGCTGCCTTAGCATGGTGGAAATCTTGGTATGATCAGTTTCATGAACAGGCTCCCATTGGCAGAGTATTTTAGCTGTGAAGTGAATCCCTTGGTCAGAAGCAATGTTATGTGCTATACTGTGATAGTAGATGAAGAATTCTTTAAGCCCATAGATAGTAGTTTTGCAAAAGCATCACGTGCAGTAAAAACAACACCATGGCCCGGCACGGTGGCTTAAGCCTGTAATCCCAGAACTTTGGGAGGCCGAGGTGGGTGGATGACGATGTCAAGAGATCGAGACCTTTCTGGTCAACTGGTGAAACCCCGTCTCTACTAAAAATACAAAAAATTAGCTGGGCATGGTGGTGCATGCCTGTAATCCGAGCTACTTGGGAGGCTGAGGCAGGAGAATTGCCTGAACCCAGGAGGCGGAGGTGGTGTGGAGCTGAGATTGCGCCATTGCACTCCAGCCTGGGTGAAAAGAGCAAAACTCCGTCTCAAAAACAAACAAACAAACAAACAAACAAAAAAACACCATTTCCAGAGTAAATGTCTGTTTCAGTAAGGATAAAGCATTGTCCCTTCCATGTTGAAAGCAATTCAATACAGTAAACTTGACACTAGACAGATGGCTTATCATCCCTGGTAATGGTGCCGTAAGAGGGGCTTATTATTTTGTAGTGTTTTATTTCTTTGGTTGGTTGGTCAGTTTTTTGAGATGGACTTTTGCTCTTGTTGCCCAGGCTGGAGTGCAATGGTACGATCTCAGCTCACCGCAACCTCTGCCTCCCAGGGTTCAAGCGATTCTCTTGCCCTAGCCTCCTGAGTAGCTGGGATTATAGACATGCGCCACCATGTCTGGCTAATTTTGTGTTTTGAGTAAAGATGGGGTTTCTCCACATTGGTCAGGCTGGTCTTGAACTCCCAACTTCAGGTGGTCTGCCAGTCTTGGCCTCCCAAAGTGCTGGGATTACAGGCGTGAACCACCATGCCCGGCCTGCTCATTGTGAACTCACTCAAAGAGCGGCTTTTTAGGTAACTCAGTAAATGAACTAGAGTAACACACCCAAATGAGGAATATGTTGTCTATAAAATAAAAATAATCCCACTACATATTATCAGCCTTTCTTGTTGTGGGAGAAGCCAGATGCAACAACCTCTTCTTTACCTTAGAAGGGATATCTCAGCATGTCCCCCACTGAAACCCTAGTAATTTTACTGAGAATAGAAGGCCTCTGAATTTTATTAGGATTTATTTCCCGTCCTCTGGCATCTCTTACCAATAAGTCTAGTGTAATTGCTACTTCTTGCTCTCTAGGTCCAAACAACATAATGTCATCAATGTAGTGAACCAGTGTGATACCTATGGAAGGGAAAGACACTCAAGATCCCTGTGAACTAAATTACGACAGAGAGCTGGAGAGTTGATATACCCCTAAGGTAGGAAAGTGAAAGTGTCTTGCTGACCTTGCCAGCTGAAAGCAAACTGCTTCTGGTAGGCCTCATGAACAGGTAGGTAGAAAAAGGCATTTGTCAGCCCAGTAGTTGCATACCAGGTACCAGGGAGTATGTTAATTTGCTCAAGCAATAAACTTACATCTGGTACAGCAGCTGCAATTAGAATCTCAACAAAGTATTTTATACAACAGTAAACGCATTGACACACAACACTCAATAAATGCAAAATTCTGGCATGTCTCATATTTTTGATATCTTCATTACCTGACTAATATATAATTTTACCTCTTTACCCGTTACCAAATAAAACTAATATTTTACTGCATCTTAGAAGCTTAACCTAGAAACTATATTCCTGAAACATTTCACAGTGTCTCTTGCAACTCCAAATTAATTCACAGAAAATTATTTGATATAATTCAATGTTAATCATTATATCATTTCATATCTATATATGAAATCTATCCCCTGCTCTTGCCATATGGCATTCTGTCTTCAGTCACCTTAAGCATTATTGTCTTTCCTTTTACCCTGGGTCTCTTAGATCCAGAAGAATAAGTAGGTGTTTGTTGTGTTCTCAAGTGACATATTTGTGTTTCTACTCTTTTTTTCTTCCTAAATAGCTGTGCTTTTATAGTTTGTGTTAGTAATTTATGTTATGTGTTCGCTTTACTATAGTCATTGTTTAATTTGCTTCTCATTCAACTGGTTATCAGCTTATTTTCAATTTTGTGCATTATCCTTAGTGATATTATTCTAATTTATATACTTAATACTGTGTTAAGAGAGAAACCTCAACCAGCAACTGGAAACTCAATATAGGCACTTCAAAAGCATTCATTTATCTACATGTCAGAAACCCACTTTCCTAGTCATACTCCAGATTTGCAGTGTTTAATGAGGGAACTTAGTAATGAAAATTGGTTACAGTAACTGAGATAAATTTTTAATTTTAACTAATATAAATAATACAAATAGAGTGAAATAATTTTTCATTAAATAGAATGTAATTGTTTTGGTAGAATTACATTCCATTAAAACCATTATAAGACATCAGATAGTACTGTCATACATTAGTACATTATTCAGACCTAGGCACTATTTCTGATATTATATATAAACACATCATCATAGGTTTGATGTAAATAGATTAATTTCACATAAATTACTTCTGTCCATGTGATGGCAGCAGCAGGCCATCCAGAGTGGCCGATGGCATCGCGATGGCTGCAGCAGAGAGGACAGAGAGGTGGCAGTAGGAGCAGCTGTGGGAGCAGAAATGGCGGCAGTGGGTCCCCTGTGGCCCACATCCCCAAGGCAGCTAATTGTGCTGTTCTCACCCTCGCACAGCTTGGCAGGACTTGTTCCCAGGCCCAGAGCTTCCGTCACTCCTAACCCTTGCCCCACCTAGTGGTTCTTACCTTGCAGGGGAGTTGCAGGAGGAAGTGGAACCAGGCCCAGGATCGTGCTACACTCCATGGAGTGCACTCCCCACCCTGCCAGGCGCAGGACCCTGGCATTTCTGCACTCTGCACCCTCAGGAGCCCAGGAAGGCCCTTCCTGTCCCCTCAGGCTCAAGGGGTGTCTTTTTCCACTGCCTGCCCTCTCTCACTCCTGGCACCTGCTCCTATCTTGAAGTGGGATCCACGCTGTCACAGCCCAGGTATGTGCACACTTGGAGCAACACTAGCACGCCAGCCACCTGCCCTCTTGCTGCCCAACCCCCAGACTCCGGGTTCTGATGAACTTGAGGGGGAAGCCAAGGAGGGGCTGAGGGCAGCTCGGTGTGGACCTGCAGGTGCCCATGGCACAAGCAGCCTGGGCACCATGGACAGCAGCAGGAGGCTGATAGGCTCCTGGGTGGAAGGGAGCGGGTCCCCAGTGAGGCCCACATTCAGGCCGTGGAAGACCTGAAGGTTGGGGGCTGGACTGGAATGAGAATACGGGCGTGCCTTTTGTAGGCCTGCCCATTGCTGTTCATGGACCAATAGGCCAATACTTCCACCCCTCTGAGTCATAAAAGTCATGGCTTAGCCAGAGCTGAGCAGAACAGACAGTGGGACAACCAGCTGCAGAGAGGAGCCACCCTCTTTTATTTTTATTTATTTATTTATTTGTTTATTTATTTATTTATTTATTTATTTATTTATTTTTTCGAGACGGAGTTTCGCTCTTGTTACCCAGGCTGGGATGTAATGGGGCAATCTCGGCTTACCGCAACCTCTGCCTCCTGGGTTCAGGCAATTCTCCTGCCTCAGCCTCCCGAGCAGCTGGGACTACAGGCATGCGCCACCATGCCCAGCTATGTTTTTTGTATTTTTAGTAGAGACGGAGTTTCATCATGTTGACCAGGATGGTCTCGATCTCTTGACCTCGTGATCCACCCGCCTTGGCCTCCCAAAGTGCTGGGATTACAGGTGTGAGCCACCGCTCCTGGCCCTCTACCCTCTCATAACTGAACGCTACTCAGGACGACCAGCAGCAGAGAGGAGTTGTCCTGGGACAACTTGCCTAGCAGAGAGGAGCTACCCTCTGCTAGGAGCTGACACCTTGTGACACCTTGGCTGTGGAAAGGAGCTACCCCTGCGGGTTTCCTCTGAGCTGTTCTATTGCTCAGTAAAGCTACACATTTCGCTCACCCTCCACTTGTCTGCTTACCTCTTTCTTCGTGGTTGCAGGACAAGAACACAGGATGTACCGAATGGCAAGCCTAAAAAATCTGTAACACTAACAGGGCTGAGACATGCCCCCTGCTTGCCACATTACGGGCAAAGAGAAGGAGAAAGAGCTACAGTCCCTTTGGGGAGCACAGAACTGGGAGCTACCTGAGCCAGGGCTGTGACTCTCTCTTAGGGACCCTGCAGTTCTGGCATCTTCAAGCTTTCAAGCACCATCATGTTTCCCAGTGCCAGCAGTTTGTGGTATACCTGGTCCAGCTGTATATTCTCCTTCTCTTTCTCAGCCTTACAGAGAACTGGCTCCCATGCCAGCACCTGAAGCTTCCCACTTTGCTGCAGCAGCTGGAATCTGACTGTGCTGTGTCTGGACCCCACACTGGCCCATACACATCCTTGCCACTCCACGCCTGACTCGTCCTTGGCAGGCATGGGACCCTGGCTGATAATGTGAACAGAGCACAGCCTGCCAGGCCAAGTGGGCAGAAAGAGCCCAGTGGGCCCAAGCAAAACTTGGGCAAAGGAACCACTGGCCACAGACTTTTCCTACCAGAAAGGTGACACCCCAAAGATTCCATAACACTTGCATGAATGTAACATGTGATTTATTTCCACGTGTTATGCAAATAACATAAGGTAATGTGTTCATTATGACATTAGTAATCGGCAATTAAACTGGATGATTTCTTACATTTTTAATTGTAAATTAAGTAAAGCATTATAGGTCTTAAATTTTTAAGTCTTAGCATTTTATTTAAAAACGCATGTGCATCATAGGCTTTGTTCTTTTGCTAGTGTTTTGATAAGCCTATCTTTTGTAGATATTGAGAGATATGTGTTAGTCTCATTTTGTTGTATCATTTTGTTTTTATTGGAAAATCATAATGTAAAATTTACCATCTTATCCATTTTTAAGTGTATGGTTCAGTAATGTTAAGTATATATTTATATTGTTTTAAAACAGATCTCCAGAACTTTTAAATCTTGCAAATCTGAAACCCTATACTCATTAAATAAAAGCTCCTTTTTTCCCTTCTCTCTCTCTCTCTTTCCATCAGCAAGACCTGGCAACCATCATTGTACTTTCTATTTCTGTGAATTCTGCTACTTCAGATATCTATTTTTAGATATCTATTTTAGTATCTAAAATAGATACTTCAGAGATCTATTTTAGAATGATTTGTCATTACTTTCTCCCTTTCTGTAGTTTGCCTTTCACTGTGTTGTGTCCATGGATGCACAGATATTTTGAAACTTGATATAGTCCTATTTATCTATTTTGCTTTTGCTTCCTGTGCTTCTGGTATTATATACAAGAATTCATTGCCAAGTCTAATGCCGTGAAATTTTTCCTTATGTTTTCTTCTAGAAATTTTGTATTTTTAGGTCTTACATTTAGGTCTTTAGTCTTTTTTATATATGGTGTTAAGACAAAGGTGTAACTTTATGCTTTTGCACATGGATACCCAGCTTTTTCAACATCGTTTCTTTCCTCATTAAGTAGCTTTGGCATTTTATAGACATTTTTAAAGCTTAAAGCCAAAGCACACTAATAAAGTAGACGAGTGGAGAATGCAGAATCTAGTACTACAACTAAAATAGGAAAGACAAAAAGATATTTGAAGAATTAGTTTTGTTTTTTGCAGATTTCACAGCGTCTGTTACTTGCAATTAATTGCAATACCCGAATGAAAAAAAACCTCATTATTGTATAAAAAATTTTAAAAGATTAGAAAGTGTATAATAAACATACTTACTGTAAATTCAAAGTAAATTGCATTAGATATTTCCTCTCAAGTAAAAATCATTTAATAAAATTAATCACTTAAAATCAGAAATAAATGTCCAACAATAACTTCAGTTTTAAAAGATTTTCAGCTTGCAGCTGTCAGACTATATAAAGAACTTGGATTCCTATACACACACACGTGCACACACACACACACGCACATATATAGACATTTTTGGTTGAAAACATGGTAAATTTTCATCACCAGAAATTTTGTTCAAAAATTATAGGAAATATAATAAAAAATGATATTTTATAAAAATGAAATGTATTGAGTTTTCACCAAACAACTGCTGGTAGAATATGACTTCCTAACATCAAACTTCAATAATTTAAAATTTGAAAAATTTTATGTAAATTTTTTAGTTCTATGAGTCATGTAGTATGAGACACTGTAATTAGTAATTTATGTTTTGAATCAAAGGACTTCCAAGTTATTAAACAATGTATAATTGTGGCCTCAAAAATCAAACTAATCACATATATTTTTAATAGCTTCTACATCTGACAAAGAACTTAAATCTTACATATGAAAATAAAATAGTTTCTGCCCTGATGGATGGTGCTCCAGTTATGATAAATTAAACATCTGTATATATTGGGATTTTAGAATAAGTGCCTGATACTTTGATATTTCCTTATTGTTTCACACGATGGCCTAAGACATCTTAAAACTATGTTTACTCTGTTTTCTAAAGTATCATCAGTGAAAGATGTCTTAGATACAGTTATTTCAGGAAATTTTCCTAAATGCTTTCAATCAACCATTTCAACTTTAGAGTTTTGTTCAACTTATAAGATATGTCTTTGAATTCAGTGTAAATAACAAATACGTTTTTCCTCCAAAGTTAAATCAGTTCTTTCAAATAGATAAAACAATTGCATAATATATAAATGTTAAACTAAAAATTTTGACAGTTTACTCAGTGATTAGAATAAATAAATATTTAGAAGGATTTCAGCCAGTACATAGACTTTTTTTTTAATGGAGTCTAACATTATCACCCAGGCTGGAGTACAGTAGCGTGATCTCAGATTACTGCAACCTCTGCCACCTGCATTCAAGTGATTCCTCTGCCTCAGCCTCCCAAGTAGCTGGGATTACAGGCACGCACCACCAAACCCAGCTAATTTTTGTACTTTTAGAGATAGGGTTCGCCATGTTAACTAGGCTAGTCTCAAATTCCTGTACTCAACTGATCCACCAGCCTCTGCTTCACAAAGTACCGGGATCACAGGCATGAAACCTTGTGTGCCCACCTAAATCAACTATTTCAACTTTACGTATTATAAAGCTAAAATACAGATCAAGTATTTGTAATAAAAAAATTTTCTTTGGAATTGAGATGTGATGAGTATAAAACACACAATGAATATGAAAGATTTAGTATGACTAAAAGAATGTAGATTGTTTCATTTCTTTTATATAGATGGAATGTTGAAATAATATTCCTGATATATTCTTTAAAATATACTGTTAAACTTAATTCATTGTTTATTTTTACTAATGTAGCTGCCACAAATTTTAATGCTGGCTCATATATTTAAATTTGATTTCTATTGAATCTCAATGATCGAGGCTTTGTTGTCATCAAAAACTGCTAAATCCTCATTTCTGCTTTCTGCTGCAAGAATACGCCTCCAACTTTACTCTTCACCTTCTATAAATTTGTGCACCACTGATACATAACCTTCTTGAGCACTTGATTTTAATGCTTTCAAAACTGTCTCAGACAGTGTGGGTCTTCTCTGTCCTTCTTATCCAGTGTGCAACTGGAATGGCTTGTTCTTAATAACTTATTTTAAATATCCAAAACTCTTTTTCCTTCCCAACCTTTCTTTTCTTTTCTTCACTTCTTTCCTCTTCTCTGCATTTCTCACATTCCTCTTCTAATATTCTCTTCCTCCCCATCCAGCAGTCTTGCCTAAAAATCTCCATGACACTTGAACCTACCTGCATACACATTCCACATGTTGTCAAACAAAAATCTCAGCTTAGATGACAACTTTAATCTCACATTTCCTAAAAAGCTTGTTAGCTTTTTTCCTGGGATGACTACTTTGCATTATTTCCTTTTTCCACGTACTCTATATCATCACTTACAGTTGGTAGTTTTTTATATTCATGCTCACATTGAAAGACTGCCTAAATAGAACCCATTCTTCCCATTACAGAGAATAAACTTACTTCAATGTTTTCATCTAATTTGCTCTTCACTTTTGCCTTTGATATTATCTACTCTACCCTATTCAAGGATGTCACTCCTTACTTATCTCCTCAGTAACATGTGTCACCAAATTCTTCCACCTACACACACAACTCAACAGAGATGTTTACAAGACTTAATACAACTTACCTACAATTTGCCTTACTATAACTTATCTAAAACTCAATCCTCAACATTCTACAAATTGATGTCTTTCTCTAACAGGCCACTGAAATTGTACTTTCCTAAGTCATACTCTTCCTAAAATATATTTATGGACATACTTTATTATCTTAATTAATCCCTCCATTGATTTATTAATATCACAATCCATTTTTCCTCTTATCTCTCATGACAATCTAAATTTTATTTTGGGTATCCTCTTCCACTTTACAATTCTAATACCTTCTCTGGATTAGATCTGTGACCTCTTTTTGTTTAATCACAGTCCTAAAGAGGCATTATGACTTTTACTGCTTTTTGTAATACTTCCATTTTGGAAACTCTTATTTCTGAGCTCAAGCAATTGATTTTGGTTCAGATTCTTATTTTCAACTGCAATGCATTTTTGACATATCTTCTTAGATATCTTATAGATTTGACCAAATTAAAATATTTATTAGGAATTCTAAATTTTCCACTTTTCATGTGTGTAAGTACATACACACATAGTATTTTCATCAAATCAGCAGCTAGACCTAAATTATACAAACAGAAATAAGATATTGATGTTCTCTTGCTTAAAAAAATGAAAAAGACAAATACATATCTTCAACAAATTCCTTTTATACTTTGAAGGGGAAAAAAATGACCAAGTTCAGTGCAAATGATGCTGCTTGGCAATAAACCTCATTTTAGCATGTTCCACTTCAAGACTTATGTGTTAAAAGTTAATTTTACGTATTTTTCTTCAGTCTCTTATACAACGATTTAAACATGTATCGAATTAAGCCCCTGTATCTGATTAAAGTAGTACCTATCAAAAAATAATAAAAAATTGATATCTGTCTGTGTGGTGTTTCTAACAATGCTTGCCAATATAAGACAAATAAATCATGGTGAGATGTGAACTACATTATTAAAACAATAAAAACAATATACTTTCCAGGATGGCCAGTATTTTATCCCTAAATGAATTACAAAAATGTTGTTCTAATCAAATTATTGCTCAAGAAATACCTTCCCTAAGTTTACATGTCAAAACTTTTATGGTTTCCAAAAAGGAATTAAAGATATAAAAACAATTTTAGTACCATAATTTATGTACAACTGAATTGAAATATATACAGTTTATATGAAACCAGAAACTGAATATGGATAAAGGTAGATTTCATGCAGTGTTGTGTGGATGTAAATCCTACAAATGCATCTTCCAACATTAAATATTTTGCAATATTATTTAAATGTTAGTAATTTAAATCTGAATGTCATTTAACAGACTTTAACTCCACATTTTTTCTTTTTTTACAAATCATAAAAAACTCAGATAATTTTAGCACAGATGGTTTCTTTAATATTCCTCCAATAGGATATAGGCAAATCAGTAATTCATACTTTATTTTTAGGTGCAATTTACAAGCTGCAGAGCATGTAGTGGGTGCTCAATAAATACGTGCTGAAGAAATGATTGATAATCTATGATATCTTTAAGTTTCTAGCAAAAGCAAGATGCCAAAACAAAACAAAATTCTCATTTATAATTGGCAAATTATCATAGCAAATGATGTCTGCAATATTAATTACAGGGCATAATTTACTAGCCACTATCAATAATAAATTATTATTGAAGAATAGAAAGAAGGAAATAACAGTTATTTATTTGTTAATCATTATAAGTAGAAGTCTATGCCTTTTAATTCTTATGTATATTTATCCAAGCATTGCAAATTTTATTGAATGGCAGAATCAGATCAAAATGGTGAGAGACAGAAGTAAATAAGTAAGCACATTCCTCAGAAAAATCTTACAGTAAAACTATATTGATAACATAATTTAAAAAATATATTTTGCTTAGTCAAATTTTAAAGGCATATGAATAAAGTGAAAACCAAACATGTGTTTTACTTATTAGAAACACATTTTAGAGGCTGTAGATGGTATAAGAGCATTGCCAGACTGTTGGATATTGAAGATTTCTCAGATCCTTTCCAACTGTATTATTATAATATTTCATAGATTCTGTTTCAACTACCAATAAGGAAAATGTAATTTAGCATACATAAAACATAAACTAACCATATAATAATTAAATTGATAGAAACTTTCAATGTGAAATATTTTGGGAAAAAATCTTGCTTTAGATTGATTCCTATAGATAAATTTTAAAACTGTACTGGGTAAACTCCTAATGGCATATCTTTATGATTTTATTTTAATATCTTAATGACAGAATATTTTACAATGAATTTGGACTTATTTCTTTGTAGAAACTCTTTAATAGTTAAAAAATAAATAAATAATCTAAATAAATAATCTGCTCTCTTGTCAAACCTACAATAAAATGCACATTATATAGCACACTTCTCTGCTTTACCAATTCAGTAGCAAATCAGAGCACCATATTTTATTCTAAACTATTTTCTTTTTTCTCTTCTTTCTGCTTATGTACAATGACATAATCTCTAAAATATTTAAAAAATATGTCATGATTTTATAGGCAAAAGATATTTTAATGAGTCTTTGTTTTGTAATAATATTTTACATTCAAGTTTATTCATTTTCTTAAAATTTAATGATGTATTTCACATACTATTTTAAGTAATTTAATCTTCATATAATAGAGAAAATATTCTGTGAAATAATCTGTAAAAAAAATAGCTGGCAATTAATAGTACCACAGATTATACTAATGACAGGAAAATTCTTCTTTGGTGCCTTTGCATACCATATTCCTCTTGTAGACAGCTTATAGAAATTTTACTCTGCTATCTGTCTACTTTAATATCCTACATTTTATGTCATCTGCTTTGCCTCAGTAATAATAAATTTTATCTCATAGTTCACTGGGTAAAATTTTCATAAAAATTCATATGATCCCTCACGTCTTGGGCTTGTTTCATAGGGCTTAGATAGAGGTGACTACTGAAACTCGTTCAAAGTTCAAAGCAAGAAACAAACTTAATAACAACTTAAAAAGTAGAGAAGTAAAATCTCTGAATTTTTTTAAGTTGTTAACAAATTACAGGAGCAGTATAGAAAGCTTTTGAGACCTACTTCTTAAAGTGAGATACTGATGAACCATGTGTTACAAGACATACTACTGAAATTAATGATAATATTTATTGTGGAATATGAAATATTATCTTTAAAATGAGAATGAAAAGTTTGGCTTTTTATGCCAATGGGGAGATCTATAGGGGAAACAGTCCTTCATTCAAGTGCAAAATAAGTCAATAATGTCAACCTAAATAATTGTTTTTTAAAATTAAATTAAAACACCAACAGTTATCAAATATATAAGAAAAACTGGAATCATGAAACAGAAAATTCAAGAAAAGCTATCACTTATAGGAAGACAAGAAGAAGAAAAAGAAGAAATTATCTTACACAGGGAATCTTGGGAAGTAATTCAACAAAAACAATAGTGTATTAGTCAGGGTTCCCTTAGAAGGACAGAACTAATAGAAAGTATATATATATTAGATTGTGCCCACCAGATTGTGCCCACTAGATTAAGGGTAGATCTTCCTTCCCCAGCCTACTGACTCAAACATTAATCTCTTTTGGCAACACCCACATAGACACACCAAGGATGAATACTTTGTATCAGTCAATCCAATAAAGTTGATACTCAGTATTAATCATCACAAATAGTAAAGAAGAAAAAGAGGGGGAGAAGGAGAAAAGAGTGAGGAAGAGGAAAGAGGAAAATAAAAGAATAGAAGAAGGAAGAAGGAAAGAAACAGAAGAGGAGGAGAAAGATGGGGGCGTCAAAGAAAATATGCATTGGCAATAAAAATTGTGATATATATGCAATGATAAATGCCTTAAAATGGCTAGAATGTCAGGGGACAGACCAAATTGACAAAATATTTGAGAAAATACATAATATAGAATGCATAGAAGAAGTTTAAATAGAGATCATGGAAAAAAATGAAGGTATGGATAGGGAAGAAATTATCACAAAAATGATAACACTGAAGAAAAAGTAAGATTTTAAAATGATAGAGATGATACAATGCCAATCAGAATGAAAGAAGAAGCCACCAACCTAGATATGTCAGATCAATTACTATTTTGGAGAAAATAAAAAGCAACATTAGGGAATCTGTAAAGAAAGTAGAATCTGGCTTCAGCCTGTTAATGAAAAATTTTATATGCTAAAGAATATCAAAATCCTAAAGTTTTATTTTAAGAAAATCCTTCAGTTCTGTGGTACAATTTGAAATACCAACCACAGATAATTCGTTATTCTTGGGATAATAGGAAACTTGGGCAAAAGGAGGTTCCCAATAATCTTAAACAAATTATATAAAATAAATAATGTATAAAAATATGATCTGTAATCTTAGAGACACATATTTAGCTTAATTTGCCTTTGAATTAGAAAAAGCAAATGTATTTTATTTCTATGACATAAAAGAGCTAATTAAAAACAGTAGATATATATGCCATTTTGATATTGCCAGTTCACAAAGATTTTAATAAAGTATGTTTTCTTTTTATTTTGACTTTTATTTTAGATATAGGGTATATATGCAGGATTTTTACCTGGGAATCTTGTGTGATACTGAGGTTTAGGGTATTGATTCCTCACTCAGGTAGTGAGTATATTACCTGATAGGTAGTTTTTAAAAAATCAGTTAGTCCATACATTATTTTCTTTGAAGGATGCTTAAACATTTTTGTAAATGTTTAGAGTACACTGTTTAATTAAATGTGTCTTTAATATGAGAGTTTGGTTTATAATATCAAGTACACTGTCAAGAAGAAAATATAATGTCAATGATAATGACAATACAGCAAATAATGGTCCAACAATGCAAAATTTTAAATTGGATATAAAATATTTTACAATATAAGGTACATATTTATATTTTTATTACTAAAACTAATATTGGGAGAACAATCATAATAAAAACCTATATCATTTTATTTTTTTAATTATTATTATTTTAAAATTTTTATTTTAGGTTCAAGGGGGCATGTGCAGGTTTGTTATATAGGTAAATTCATGACATGGGGGTTTGTTGCACAGATTATTTTGTCTCTGAAGTATTTTATTTTTTTAATTGCATTTTGGGTTTTGCAGTACATGTGAAGAACATGCAAGATTGTTGCATAGGTACACACAGGGCAGTGTGATTTTCTGCCTTCCTCCCCATCACCTATATCTGGTATTTCTTCCCATGCTATCTCTCCCCAACTCCCCACCCCCCGTCCCTCCCCTATTTCCCTGCAACAGACCCCAGTGTGTGATGCTCCCCTCCCTGTGTCCATGGGTTCTCATTGTTCAAAACCTGCCTATAAGTGAGAGCATGCGGTGTTTGATTTTCTGTTCTTGTGTCAGTTTGCTGAGAATGATGGTTTCCAGGTTCATCCACGTCCCTACAAAGGACATGAACTCATTGTTTTTTATGGCTGCATATTTCATGGTGTATATGTGCCACATTTTCCCTGTCCAGTCTATCATCAATGGGCATTTGGGTTGGTTCCAGGTCTTTGCTATTGTAAACTGTGCTGCAATGAACATTCCCATGTATATGTCCTTATAATAGAATGATTTATAATCCTTTGGGTATATACGCAGTAATGGGATTGCTGGGTCAAATGGAATTTCTATTTCTAGGTCCTTGAGGAATCACCACACTGTCTTCCAGAATGATTGAACTAATTTACATTCCCACCAACAGTGTTAAAGTGTTCCTATTTCTCCACATCCTCTCCAGCATCTGTTGTCTCCAGATTTTTTAATGATCGCCATTCTAACTGGTGTGAGATGGTATCTCAACGTAATTTAGATTTGCATTTCTCTAATGACCATTGATGATAAGCATTTTTTCATATTTTTGTTGGCCTCATGTATTTCTTCTTTTTAAAAGTGTCTGTTCATATGCTTTGCCCACTTTTGAATGGGCTTTTTTTTTCTTGTACATCTATTTTAGTTCTTTGTAGATTCTGGATATCAGCCCTTTGTCAGATGGGTAGACTGCAAAAGTTTTTTCCCATTCTCTTGTTGCTGATTAACTCTAATGACAATTTCTTTTGCTGTGCAGAAGCTGTGGAGTTTGATTAGGTCCCATTTGTCTATATTGGCGATTGTTGCCAATGCTTTTAGTGTTTTGCTCATGAAGTCATTGTCTACGCCTATGTCCCGAATGGTGTTGCCTAGATTTTCTTCTAGGGTTTTTATAGTGTTAGGTCTTACGTTTAAGTCTTTAATTCATCTGGAGTTAATTTTAATATAAGGTGTCAGGATGGGGTCCAGATTCTGCTCTCTGCACATGGCTAGCCAGTTTTCCCAACACCATTCATTAAACAGGGACTCCTTTCCTCGTTGCTTGTTTTTGTCAAGTTTGCCAAAGATTGGATGCTTGTAGATATGTTGTGTTGCCTCCAAGGTCTCTGTTCTGTTCCATTGGTCTACATCTCTGTTTTGGTACCAGTATCATGCTGTTTTGATTACTGTAGCTTTGTAGCATAGTTGAAGTTCAGTACTGTGATGCCTCCTGCTTTGTTCTTTTTGCTTAGTATTGTCTTGGCTATGCAGTTTCTCTTTTGGTTCCATACGAAGTTTAAGGTGGTTTTTTCCAGTTCTGTGAAGAAGGTCATTGGTAGCTTGATGGGGATAGCATTGATTCTGTAAATTAAATTGGGCAGTATGGCTTTTTTCACTATATTGATTCTTCCTTACCACAAACATGGAATGTTTCGCCATCTGTTTGCATCCTCTCTTATTTTGTATTAACCTTAGTACTCAATTTCTTATCCTCTCTCTTCTCTCACTCTCCGCACTCAAGTAGGCCCCAGTTTCTGTTGTTCTCTTCTTTGCATGAAGTGTTCTCATCCTTGAGCTCCTACTTATAAGTGAGAACATGTGGTATTTGATTTTCTGTTCCAGTGTTAGTTTGCTAAGGATAATGAATTCCAACTCCATTCGTGTTTCTGCAAATAACTTGATTTCATTGTTTTTTTTGGCTGCTTAGTATTCCATGGTATATATGTGCCACATTTTCTTCATTCAGTCTGTTATTGATGGACGTGTAGTATTCTTGGTGTACATGTATCACATTTTTCTTTATCCAATCTATTATTGATGAGCATTTAGTTAATTTCATGTCTTTGCTATTGTAAATAGTGTAACAATGAACATATGCTTGCATGTGCTTTATGAGAGAACAATTTTTATACTTTGGGTATATATCCAGGAATGGGATCGATTGCTGGATCAAATGGTAGTTTTGTTGTATAAGCATTACATATTCTCATCAAACACACCAGCATCTGTTATGTTTTTGACTTTTTAGTATTAGCTACTCTGAATGGTGTGAAATGGTATCTCATTGTGGTTTTAATTTGTATTTTTCTAATGATCAGTGATATTGAAATTTTTCAATTGCATATATGTGTTCTTTTGAAAGATGTCTATTCATCTCCTTTGCCCAGGTTTTAATGGGTTTTTTTTGTTTGTTTCTTGTAAATTTGTTTAAGTTTCTTATCAATGCTGGATATTAATAATTTGCCAATAGTTTCTCTCATTTTTAGGTTTTCTGTGTACTCTATTGACAGTTTCTATTGTTGTGCAGTAGCTCTTAGTTTAATTAGATCCGATTTGTCAATTTTTCCTTTTGTTACATGCTTTTGACATCTTTTTCATGAAATATTTGCCAGTTCCTTTGTCAGAATTATATAAGCCTATCTTTCAAGGTTTTGATAATTTGGGGTTATATATTTAATCTTTATTCTACCTTGAGTTGATTTTTGTACATGTGTAAGGAAGTGATCCAATTTCAACCTTCTGCATGAAGCAAGTTATACTAGCACCAATTATGGAATGGGGAGTTCCTTCCCATTGCTTGTTTGTGTCAACTTTGTCAGAAATCAGATAGTTGTAGGTATGTGGCCTTATTTCTGCACTTGCTATTCAGTTCCATTGGTCTATGTGTCTGTTTTTGTGCCAGTACCATGCTATTTTGGTTATTGTAGCTGTGTTGTGTAGTTTGAAGTCAGGTAGCATGATGCTCCTGCTTTGTTCTTTTTTCTTAGGATTGCCTTGGCTATTGAAACTTTTGTGGTTTCATATGAATTTTAAAAAGCTTTGTTGTTGCTGTTGTTGATTTTAAGAAGTCTCACTCTGTCACCCAGGCTAGAGTGCAGTGGCATGATCTCAGCTCACCTCAACCTCCTCCTCCCGGACTCAAGTAATTCTCCTGCTCCCAAGTAGCTGGGACTAGAGAGGTTCTTGCTATCCATGAGCATGGAATATTTTCAAGTTTGTTTGTGTCGTCTCTGATTTTCTTGAACAGTGTTCAGTAATTCTTATTGTTGAGATTTTTAACCTTCCTGGTTAGCTGTATTCTTAGGTATTTATTCTTTTTGTGGCAGTTGTGAATGGGATTGCATTTCTGATTTGGCTCCTGGTTTGGCTGTTGTTGGTGTATAGGAATGCTAGTGAGTTTTGTATGTTGATTTTCTATCCCGAAATTTTGCTGAAGCTGTTTATCAGGTAAGGGAGTTTCAGGGTCAAGACTACAGGGTTCATTAGATATAGGATCATGTTGTCTGCAAACAGATACAATCCTCTTTTCTTGTTTGGTTGTCCTTTATTTCTCTCTTTTTGCCTGACTGTTCTGGTCAGGACATCAAATACTATGTTGAATACGAGTGGTAAGAGGACTTCATTACTTTGTGCCTGTTTTCATTGGAAGTACTTCCAGCTTTTGCCTATCCAATATGTTGTTGACTGTAGGTTTATCATCATGGATGGCTTTTATTATTTTGAGGTATATTTCTTCAATAACTAGTTTGTTAAGGGTTTTTAACATAAAGAAAGGTTAAATTTTATCAGAAGATTTTTCAACATTGATTGAGATGATCATGTGTTTTTGTTCTTAGTTCTGTTTATGTGTTAAATCACATGTATTGATTTGCATGTGCTGAACCAACCTTGTATTCCAAAGATGAAGCCTACTTGATCAAGGTGGATTAGCTTTTTGATGTATTGCTGGATTCAGTTGGCTAATGTTTTGCTGAGGATTTTTGTATCAGTTTTTATCAAGGATATTAACCTTAAGTTTTCTTTTTTTGTTGTGTCTCTGCCAGGTTTTGGTATCAGGATAATGCTAGCCTTATGGAATAAGTTGGGGAAGAGTTTCTTTGTCTCAGTTTTTTGAAATAGTTTCAGTAGAAATGATACCAACTATTATTTGGATACCTGGTAAAATTCAGCTGTGAATCAATCTGGTCCAGGCATTTGTTTGGTTGGTAGGCTATTTATTACTGATTCAATTTTGGAGCTCATTATTAGCCTGTTCAGAGATTCAACTTCTTCCTGATTCAGTTAGGGACGGTGTGAATGTCCAGGAATTTATCATTTTCTTCTAGATTTTCTAATTTGTTTGCATAGAAGTGCTCGTAGTAATCTCTGATTATTATTTGTATTTCTGTGGGGTCAGTGATAATATCTCCTTTGTCATTTCTACCTGTATTTATTTGAATCTTCTCTCTTCTTTATTAGTCTAGCTAACAGTCTGTTAGCTAAACTTATTAATTTTTATCAGAAAACCAACTCCTGGATATGTCAATCTTTCAAATATTTTTTCTTGTCTCAGTCTCCCTCAGTTCTACTCAGACTTTTGTTATTTCTAGTCTTCTGCTAGCAGTGGAGTTGATTTGCTCCTTCTTCTCTAGTTCTTTTACTAATGATGTTAGTTGTTCACTGAGATCTTTCTAAGTTTTTGATATGAACATTTAGTGCTACAAATTTCCCTCTTAACACTGCCTTAACTGTGTTTCAGAGATTCTTGTATGTTGTAACTTTGTTCTCATTAGTTTTAAAGGACTTCTTGATTTTTGCCTTAATTTATTTATTCCAAATTTATTATATCATTTTCATGTCATTGTATAGTGTTGAGTGATTTTCTTAGTCTTGCATTCTTTTTATTGCTCTGTGGTCCAAGAGGATGGTTGGTATTAATTTGGGTGTTTTGCATTTGCTGAGGCTTGTTTTGTGTCCAATTATATGGTCAATTTTAGAGTAAATGCCATGTGGTGATGAGAAGAATGTCTATTCTGTTGTTAATTATGTGGAGAGTCTGTAGATGTTTATCAGATCCATTTGGTTCAATGTTTATTAGGTCCTGAATACATTTGTTAATTTTCTGCTTCAGTTATCTAGTGGGATATCAAAGTCTCCCCTCTTATTGGCTGAGGCTAAATCTCTTTGTAGATCTTTGAGAACTTGCTTTACAAATCTGGGTGATCCTGTGTTGGATGCACATATATTTTGGATAGTTAGGTCTTCTTGCTGAATTGAACCCTTTACAATTATGTAATTCCCTTCTTTGTCTTTTCTGATCTTTGTCGGTGTAAAGTCTCTTTTGTGTGAAATTAGAATTGTAACTGTTGCTTTTTTCTTTTTTATATTTGCTTGAAAGACTTTTCTCCATTCCGTTATTTTGAGTTTATGGGTGTCATTGCATGGGGGATGGGATCTCTTGAAGACAGCGTAACTTTGGGTCTTGTTTCTTTCTTCAGTTTACATTTTGTGCCTTTTAATTAGGGCATTTTGCCCATTTATATTTAAGGTTAATGTTGATATGTAGGGATTTGATTTTGTCATCATGTTGTTCGATGTTTATTATACTGACTTGTTTGTGTGGCTGCTTTATAGTGTCCCTGGTCTGAGTACCTAAGTGTGCTTTTGTAATGACTGATAACAGTCTTTCTTTTTCATATTCAGTCCTTTGTTATGAGCTCTTTGAAGGGCAGGTCTGGTGGTAGCAAATTCCCTTTGCATTTGCTTGTCTGAAAAGGATCTCATTTCTCCTTCATTTATGAAGCTGAGTTTAGGCTGGATATAAAATTATTGATTGGAATTCATTTTCTTTGAGAATGTTGAATATAAGCCCGCAATCTCTTTTAGTTTGTAGAGTTTATGCTGAGAGATCTGCTGTTAGACAGGCTGCAGTGTATTGGCACTATCTTGGCTTGCTGCAACCTCCCCCTCCTGAGTTCAAGTGATTCTCCTGCCTTAGCCTCTTGAATAGCTGGGATTACAGGCATGTTTCTACCACAAACTTTTTGTATTTTTAGTAGAGACCCGGTTTCACCATGTTAGCCAGGGTGGTCTTGGTCTCCTGACCCCGTGATCCACCCACCTTAGCCTCCCAAAGTGCTGAGATTACGGGTGTGAGCAACTGTGCCTGGCCAACATTTTGTCTTTCAATCAAACCTTGGAGAATCTTAAGGTTATGTGTTGTGCAGATTATTTTCTTGTGAAGTATTTTGCGGGGATTATCTGTGTTTCCTGAATTTGAATGCTGGCCTCTCTAGCTAGGTTGGGGAAGTTCTCATGAGTGATATACTGAAATATATTTTACAAGTTGCTTCCATTCTTTCCATCTCTTTCAGGGATGCCAATGAGTCATATATTTAGTCCCTTTACATAATCCAATCTTTCTCAGAGGTCCTGTTCATTTCTTTTTATTCTTTTTTCTTTATATTTGTCTTTCTGTTTTATCATAGAAAGCCAGTCTTCAAGCTCTGAGATTCTTTTCCTACCTTGGTCTATTCTGCTATGGATAATTGCAATTGCACTATGAAATTCTTGTAGTATGACTTTCAGCTCTATCAGGTCGTTTACATTTTTTTCTGTACCAGCTATTTTGTCTGTCAAGCTCTTGTATTATTTTATTGTGATTCTCAACTTTCTTAGATTGGGTTTCAACATTCTCCTGAATCTCAATGATCTTCATTTCTCACTATAGTCTGAATTCTATTTCTGTCATTTTAGTCATCTCAGCCTGATAAAGAACATTTGCTAAAGAGCTAGTGTGTCATTTGGAGGAAAGAAGACACTCACTTTTTGAACTGTCAGAGTTGTTGCACTGGTTGCTTCTCATCTTTGTGGGTTGATGTCCGTTCAGTTTTTGAAGTTGCTGTCTTTTGTATGAGTTTTTTTTTTCTTTTATTCAATTTGATGATCTGAGAGCTTGATTATGGTACAAAGTGATTTCAGTTGACTGGTTTTGTTTCTGGAAGATTTTAGGGGGCCAAGGCTCAGTTTTTGATACCTGGATTGTGTACACTACTCTTTGAGACTGACATTGGGCCCCAACATGGTTCTGTGGCTTCTTAAGGGGCTGTAATAGAGGGGCTGAGGAGTTCTGAGACTGCTGTTACTCCAACGGGTAGTGCCAAGAAAAGCACTTTGCAGTGTTTTGGCAACTGGATTTGTCCTCGTTTGTACATGCCAACAGCTTCAAAAGTGGCAGTTAAATAAAATCTAAGACTAGAATATTATAAAACAAAAAAATTCATACCAGGTTAAGTGACTTAACTTTCCTACTTTTGGTAATATAGACAATCACTTTTGAAAGAGAGTAACTTGAATCTAATTAGAATTGGGATATCATGTTTTTATTATTTATCAGAAGAATATATTACATACAATTTTATTTAAAAGTATAAATTAAATTAACCTTCCTCAAAAAAAACATTTTTCTTGTTTGTATAGCCTAGAGTTAAATAATGTATATTGATATATGCTATGCTCAGGTAAATCATATATGTGTGTGTATTTCATTTCAAATTTAAACCATTTTATTATGTCCACCAGAAATATACTGCTTAATATGACAGCCTGGTAGGATATATATGTTAACTTATTCTTTTGGTGCATATTATATGTTAGAAAATCATTCTTGCCACAAAATTACACTAAGACTTTTAAGATAATCTATACATGACAACCTTTTCTGCATATAAATTAAAACAAAAACATCTCTTCTTACACAGAATTCCCTGTTCTTGTGTTTTTTGCTTTGTATTCTTTAGATGACCTGTAAATGTTTATTAGCAACAAAAAGTAACCTTTATTTCTGTCCAACTTCACATAAAAAGGGAACTTAGTTATGTTCTATATTTGACACTCTTCTGAAACCTAGAGCTAAGAGAGAAGATTTGGAATGCTTCCCGACATGAAGAAATGATAAATGTTTGAGGTGATGGATATTCCAATTAACCTGATTTGATCACTACACATTGTATGCTTGTATTCAAACACTATATGTGCCTCATAAGTATGTACAATTATTATGTATGAGTAAATGTTTAAAATAAAAAAGTTTGATCCATTCTTGGGGTATACTATCACTTGGGTGCTGATCACCCATTTTTATGGTTAACCATGAATTTCATGCTGAACTAGTGCTAATTCTGTGAAGAGAAGGAGACATTATAATGTCCTTTTTCTCAGAGTCACCATCTGTTTCTCCTTTCTCCCGAATGCCACTTGTTCTTCTGCCAGGAAGAGACACATTCACCCTCCTCTGAGACATACTCTCATCAAGCAATCCAGATTCTCTTTCCTATGACATTTCCACCCACAGCATTAGCATGTAAGGGCTTGCAATTAGGAGTCAGGAATGGAAAATATCACTTAGAAAAAGAGTACCACTTCTCAATGGAATAAAAAATGGAAAAAGAAACATAACAGAAAAATTTTGAAGCTAAAATTATGTGATTATTCATGAGGGTCAGAATCCTCTTCATAAATTAAGTGGAAGGAAGAGAAGAAGTCTTAGGCTTATAGGATTTAATGACTATACTTTACAGTACCCTAAAGAATCAGAGAGAAAATTGCTAAGCTGCAGAGAGACAAGGCATTAGCCTTTAGAAAATTTAAAAATTAAGGGTATATACTGTGAAGGGATTAAATAAAACAATGATACTTGAGTCAAAGAAATTGATAGGATATAATCTAGTAATGAAGTGCTGCAATTATTATATTACGAATTTACACTGGATCTGGAAGACAGTTTTTAAAACCTCAAAAAGACATGTAAGAGACATACAAGATAGCAAACAGCATACAAATAACCAAAAATAAAAATAAGATCTAAAGTAATTTTGGTCACTGATTTTACTAAAGTCATAACATTATGTATATATTACATTAATATTATTTATATATACACATTGTTTCTCTCAGCAGTAATTCAGGACTGTTTTCAGAGTATATGTTAAGATTTTTTATAGCAGTCTCTGACTGAACATTTTTAGATTTAAGCAACCCACCATGATATGATTTTGACAGAACAAGTCTACTAAAGGATGATTACAATTTCAAATAAAGAAATATGAAACATAGAACGGTGAAAGCTTACTCTGTAAGTGTATGTAACTCCCATTTTACATTCAGCACAAAAAGGATGGCTTATTTTCTCTTTAATATCTACTGAAAGTACAGCTGTCAAAACCAAAGAAAAGATATGACAGACTCACCCACAGAGACCCTAAATGGATAGTTATAGAAGTGACATTAGAGTTCTGTTACTCTCTCATATGATTATATATTCCCTGTTATTCACCTAATAGGTTAGAGTTGAAACACCTCCATTGAACAATAACAGTATATTTGAAATACATATCTAGTTAAATAATTTTTAGAAGTCTTTACCACTGCTTTTCAGCAGCAACAAAAATACCTTTCTTTTTAATCCTCTAGTTTTCCACAAACATTGAAAGAAAATATTCCACTATGAGTCACCTTAATACATTTTTAACAAAGGAAGCTCCAGGGCAGTCTGTTTATGCTTTTATTTTCTAAAGGGGCATCACTAAGTATCTGAAAAGATCAACTGAACTGTCTAGAATACAATTTGGCAGATGTTCTTTCCTGCACTGGATAATTATGCTGTTTGAAAAATGAGAATGAATGAATACCATTTATTTGAAAGTCAAAGGCCATGGTAGAATGGGAACATAAACATGAAAAATAATCAGTAGCTAACATTAACACTCACATAACATACCCCAAAGTAGGTAGCATGTATAAAAAAGAAATTTCTTCACATTAGAATTTCCTTTTATTTGTGAGAATTATAATACAAATAAGTTCAAATGCCTCAGAATCAATAGCATGCTGGAGAAATTTTTTTAAACTAACTTTTGAAAAGTATGTGAATATATGTAGTTTTATGTAATTTCAGATACTAAATATATGAAACACCAATATCTAAATAATAATAAAATATGTAAGAGTTTTTCATTAATTCCGCTTAACTGATTATCTCTCATAGAAGGCTTGTATTACATTTGTCAAATACTTGCATCCTTAACCAAATTATGGTTGTGTTTTATGAATGCGTATAATTCTAAGGTAAACAGATCTTGATGATTTCCTTTAACATTGAATAGTGAGACAAAAGTGAAACAATAAAGATACACCTTTGTTCTATATTTATATTTTCAATGATAACAGCCCCTTCTTTCTAAAATTGTTTAATACTTTTCAAAAACTAGAAGAATAGTTTCTGATTTTTTTGTGTGTGGTGTTCACACTGTGCTAACTACTGATACGAAACATTTTAAAGTTACATTTGCTTTGTTAGCATTTACCTTTATTGTCTTAAGTCTAGAAAAGACATAAATATTAAATCATATCCCAATTCTCAGCTTGGTCTGATGTCTGTGTTTTAAAGACTCTTGCCCTGAACAACTGAAGCTACCAATGTAGTGTTATTAAAAGAGTAT
Organism: Leontopithecus rosalia; assembly: GCA_028533165.1. Lineage (NCBI taxonomy): Eukaryota > Metazoa > Chordata > Mammalia > Primates > Cebidae > Leontopithecus > Leontopithecus rosalia. The sequence goes on along the minus strand of CM052648.1, from coordinate 147,666,630 downwards.
GGAAGAAGTTTGCTGCCATTGTAAGAGACAGAAACCTGACAAACACATCATGTAAATAACCTCAAGCACATAGATAATGGTAAAACTTTAAAAAATAGACAGTGAGTTTTTAGTATTATTGCCTATTTTAAAAATAATTTAGTTTTAAATTATATAACTTACTTTTAATGATGGCTGTTTCACAACTGACTGATGAGATTTTAGAAATTTAAGAACTGACTATTTTGGTGTATTTGAAGTCAGCATCATCATCCCACTAGGCAGAAAAACATGTAATTACTTTTATGGATTGATTGATTATAGAGATACAAGGGTTTTCTTCTCCTAGATAACCTGAAAAGTGATGGATGACAGCTGAGATCTGTACATGTGTTGATCTTTCTTAAAATATTCCTGAGTCCCATGAAAATTTTGTCAATCATTGGCTTGAGAAATGTCCATATTTATGAAGGGTAAGCTCAGAACTGTATACACATAAAAACTATTATATTGTCATCTTTTTAAAACTGCCTACTGTTGCTCTTACTAATAATATCTGTATTTCTGATACTTCAAAAGGGGTTGTGCATGAGCTGTGCATGAATTTCTTAAGAGGAATTATTATTCAGTAGTAATTTTTAAATATTAATGACATTAAAAGTTAATAACATGTCTTGTAATCAGCTACTTTTCTATTTAATGGACAAAAAAACAATATGTTGCATTCTTTATTTGCATTTTTCACACATTTACTTTCAATTTCTTCCAGTTATTTGTGCTGTTCTGCTGATAGCGTATGTGTCCACAGTGGTCCCACCTAAGGTGGGTCGTTTTATACTGACAGAAAAGAATTCTAGGTTTATTTGAGTGAAGGGATCTGTTTTCCTTGCATTTAAGAAATTTTAACACACTGTGTTCACCACCCTACTGCTACCATAAAGTATCAAGATCAAATTCTCTCTATATATATTTTATTTTAGATGAAGAAGTGAGAAAATTTTCATTAGGGTGACAGTATTTATACTGCATAATTAAAACCTGCAGGTGTTTACTTGCATATATTTGCATATTTCATTAATTTTTAATACTATACTTAATATTTTATTCTTTTTACTTTCTTTGGGTTTTTCTATAGTTTTTCCTGCCAACCTCGTAACATGTTCAAATTGTTCATAGTCAAACTTTCTTGACTTTTAATTAATGAATAAACCTATAGAGATAAATTTTTATTCGCATTCCACAAATTGTTGCTTTTAATTATTTGTTTGTATTAATTGTAAATGTTTTATAAATCTCTGTTATTCATGAGCCATTACAATTATATTTTATAAGTTCCACATGTAGGATTTAAATATGATAGCCAGTTCCTTGTAATAAATAAAGTTAAATATCTACATTTATTTTGAATACTGCAATATTTTCATATATATCTACCAACTTGTTTTAGGTTTTCTATTTGATTTATTTTTTATTTACTTATTTTTGTTTAACTCTTATTTAGATTTGGGTTTGTTACCTGGGTATATTGTGTGATGGTAAGTCACAAATGATCCCGTCACACAACTATTAAGCATAGTACCTGGGTTTTGGTTGGTAGGTTTCAATTTCTTCCTGATTCAACCTTGGGATATTGTGTATTTCAAGAAATGCACACATTTCCTTTAGATTTTCTAGTTTGTGTACTTTGGGGAATTCATAACATTTTTAAAAGATCTTTCTATTTCTGTGAGATTAGTTGATCATCTTTGTTCTTTCTGACTGTAGTTATTTAAATCTTCTCCCTTTTTCTGGTTGTTAATCTAACTAGAAGTCTAATAATTTGTTTATCCTTTCAAAAAATTATTTTGTTTTAGTTGATTCCTTGCATAGATTTGAGGGATCTCAGTTTCACCCAGTTATTCTCTAGTAAGTCACTTCTTTTATTCTGTTAACTTTGTTCTTATTTTTCTGTTACTGTAAGTGTGATGCTAGATAATTTTCGATTTTTCTGATTTTTTGAGGTAAGCATTTAGCACTATTAATGTTCCTCTTAATGCTACTTTTGCTGCATCCCAGAGATTTTGGCATGTTGTGTCTCTGTTTTCAATTATTTCAAATATTTTTTTTCTTTATTTCATGTCTTAATTTTATTGCTTACTCAAAATTCATTCAGGAGAAAGCTGTTTCATTTTTATGTAATTGGGTGGTATTGAGATATCTTCCTGGCATACATTTCTATTTTAATTTTACTGTCTTCTGAGAGTATGGTTGGTATGATTTCGTTTTTTAAACCATTTATTGAGACTCATTTTATCATCGAACATGTGGATGATCTTGAAGTATGTTTCATGTGCAGATAAAAAGAATGTATATTCTGCAGTTGATGGGTGGAGGATTCTATAGTTGTCTATTAGGTCCAATCAGTCCAGTGTTAAATGTAAGTACATAATTTCTTTGTTAGTTTTCTGCATTGATCTGTTTAGTGCTACCAGAGGGGTGCTGAAATCCCTCCATATTATTGGGTTGTTGTGTAATTCATTTACTAGGTCAACGATTACTTGTTTCGTGAATCTAGGTGTTCCAGTGTTGAGATTGTATATATTTAAAATAGTTAAATCTTCTCTTTGAATTGAGCCCTTTATCATTATGTTTTCCCCTTCTTTATTCTTTTTTACTGTTACTGGCATAAAATCTGTTTTGTTTCTTTTCTTTTCTTTTTTTTTTTTTTGTATTTTTATTTTCTTCTGTCACCCAGGCTGGAGTTTAGTGGCACAATCTTGGCTCACTGCAACCTCTGCCTCCCAGGTTCAAGTGATTCTCCTGCCTCAGCCTTCAGGGTAGCTGGGATTACAGGCATGTGCCACCACACCTGGTTAATTATTGTATTTTTAGTAGAGATGAAGTTTTGCCATGTTGGCCAGGCTGGTCTCCAACTCCTGACCTCAGGTGAGCTGCACTTTGGAAAGTCTGTTTTATCTAATATAAGAACAGTGACCCCTTCTCTTTTTTTATTTTTGTTTGCATGGTAGCTCTTTCTCCAACTCTTTATTTTGAGCCCGTGGGTTATGTTATATGTGAAAAGGGTCTATTGAACACAACAGACAGTTCTTGTGTTTTTAAGCCAACTTGCCACTCTGTGCCTTTTAAATGGGGGGTTGAGACTACATACATTCAAGGTTAATATTAGTATATGAAGTTTTGATCCAGTTTTGATGTTGTCTGGTTGTTTTATAGTTTCTATTGTGTGGTTGTTTGTAGGGTCTGCAAGCTGTATAAAGTACGTTTTTGTGGTAGCAGGTATTGTTCTTTCATTTCCAACTGAAGAACTCCTTTTAGGATCACTTGTATAAGGTTGGTCTGGTGGTAAGAAATACCCTTACTACTTGTTTTTCTAGAAACAATTTTATTTCTCCTTCAGTTATGAAACTGAGTTTGGTGGGACATAAAATTCGTGGTTGAAATTTTTTCTTTTTTTTTTAAGAATGCTAAAAATTAGTCCCCAGTCTTTCATAACTTAAAAGATGTTTGTTGAGAATTCTGCTTTTAGCCTGATGGGGTATTCTTTGTATGAGAGATGATCGTTTTCTCTAAATACCTTTAATATTTTTTCTTTAGCATTGACTTCGGACAGTCTGGTGACAACATGACTTGATGTTTGTTTTGTATATCTCTCAGATGTTCTCTGGATTTCTTGTATCTGGATGTCTATCTCTCTTGCATGATTAGGAAATTTTTCTTAAATTATTCCCTGAAATATTTTTCCAGGATGTTAACTTTTCCTCCTTCTATCTCAGAAATGACAGTAAGTCATAGGTTTGATATTTTTAACATATTCTCATATTTCTTGAAGGTTTTATTTCAAAAAATTATTTTTGTCTCACTATTTAGCTCAAAAGATAAATCTATAAGCTCTGAAACTCTTTTGTCTTCTTGGTCCTTTGATTATAATAAACGTTTCAATTGTATTTTGAAGTTCCTTAAGTGATTTCTTTTATTCCAGAAATTCTGATGATTTTTTAATGATATTTACTTCCTTCTTAATTTGTTGGATTGATTTAGAAAGTTTCTATGATTTTAAATCTTGTCTTGAAACTCATTGCTCTTCCTTGCAATTCATGCTGAGTATTTTATGTCATTTCTCAGTTTAGAGACCACTGTTGAAGAACTAGTGAGATTCTTTGGTGGTTTCACTACATTCATAGTTCCAGAATTCTTGTGTTAGTTTCTTCTCATCTGGAAATGCTGGCACTTCTAACTTTTGTAATTATTTTCATGTGGATAGAATTTTTAATTTTTCTTTATTTCCCTATTATATTACTGTATTTTCCTTTCCTTTCCCCTCTCCTATTTCTAGGGATACAACTGTAGAAGTTGCTGGGGAAAGTCTTTTGTTTTGCTTCTATAGCCCTATGGACTTTTTTTGGTAGGTTTTATATTTACAAGCCTGAAGATGACACCTGTACAGAATAGCCAGCTGCAGCCAACATGGCTGGGTATATACTTGATCCTTGTTTACTGGCAGAAAAACTTTGTTGCCTCAGGCAATGGGCTGATTAGTGGAATGTATACTGGTCTGAGCCCCCTGCACAGACCCTGAGAGACAAAGATCACAATCAATGGGCTGAACCTGGAAAGTCTGCCTACAGGTCCCCTAATGGCTGGCACAAACAGCAATGGTGATGGAGAATCCAGTGAGTAATTACCAAAGTGCCAAATTATGTGCGTAGATGTAAAGGTGGGAAACCTCTTCAGCTCCAAGTTCTCTGCACATGGTTGAGGGCAATCTAATCCAATACAGGAGGGTGGGTGCTTCATATGCCTAAAGATCTGCCTGAGCACAGAGCAGAAAGGGCTCCACTCCATCAAGATCTCTGCATAGGAGGAGTGGGGTGACTCAGGTTTCTGAACCACACAGGAAGATTTTGTTAGGCTGTTCTTGTATTGCTATAGAAAATACACGAAACTGGATAATTTTTAAGAGAATAAGTTTAACTGGCTCGTGGCTCTACAGGCTATACTGGAAGCACAATGCTGACATCTGCTCAGCATTTGGAGGGGCCGCATGAAACTTGCAATCATGGTGGAAGACAAAGGAGGAGCCGGAATGTCACATGGTGAAAGTAGGAGCAGTTTTCCATTGCGGGGAGTAGGGGGCAGCCACCTTTTTCTTGCCATTGTTCTCAGTAAACAATATAATTTATCATACATGTTAGGACTTGTCCCAATAAGGTGCCACACAGTTTTGAACAGGCAGATCTTACAAGAAGTCAGTCACTATCATGAGGACAGCACCAAGATGATAGTGCTAAGCCATTCATGAGAAATCTATTCTCACTAGGCCCTACCTCCAATACTGGGAATTACAATTTAATATGAAATTTGGGTGAAGACACATATCCACACTATATCAGAAGTGCTCTGAATACCTGGACATCTGCTTAAAGCATTTAGAAGAAAGACCTTCCTGTACCAGGTTTTCTGCACAGGAAGGGTGGGGCTGGGCTGGCTACTTATTCTGGTGAATGAGTGCACTAAATGCCTGGAGTTCTGCCTGAGAATGAGGCAGAGAGGACCCCCCTGCACTATGATCTATGTTGATAAAAGGTGGGGTGGCTCAGGCTGCTTGTCCAGGCAAGTGGTTGCTCCAAATGCCTACATTTATGCATGGGGGTGGTGCACAGAGAACCCCACTGTACCGAAGTCTCAGGAAAGCAGGCCAAGGCACTCAGCAATGGCACATACAGGCTGGTTCCAAGGTTGCCAAACTGGCCCCAGCTGCAAGTGTCACAACCCAGGAGAAACCACAACTGTAGCAGTTCTTCGGTTACAGTTCTTCTGACAATTCCAGTGCCTACTGCTGAGGTACCTTCCACAGTTCTGGCTGTGGAGACCCCTACTGCCCTCTAGAGCAGGTGCTCCAGTCTCTGGGCCAAGACTAAAATCCCCACATTGCCATTCTGCCAGGTCAACAAACAATGTCTTACTTTGTGTGTACCTAGATTAAAAATAGCTTCCTCTTCTCAGTACTTGGTAATCTCTGCAGCTTTTTCTGGTGTCTTTCTCTAACAATGTCTCATAGCCTGTCCCTCAAGTTAATTCTAGGGCTTGGGAGAAACCAAGGGCTCTCCTTGAGTCCAGGTTGCTCACATCTTCAGTGAAAAGGCAAGTGACGGGGAGATTCTCTGCCTTTCTCACGTTTATCAGCTGGACGTCATCATGGGTCTGTTTGTTGCCATTCTTCTTCCCAGGATCTAGAGTGTGTTTCATAATTCCAGCAGATTCCCATTTTCTTTCTTGAATGAAATCTCACAGAGTTGATTTTCATGCACTATCTTGCTATTTCCAAGTGTCTGAGGCACACTAACAGCTTCTAATCTGCCATCTTAGAAAAAATGAGATTGAGTTGTTCTGACTTATATTGGATTTATATATAATTTATTTAAATCTCCTTACACTGGTTTAAAAGATCTAGATGGTATTTCTTTTGCACTTTTATTTTTCATTTTAAATTTCAAGCCAAAAAATTAGCTTAAAAACAAGTAAAATTATGCTTGGTTTTTGTGTTTATGTTAGTATTTAGATTTACGCAGTTGGTAAAGCTCTTCATATCTTGTATTGACATTCATACTCAGTTTAACTAATTCACAATGATGGACTGTTTGCCACCATTTTTTTATCTAAATGAAAATTCCACCATTCTCTCATTTTTCACATCTAAGCAATATTTAGTCATAACAACTTTATTGTTTTACTATTTTGTGGCTTTAAAATAGTACATTCATAAATACAAAATATTAACAAGAAAATCTAAATTTTGTATTTACAATAACCTCATTACTAAAAAGGTTTTTCTTTCTTTATATGCTTTTTATCCACTTGTAGAAGCACTTTTCCATGCATTTGAATTTGTATGTCTTGCTTATTTTCAGAACAATGTTTGTTTATATTGTTGTGGTGGTATTGATGAATTTTCTTGTATGTTCTACAATCTTTTCCATATAATATTTAGATATTGATCAAAAATATTTGCAGTATACTTTTGTAATATGTGTAAAAATTATTTTTCTTAATTTCAAAAAATATATTGAAAATATTCTCATAAGTTTTGCTTCTTTGGTTTTTTTTTAAATATTTTTTTCAACTTACTAGCTATTTTGCTGTAGTTCTCAACACTTGGAATTCTAATTGACTGCAGTGCGTCATTGTATTTAGCATCAAGTAGGAACTCAACCTACATTTCTCTACTGTTTTATGTTTTCTAAATTATCTACTAACAATGCATAATTTCTCAATGGCATTATGACTCCTAATTTGTTCCTGAGTTCTATATTTAGTTTTATTGATTTATTTGTTTCTAAATTAAATGAGCTTTTTTTTTACTAACTACGACTTTGGAACATACTTTAAATTTGTGAGGATAAGACATTTTCTTACTGTTTTTGGTCAAAGTTGTATTATTCTTAATTGAATTTCCACAATTATATTCTAATATAACTTTAGAATTCATCTAAAACCATGAATTTTAAATTTAAATTAGAATTGTACTACATTCATTATGAATATTGAGCTATGTATCTTATAATATTATTATATTTTTCATTCATTAACAGAGTAAATATCTTCACTTATTTTTCTATTTGAAAGTTAATATTTCCCATAAAATTACTGGGGTTTGCCTTTAGAACAATTTTTAAATACTTTATGGCTATTGTTTTTAGTTTGAATGATTTTTTTATTATATGTGTTACTGTGATGGAAAACCCCTACTCTTTTTATATTGACTGTGTGTGTGTGTGTGTGTGTGTGTGTGTGTGTTTATCCTGTAAAGATGTTGGGCTTTTTTTATTTTTAAATTGTTGATTACTTTGCTATTTCTATGTGTAATAACATAGCATCTGCAAGAGAAATTGCTTTATTTCTCCTATGTCAAAACATGTCCTTCTTGTTTCTGTTTAGTTTTAGTACATTGTTTATACACTCTAATACTGTACTGAATAACAGCCATAATGGGAGCCATTCATGTTTTGCTACTTAATAATAAAACAGTATATCTAACTTTTTTCCCCTGGAATATCTTTTTAAAAATGAGTTCAACAGATACCTTGTATAAGTTAACAAGTTCTTTACTTTTCTTATTTGGGTAAATTTTGTCATAGAAAAAATACTCAGAAAAAGAAAATTATATCTAAACTGTTGAATGGCCCGTACATGACTGGGACAAAACCTGCATACTGTTGTATAATATCAGTCCAATAATTATTCTTTGCAGATACATGATTTTCACTGTAGATTTTAAGGTTTTCTCTTTAATCATATTTTGCAGCTTTACTCCAATGGTCAAATTTGGATATATATGTTTCTTTATCTTTTGTGTGAATCTGAGTATTTGGGGTTTTCATAGATTCTAGAAAATATCTGTATAAGGATTGATTGTCTTCATTCCTTATATTATCTTTTTCTATAAATAAAGGATATAGCAAGTTTTTCACTGTATTGTTTGTATTTATCATCTTTCATGCATGATATTTATTTATCTTTTATATTTTATATCTAATTTCCTCACACTCATCTATTTTTTGTAAACTTTCCTTTAAGATATATCTAATCTTTTAAATCATTCTATCAAAATCTAGTTAAAACCGCTATTATTCTTCATGAATAAAAGTTAGATTTTTTTTGTCCGTGCCTCATCACATGAATACTCTTATAACTTATTTGTCTAGTCATTTAAAAATTCATATGTATTTATAATTATTAAATATTTTAATGTTTGAGTTGATAAATCTGTATACTGTTCTATAGCTTGTTGTATTTTAAGTTTATTTTATGCATGTGGCCTTATATTCTATAGCTTTTATATGGAAATTATTTGAGGTTTTCTTTTCCCTGCTCCCACCACATATCATACACCCTATTTCTCCTATTGTTAACATCTAAGTTAACATGGTACATCTGTGACAATGAATGAAGCAATGTCAACATATTGTTATTAAGTAAAGCCCACATTTTATTCATGATTTCTTTTTATTGTCTTAGTGCCCTTTTTGGATCACCTCTAGTGTTTCACATTATATTTAGTCAATAGTTGTGACAGTTTCTTAGACATTTTTTGTTTATGATGACCTTGACAGGGCTGAGGATTATTGAACAGATATTTTTTTCAAATGCCCCATAATTGTATTTATCTGATACTTTTATCCTAATTGTATTGGTGTTATGAGTTTGAGAAAGGATGACCATAAAAATGAAGTGCCATTTTCATCACATCATATCAGGATACATACTAACAGCGTGACTTATCACCATTGATAGAACCTTATTAGTTGGTAGAGGGTAATGTTTGACATGTTTTCCCATTGTAAACTTACTGTTTTTCACACCCTTTAAAATTCTGTACTCTCTTGAAGGAATTTGCTATTCACAGCTCAGACTGAAAAAGGGGTAAGCTCCCCTCTCAATGAGGGGGCGTATCCACATAAATTATTTGTAATTCTTCTGAAAATGAGACCTTTTCTTTTCCCCAGTTATTTATTTATCCATTTCAGCATTTTCTTACATAAACGTGTATTGGTCACAGTTCTCTAGAGGGAAAGAACTAATAGGATATATGTATATAGGAAAAGGAGTTTATTAAGGAGAATTAACTCACATAATCACAAGGAGAAGTCTCACAATAGGCCATCCACAAGTTGAGGAGCAGGGATGTCAGTAGTGGATCAGTCTGAGTCCCAAATCCTCAAAAGTAGGGAAGCACAAGGAGAAGTCTCACAATAGGCCATTTGCAAGTTGAGTAGCAAAGATGTAGTGGATCAGTCTGTGACCCAAATCCTCAAAAGCAGGGAAGCTGACAATGCAGCCTTCAGTCTGTGGTCGAAGGCCCAAGAGTTTTTAGCAAACCACCTAGTATAAGCCCAAGAGTTCAAAAGCCAAAGGACTTGGAGTCTAATCTTGGAGGGCAGGAAGCATCCAGCACAGGAGAAAGATGAAGGCTGGAAGACTCAGCAAGTTTGCTTATTCCACCTTCTTCTGCTTGTTTTTTCTAGCTTTTCCAGTAGCTGAGAAGATGGTGCCCACCAACATTAAGGGTGAGTCTGCCTCACCCCACTCCATTGACTAAAATCTCCTTTGGCAACACCCTCATGGCACACTCAGGAACAATACTTTGCATCCTTTGATCCAATAAAGTTGACACTGAATATTAATCATCACAGCATGACTCAGAATTTGCATATATTTTGGGTTAAAATACAATACTACCATATTTAATTCATTCTTCAAATGAGTCTAGTTTTATCTGTTGGTAATTTCTTCATCTGGCTTCTGTGTCCCCATGACATAATGCCTTTGTTGCATTGTGTGTGTGTTGAGGATTTTCTCACTTCCTGCTACTATCGGATGCTCCGAGCTAATTTTGTGTATTTTCTGTTTCAGTACTAGATTTGGCCAATTCTCCTGATTTCTTTTATAAAAAAGTATTAATAAAAAGTATGATAAGGCCATTGGCTATTCTCATTACCAGTAGGGTATCATTCCTTCCAGTCCTGTGACCAAACAGAATATATATATATATGTGTGTGTGTGTGTGTGTGTGTGTGTGTGTGTGTGTGTACTAAAACTTTTATAAACATATAGTCACAACTATTTCTACTTATCTCTAAGTGTTTATATATGATGCTATGTGAGTTCATCTGTGATTAAACTCTAATCAATTTACACACAGATATTTCTATCCTTTTCTACTTGATTATCTGTAAATTCCCATTTCATTATTAAAAAACCTTGTTCACATTCATTTCCAATAAACGTATGTTGTATCAAAATTGGGTATTCATCATTACCCTGTGTGACACAACTTTATCAACTAGAAGAGCGTTCTTATATAAAGTTTTTGTTTGTCATTAGTTTTACAGACTACTCATTTCCAAAGTTACTTAGGTTAGCATCTATTTATCCTACCACCTTTAGTTACATACAGTTAGAATATTTTGTCACATTTTTCATTTTGTGTCCTCACAATTTCCTAAATAATTTTTAATGAATACATTGATTCACACTTTTTGCTTTAAAATGCCATTTATTCTGATAAATGCATTAAGTTCATGTATTCATTATTAGAGTAAATTGCAAATAGTTTCATCTATAAAAGCTCGTGGATTTTTATTTATATTTAATCCTTTAATATCAATTGCTTTAGTTTTTTTTTTTGTTCAAGAATCTTGGTTTATTTTTGTGGAGACTTGTATCTTGTAGCCAAGTTCTAAACACAGTCTAAACCTGTTGCTTTTTTCATGCTTTTTTTGTACAGAATAACAGCGTCTTCATTCTTTATTCAGGATTAATTCATATCTTCACCACACTACAGTTCATTTTATTCAACATTTAGCAAATAGCTATTCACTATCAGACACTTAAAAGATGCTTTTAAAAGTATTAATTATATGACACTGATATCTATATCTATATTCACATGTATGCCTATCTATTTAGCTATGTATACATTTTATTGACAAAGACAAAAAAGAAATAAAGATAATACAAAATGTTATAAAATGATAAAATCTATGAGAAAACAGAAGAACAGAGTAATACGATAAAAAGTGATAAAGGCCACTGCTATATTAAATACTGTGATGATGGAAGCCTTGAGTAAGTAAAATTTGATGGAATAATTTATTATAACTCTCACTAACATTATTCTTAGGCAGAAAACTCAGCAAGCACATATGTTCTGCGTTAGAACCATGTTGAATATGTTTAAGAAGTCACGAGAAGGGTATCTGCTGAACCACCGTGAAGTAAATAGAGTGTAAAACAGACGGAATTAGTTAAGGCCTTTTACATATTTCGAGATTTTTGTACCTTAGTTAAACTTTTTGTTTTTTTTTTCATGTATTATTTTCCAGACACTATTGAGTTGTCTATCTGTTCTCTTGTAGCCTGCTGAGCTTCTTAACATGGTTTATTTACCAAGCAATTTATGAACCTCCATTTTTCAGGGTCAGTGACAAGGCAAACATTGCATGCTCCTTTGGTGGCATCATGTTTTCTTGGTTTTCATGTTCTTTGAAGGCTTGCATTGCTGTCACTCAAAAACAGTCTTCTCCCCCGGTCATTACTGACTGGATTTGGGAGAGAAACAGTTCACCAATCTGCCCAGCTAAGAATTCTGGGGAAGAGCTGAAATTCATCCTTTGGTACACTCAGTAAAATTCTTTTACTCAAATAAAAACAAAATAAATTGAATTCAAAGAATTATATGCTATGTCAGTAAGTTTTTAAAATTAATTTCCCCTGAAAAACTAAACATAGATTTACTAAATGAGAAAACCTATATTATTATTATGTAGCTTTCCCAAGTATTAAAAAATTGACCAGAATAGATAAGCATCTGGCAACATGCCCAATGCTTCATGAATTCCTTCTTAGGCTGAACATCAAGTGGATTGAGAAGGTGTGAGCAAAATGTTTATTCTGGGATTCCAAACCACTGTGGCACTTAATAATTAATTGGTGTTGACAAAATGAGTGTCAGAAAAACAGAAAACAGAACAAATATCTTTTGTTCAAATCCCAGTCTCATTAAATCTTTCAGACAGATCTTCTTTGCGGAAAATTTATAAATCCCAGGTTCCCTTTTAGAACAGTAGGTGTCCCCTATATGAGCCATAACTCTCACATAATTGGGTGTTCTAGGACTCTTTCCAAATTTTCTACAATAGGTATAATTTTTCAAGAACACATCTGCCATAGGTTAAAAAAAATCTGCAACAATTAACCAAGAAAACAAAATAATGTGATTAACGCAGTTAAAAATTATGTGAATACAGAATCTTAGACATGTGATGTGTGTTAGGCAAGGGGATGGTGGTAGTATGTCTCTGTACATTTTTATTTTTGAAAATCATGGTAATGATATAATTTCTACTTGTTTTTTTTCTCATTTTTATTCAAATGTATTTATGATGGCACAGGTAGCTCTGAATGTAAATTCTGAACATATAAACTCAGTCTCTAATATGGTTTAAAATAACTGTTATTTGAAAACTTAGCTATAAATAAATCTGTAATGTAAACTCCAGTTTCTATGAAAAGTAACACACACTTCAGAATTACTGCATTCTTCCATCATCATTATGTTGTTATAGCCATTGTTTGTGGGCTTGCATTTTCCCCCAGTTGTGTGGTTTCAAGAAAGATATAAACAAAAAACAATTACCAAGTCATGGACTAGATATTAAATAATGAATTCATCAAATATCAAGTATTTAAAAGAAATTAATTATTAATTACATACTCATTTACTCAAAGGTGTTTATTAAACTGCCGCTATAAAACAACCACAAGAGGCTGGGCTCAGTGGCTCACGCCTGTAATCCCAGCACTTTGGGAGGCCAAGGCAGGCAGATCACGAGGTCAATAGATAGAGACCATCCTGGCCAACATGGTGAAACCCCGTCTCTACTTAAAAAAAAAAAAATACAAAAATTAGCGGGGCTTGGTGGCACATGCCTGTAGTCCCAGCTACTTGGGAGGCTGAGGCTTCAACCCAGGAGGCGAAAGTTGCAGTAAGCCGAGATCGCGCCACTGCACTCAAGCCTGGGCAACAAAAGCGAGACTCATCTCAAAAAAAAAAAAAAAAAAAGAAAAGAAAAAGGCCAACTACTATAAGTGTAAAGGCAGTCAGTGTCTTTAGGTGAGTACTATCCAGTTTCAAGACTTCCTTAAAGAAATGGCCTTTCTCCTCTTGGCCAAGGAAGCACCAGAGTAACCTTGAAAACGGAGTTCTCCCACATGGCCTAGGATGGGAGGTCAGGCATGTCTTATTTATAGTCCGTCCCTCACTAACTGTCATTAGAGTTTCTTCCCTAGGTGCGACACAGAAAACAGCCCTTTCCAAAGACTCCACCACTGATCCCAATCTCCTGACGCTGTCCCGTTTTATTTTCTGTCTGATAACAGAGGACGGAGTGGTTATGGCCAGTCTACAGAGAACGTGCCCAAGAAGGGTTTCTGTGTCCTGTGCGTCACCTTTTAACATCTAAGTTCCTAAAACTTCACCATTGGATCACGCTAATAATGTCATTTTTTTTTTTGTACATGGGACCAACAGAGGGGCATGACACTCAACTGCATAGGTGCACACTTCTGCTCTCATAAGTATTTGTGATTTCTCCTATAACTTATTAAATATGTGTATTTGGCCACCCTACTCAGCTTAAATTTATGTTTCCTTTGCCTTTCCCTCCAAGTGTCTGTTTCTGGTTTCCAACCAGAGACTATGCTTCCCAGCTTGTCAGAATGGACATCTTGCAGTATTTATTAAAAATAAAACTCTCCTTTTCAAATTTAAAAGAAAAAAAATGGCATTTGATTTGGGAACCTAAGAAAGAACAAGAAATATGAAGAAAAATGAGGAGGGAAGTATGGAGAATAATGAGGAGAGAGAAGAATATTCCAAGTACATTGCAATCCTGGTACAGAAAGGAAATTGGAATTGAAAGTCATTGTCCAAAGCACAGTAGAGAGGAGGCACAAATGCATAATGAGTGAGAAAACGGAAAGAATTCACGTTACAGAGAAGAATATGGGCCATGTAAAGTGCATTGCTCTTTATGTAATGATAAAAGAGAATACAATGCAAGGTTTTATAATAGGGGATTACATATTCAGTTTTGCTTTTTTACAATTCTTTTTGCTATACTGGTTAACATGGTTTACAGAGGGGTCAAAGTTAATGCAGAAAGGTAAATTGGTAGACTACAATAGAGGCCCCTAAAGGAGTAAAATAGGAGACTAGATATATTTAGAAATACAACTAAACAGATTGATTGATAGTTAGATATAGCAGATAAAACAAAATATCAAAGTTGACTCAGGAAAATGGATATAACCATTACATATATTGTAGTACAGAAAATATTTCAAGAACTAGTAAAAGAAATGGGGTTATAAAGCAGACCAAAGGAGTTGAAGGCTCGAATTGAGGCATGATAGTACACTGATGGACACTTAACCTAAGCGGCAAATAGTTGACCTTTGAAAAACATGGATATGAACTGTGCAAGTGTGCTTACAAGCAGATTTACTGCCATCACTGAGACAGAAGGACCAATTCCTCCTCTTTCTTCTCCACAGAATTTTCTTAGTAACATTTTATTTTCTCTAGCTTACTTTATTGTTACAATACAGTATACAATGTATGTAACATATAAAATACGTTTTATTTGTTTATGCTAACAACAAGGCTTCTAGTCAACAGCAGGCTATTAGTAGTTCAGTTCTGGGGGAGTCCAAAGTTATACACAGATTTCTGACTATTTGGAGAGTTGGCACCCCTAACTCCTGTATTGTTCAAATTTGACATGTACTCATGTATTGGGAAAGTTTCAATTTTCAGCAAATTAAAAATATATCCTATTCAAACGTAAATATGAATTGTTAAGGCAACATCTTAAAGAATGTTCACTGCCTAATTGTCTCTGAGGCCCAAAGCCTGTAAAGGCTTTGTTATTTAATATACACTAAATATTTATACACTAAATACACTAAATATTTAATATACACTAAATGTTATTTAATATACACTAAATAACAGTTGTTATTTAATATACACTGGACAACACAGTTAAAGATTCTATTATACAGAACTATATGAAAAAGACCTGAATGATTAAGAGAAGTCAGAAATAAATAATATTAGTAACAAAGAGAAAATTAACATTTCAGATACAGTGAAATAAAAACGTTATAGGAAATATGATAGGGAAATACCATTGAACATTCTATAGATTTTTTTTTTTGAGACAGTCTCACTAGGCTTACTGTAACCTCTGCAGAATCCTGGGTCCAAGAGATTCTCCTGCCTTCTGAGTAGTTGGGACTACAGGCGTGTGCCACGATGCCAGTTGATTTTTGTGTTTTTAGTAGAGAAGGGGTTTTGCCATGTTGGCCAGTCTGGTCTCAAACTCCTTATCTCATGTGAACCACCTGCTCCAGCCTCCCAAAATGCTGGGATTACAGGCATGCCCACATTTTCCTTATCCAGCCAACCACTGGTGAACACAAAAATTCCA
Organism: Leontopithecus rosalia; assembly: GCA_028533165.1. Classification (NCBI taxonomy): domain Eukaryota; kingdom Metazoa; phylum Chordata; class Mammalia; order Primates; family Cebidae; genus Leontopithecus; species Leontopithecus rosalia. Next base: position 147,650,599 of record CM052648.1, on the reverse strand, counting down.
TCTTTGCTGTTGTGAATACTGCTGCAATAAACATATGAATGTAGGTGTCTTCCTTATCAAATGATACATTTTTGGGGGTTTGAATACCCAGTAATGAGATTACTGGGTGGAATTGTAATTATATTTTGAGTTCATTGATAAATCTCCATTTTGTTTTCCATAGGGATTGAACTAATTTACATTCTTACCAACAGTGTGTAAGTGTTCTCTTTTCTCTGCATCCTTGCCAATATCTGTTATATTTTGACTTTTTAGGAATAGCCACCCTGACTGGTGTGAGATGATATGTCACTGTGGTTTTAATTTGCATTTCTCTTCTGATTAGTGATACTAAGCATTTTTTATATGTTTCTTGGGCACATGTGTTCATGTCATTTGCCTACTTTTCAATGGGTTGTTTTGCCTTGTTGATTTGTTTGATATTCTTATTAATTTTGGATACCTATTCTTTGTTAGATGCATAGTTTGCAAATACTTTCTCCCATTCTGTAGGTTGTCTGTTTAATCTGTTGCTTGTTATTTTGCTGTGCAGAAGCTTTCAATGTAATTAAGTTCGATTTGTCTATTTTTGGTTTTGTTGCATTTGTTTGTGAGGTCTTTGTCATAAATTTTTTGCCTTGGCAAATGTCCACAAGAGTATTTTATCAGTTTCTTTCTAGGATTTTTCCAGTTTCAGGTGTTACATTTAAGTCTTTCATCAGTCTTCACTTAATTTTTGTGTACAGTCAGAGATAGGCATGCAGGTTTGTTCTTGTTCATATGTTTAGCCAGTTTTCCCAGCATCATTTATTGAGTAAGGTGCCCTTACCCATTTCATATTTTTGTTGACTTTGTAAAAGATTATTTGTTTGTAGGTATGCTCTTTCATTTCTGGGTTCTGTCTTTGTTCTATTGATGTATAGGTCTATTTTTGTACCAGTATCATGCTGTTTTAGTTACTATAACATGATTAGAAGTCAGGTAATTTGATGCCTCTGGGTTTTCTTTTTTTTTTTAAGTTGTTTTGGCTATTCCGGCTTTTTTTCAGCTCTATATGAATTTTAGAATTGTTTTCTCTAATTAGGTGAAAAATAACTCTAGTAATTTGATAGGAATACCATTGAATCTGTAGATTGGGTGTCACTCATTTTAGTGATGTTGACTCATCTTATCCATGAGCATGGAATGTTTTTCCATTTTTTTAATGTCATCTACAAAGAAATCATTCTGTAAAACAAGAACTCTAGTGTCTTCAATCACATCTGGTAGCTTAACTACATCAGAATCCTCATGAAATATAAGTATTTTTTTGTTAAACACAAGCATACACACTCAGAGATATTGCAGGTTCAGTTTCAGAAAACCTGAATAAAGCAGACACACAAATAGTTTGGTTTGCTAGTACATATTACAGTTATGTTTGTACTCTCTCATACTCTATTAAGTATGTGCTAAAATTATGTCTAAAAAACAGTGTTTATGTTTTTATTGTAAAATACTTTATTACAAGCTTCTGTACACCAAGGGAAATACAAGAGTAAAGAGAAAATCTGTTAAATGGGAGAAAATATTTGCAAAGTATTCTCCAACAGGGGACTAATATCCAGAATATACATGGAACCCAACTCAATAGTAATAAAACAACTAATGCCATTAAAATTAGGCAAAAGACATAAGTAGATATTTTACAAAATAAGATGTACAAATGGCCAACAGGTATATAAAAATGTTTCTTCATTACTAAGCATTAGGAAAATTTAGATAAAAACCACAATGAGATATTATCTTATTCAGATTAGAATCACTGTTATAAAAAAGACAAAAATAACAGATGCTAGCACGGATCCCTGAGAAGAGAGATAAAGATGGAACAATGGCTGGTTGGTTGAGTAGTCAGAACACATATAACATTTTTCAGTTAACATTTATCACAAACTTATGTGGACATGGTTCATGGCTTGCCAAAATAATTACAATTATAACACCAAAGATCACTTTATAAGATATCTATCTTTGCTTATAATAGGCAATATAAATCCATGAGTGCACACTCAGTGGTTTAAAAATAGTGTTGCCTGAACAATCAAGACTGGTTTAGCCATTTCCAAATAAATGCAAAGATTTATTTTGTCGATATCTTTTCTAGTATACCAAATCTTGATTATGCAGTCTTAATTAATGTATCCAGCTATATTTCTTTTGAAAATAAAGCTTTCTCCCATTGAATACATGGCTGTGTTTATTATTATCATTTCAATATATACAATATTGGACAAAATGAAATGTAATGGGTAGAGTTTACCAGCAAAATATGCAAACAAGTCTATGGGTATTATACTTTATATAGTAGAAAATTGTGAAGATTTGTCTTATAGATACCACTATTATTAAGACTCTGAACCAAGGGAGAGAACTCTCTTATGAAAGTTTTGGAAAGATTTGATTTTAAAATACCATTATCTCATTTTCATTCTCCAGATTTGAGGATAATAGGGGCAATAACATTTCTTACTAATTGGAAGACCTTGTACAGTTATTACACATTTCATGTATAAGATGAGTTTGTCTAACACAATATAAAATTGAAGGTATTTTCAAATTGAGAAAGACAAAATCAATATATATTTTTTCCAAGAGAAAACAAGTAGCTTTTGATGAAGAAAATATCAAACAACCAGAAAATTTATAATCTATCACTAAGATATGAAAGGCTTGTTATTTAAACAACTCAGTAAAATCTTCAAATAGTCCTTTACTTGGGTGTCTGGTAGTCTGCAACTTTATTATTTTCTTTTAGAGTTAATGTACTTAGAAGTAACATAAGATTTTGACAATCATTCAGCCTCTCAGGTAACATTTCTCTGAAAATACATTTGTAAATTTGAAAAGAATCTCTCCTGCCATTGAGTGGGTTACTTGAGCATGAGTGGACCAGAGGTCTACTTAGATGTTATCAAGTGGGTTTGTTTGCAATGCCAAAATTTATTGCTATGCATAAGAAACATTTGAAATATAAATATATTTTCACTGTATGGATTCAGATAGTTGTATTTGCAAAATTCCTTTTGGATTCATAATGTCTAATTGTGAATTATTATTATATACTTATGAGTATATACCATATACCATTATTATATACATAGAGATAAAATCCATCTCTTGTAGGTAGTCAGCTGTAGGACAATTTTAGATTCTAAAATAATACTTTTATATGTACTCTGATGTTAATAACTGCAATTTTCTGTAGTATTGGAATATCTCTAATAAGATATTATTTATTTTACTATACTATTATTTAAATTATTATTTATATAATTTTCTAATATTTAAGAAAATTGCAAACATTGTTTTGTTCATAGAAAACAAAAAAGTAAATTCAGCAAAGTTTATCCTGTCTCAAAATCTTTATCCAAATCCCCCCAAAAATTTCTTGATGGTTTGTGATGTATGTCATCAACAAATATTACCTGAGTTGTTTAAAAAACAATAATTAATGAATGACGGAGAAGGCTTTGAATTTGTATAGATACTACACTGAAAACTCACCTTTATCAGAAAATATAAAGTTGCCGGATTTACATCGAAGTGGCATTTATTTCAGAAATGGTTATGGGTAAAGAAGGAGAAAAACACAGTTAATGGCAGCATGTCTTTCTTTCAAGAGGTACAGAGTATATTTCTAGAGATAATCCTTTTCAACTGAAGAAACTATATAATACAAAGTGAGACTGACGACCTCCTGAGTCCTTTATTAATTTAGTTGTCAGCACTATTACATGCACCAAAGAGGGATAATCTCTAGCTATCAGATTAAGTAAAATTAGGATATAAAATTGTCACGAATTCCCTGTTCCTGAGTAAAAACATTTACAATATTACCTTATTTATATGAAAACAGTGAGAAAAGATGTTAACATAATTAAGAATATTAAAAACACCAGTGTGGCTGTGATAGCTGATTAAGAAAGAAAATGGACCAAAAAAAACACAACTAGCTTAATGGTCCTGTATTACCTGCTGAGTGACACACTTAAAGAGCCACGTGGATTCCAAGGTTTATTTTCCTGCACTTGTGTGTATCGTCATCACTACCAAAATAAGAAAATATAGAGGAAAGTGCTTTGTCAATAGTTTAAAAAGTATGTGTATAAAGGAAATATTAATGAAATAAAAGGACTATTTGGCATTAAAAATCAAGAAAGGGATTACTTCATCTGTTTCAATGAGATAATATAGTGGCTAATCCAATTAATATATGGAGAAATCAAGTTATTTTAGGATTTTTTCTAGAATAGGGGAAGGAGAGAAACTTCATATGAATGGCTATCTGAGGATTATCAAAATTGCCAAAAATTATTTAAAAGATTTATTATCCTAAAAAATTAACATCAAAAATTACTTCCAGAGAAAATTTATTCCTACATAGAAAATATGAACGTAAAATCCAAAACCAGTAAAAGGTGTCTAAAGATTACACACACACACACACACACACGCACACACTCAGCTAGCTTACAGTGACATTTTTGTAACTACAGTAACACTTAACAATATCTCCTTGTTAGTATACTCCATAGCATTAATTTTGACTTTAAAAGTATTATAGTTCAATAGAATTTAATATTTATAATTGTATTATTAATTAAAATTTAATATTAGATGCATTAGACAAGTGAAAAATATTTATTAAAATATTTTAAACATAAAAAAGCACAAAAATACACTCAAAGACCAATAATATGCTTAGCGATTGTTTTGTCAACATTTATAAACTTTGTTATTAATTTACACAATTATTTAAATATAAGCAATTAAACTCACAAAGATAAATGTATACTTTTTATAATATAGTTAATAATTATGTTTGACAATACTTAATACATTTGTAACTTTCACTGTGAAATATATTAACCTTATCAGGCATATTATATAAGAAAATGCACTAACTACTTTGAATTTACTACTTAAAAAAACATATCTGTGTGTGTGTATATATATGTATATATTCTCTGTATAATCGTTATTTAAAATTTTTCAAAATTTGTTTAAAAGTGCAGAGGCTTTTAAAGCATTTTTATCTATTTGGTTTACTGATTTGAATTTTTTCACTTCTTATTTGGTGACTTAGCAATCAAGACCAATTAATGTATAGTTTTGTGTGTGTGTGTGTGCACGTGTGTGCGTACCCGCGTGTGCATAAATGCATAGTCACAATACAAGTAAATGTAAATATATTTTCTTTCAATTAGAGCTTCAGAAATGGCTTGAACAGTTTTTTAAAGCACTATCATATTTTTAAAAAATAAATTAATATTTTTTATTCCTGAAAATACTATAATCTTATTATTATATGTGTGTGTGTGTGTGTGTGTGTGTGTGTGTGTGTGTGTGTCTGTCTCTGTGTTTATATGTATATTTATAGTCAGGCTTTATTTGCCATTCAAAATATAAACTATTTCAAAGTTAAGATATGCTTTCTGAAGATGAAGCAATGTATTCCTATTGTTTTGTTTAGAAAATATTTCACCTTTACAAAGCAGAAGAAATTTCTAAAACCCTGAGCCAAATAGGGAACTATGTCTGATTTTGCAGCTATTACATTATATACTATTTTCTTTAATCCTCATCTAATATATTGTGATTGTAACCAGTGGCTGAAGCTTAAGATATGCTAGCACAGTGTTGGAGTTGCAAAGTTTTTCTTCTCTTATTGAATGTAATTCTGTGAAACTTTTCTGTTTCATTTTTTCTGAGAGAAGAAGTTTTGTACTTTTTTGAAATACAAAACACGTACTTAAAACTATTCTGCTTTTTTGTGATGTCAAGTGTTTCCAGTCTGCAATGAGTCTACAATGAGATACCACTTCACAGCCACTAGAATGGCTATAATCAGATGGACAGATAATATCAAGAGTTGGCAAGGATGTGAAGAAACTGGAATTTTCATATGCTGCTGGTGGACATGTAAAGTGTTACAGACACTTGGAAAAGTCAGGTGTTTTCACAAATGTTTAAACACAGTTACTATATGATCCAGTAATTCCACCCCTAGGTATATACCCCAAAGTAATGAAAACACATTATCATAAAAAAATTGTACATTAATGTTCATAATAGCTTGTTTATAGTAGCCAAAATATGGAAACAACCCAAACATACATTAAGGGATGAATGAGTAAATGAAATGTGTTATGTTGATATATTTGGCAATAAGAATAAATGCTAAAAAATGGATAAAACTTGGGCCGGGTGCGGTGGCTCAAGCCTGTAATCCCAGAACTTTAGGAGGCCAAGGCGGGTGGATCACAAGGTCAAGGGATGGAGACCATCCTGGTCAACATGGTGAAACATGCACCATCTCTACTCAAAATACAAAAAATTAGCTGGGCATGGTGGTGCGTGCCTGTAATCCCAGCTACTTGGGAGGCTGAGGCAGGAGAATTGCCTGAACCCAGGAGGCGGAGGTTGCGGTGAGCTGAGATTGCGCCATTGCACTCCAGCCTGGGTAAGGAGAGTGAAACTCCGTCTCAAAAAAAAATGTATAAAACTTGAAAACATTATGCTACATAACAGAATAGAGTCACCAAAGGCCATATATTTTATGATTCCATTTATATGTCATATACAAAATAGACAAATATGTACAAAACAGAAAGTGCTTTAGTGGTTGCCTAGAACTGTAAGGATAGAGGAATTGGGGATAAGAGCTAAGAGGTGTAAGTTTCTTTTGGGGGTAACTAAAATATTCTAAAGTGCTTGTGGTGATGGATGCACAAACTTCTAAATACACTAAAAATTATTGACTTGAAATGTCTAAGTAGGTGAATTGCATGGTATATTGGTTATACTTCAATAAAGCTGTTTAAAAAATGTCAAAGCACAAGTAGTCCTTTTATTCCAAAGAAACCTAGGCTCACTTACACACTTGTTACACAAATCATTAAATTTTTCACTTTTATGTTTACAAAATTCAATTTCTTAAAATTTTTAAATATTTTTTTCTAATTTAAATTAGATATTTTTATAGTATGGATATGTTATAAGATATCCTTGTAATATGGATAAATTCTTATGATTGAATAATTTCAAAAAACATTATATCAATTGTCAGAATAATATCTCAGGAAATGATATAAAGAATTTCCCAAACTCAGAGCTGACAAAGGCTAACTTAACTATTGTCTTGTAATTCAGTAGCTTAACAATAAATAACCTAATTCCAAGAATCCACAAAACAGGAAAGACAAACAAAATTGATAAAACTAAAGAAAACTAGATTCTAAATTGATGATTGGCTCATTACAGAAAATCTCTTCCCTCTGCTAGTCCCCCTGACAGAGACCAGATGGTCAGATGATTAAAACCAATTTTCATTGCCATCAATTGGGCAATAAATGCCAGATTATCTTTTTTAATCTATCTATCTATCTGTCTATCTATCTATCTATCTATCTATCTAACTATCTGTCTGGTCATCAACCTACATATATATAAAGCATACATGGACCTACATATATATAAACCATATCAGATTCATCTATGAAAGTAGAATCACTTTATTGTCACAAAAAAGAGGCTCAACAATAGGGCTTAAGTGTGGATGAAGTGTCTACTCAAGATGCCTGTTTCTATGACTATAATGGAGAAAGTCATGTAGGCAGATCTGTGAAATTTTCAGAATTAACTGACAGAGAACAATTCAGATATAGTAGTTAGAAATGCAGATCAGATTTATTTAAATGTTAATCAGATTGATCATTTGTGACTGTCACCTTTCAAAAGCAAAAGGCGAAGCAAGGTTTATATAAGAAAATAAAAATACAGACTGTGTGCCAGTGAGTTTTTGTTTCATGGGCATTATGGGTATTTACGGTTTTCTACCAAAATTGGTGATTTGAGCTATGACAGAACTTGATAGATGGACTTCTAAAGCCCTTCAATTGGCATATCCAATTAGGTAAACCAGGACTTTGCCATATCCCTGGATATGATAGGGGAGTGCTCGGAAGGGAAGATCGTGGTCCCGTTAAATGATATGGAAGTGGGGAAAGGAAGCGCTGGGTAGAGGAGAGAGTAGGTCCTGGCTGGGTCTCTACCCACAAGGACCTAGGTGAAGACAGGCATTTCTGCCTTCATGCCCAAATGTTGCTCTTTCCAGGACCACCGTGGCCTACCACGCCCCCCTCCTTGGCCTATAAAACCTGAGACCCTAGCAAGGCAGAGACAGAAGCTGTTGGCGGGAGAGGAACACATCGATGAAAGAAAACAAGCAGCTGGGTTGGGCACTGTGGCTCAGGCCTGTAATTCCAGAATTTAGGGAGGCCGAGGAGGGCAGATCACCTGAGGTCAGGAGTTCAAGACCATCCTGGCCAAAATGGTGAAATCTCATCTTTACTAAAAACACAAAAATCCGCCAGGTTTGTTAGCGCGTCTGTAGTTCCAGCTACTAGGGAGGCTGAGGCAGGAGAATTGCTTGAACCCCGATGGAAGAGGTTGCAGTGAGCCAAGATCGCCACCACACTCCAGACTGAGGGACAGAACGAGACTCTGTCTCAAAAAGAAGAAGGAGAAGGAGAAGAAGACGACGACGACAAGCAGCTGGACATTGAGAAGACGTTGGGAGTACGCTAGTGGAAGATCACACCGACAGAGGCCAGCGTGCCAGTAGGCCATCAACTGGTGGAACAAGGTGGATTTTGGCCAGGGTGGTCAGAGGAGAGCTGGGGGGCTGCCAAGCTGCCCAACTCCAGGGAAAAACCCTATCTCTTCTGGCTCCCCCATGGGCTGAGAGCTGCCTCCACTCAATAAAATTTTACACTCATTCTCCAAGCCCACGTGTATTTGATTCTTTGGATACACCAAGGCAACAGCCCGAGATACAGAAAGCCTTCTGTCCTTGCAACAAGATAGAGGGTCTAATTGAGCTGGATAACACAAGCTGCCCATAGACCGCAAAACTGAAGGAGCACCCTGTAACACATGCACACTGGGGCTTCAGCTATAAACATTCACCCCTAGACACTGATGTGGAATCTGAGCCCCACAGCTTGCCTGTCTGTGTTCTCCTCTAGAGGTTTGAGAAGCGGGGCAATGAAGAAGGGAGCCTCACCCTTATCACACACTCTGCGAAGAGAAAGGAAACCTTTCTCATTTTAGATACAAGTACTCAACAGCTACACACACACGCACACTCACACACACACACATACACACACATATATAACTTCTTTATCTCCCTTCCAAACCACCAACAATATATATGATTCTAATTTTGTTATTCTCATAGATATTGAAATAAATGACTTAAATTCATATAGGTAGCATTTTTTTGTAGTAGAAATCAAGCACTGAACATTTTGCTTACTAAGACTTACTATTTCTACTCAATTGTATTTATGCTTATCTCTCAATTTCGTATTATCAGTGGCCTCCTCTTCACTGCTGTCACATGATCTTATCAAAATAAGCCATATCAAAGAGTTAAATTAAAATTTCAATATATAGTACAAATTTCAACTAAACATTATAACATAACTTCATAAATCTTCATTAAGAAAGATAGTATACCTATGACTGTATCTTTTCTTCTTTAGCAATGAAAGATAGGATTTGATTTTACCAAACCTTTCTGGAAAGCATGAATTTATTATAATGTTCTCTATTTGGAAATAAAAGAGAATAGCATAATTTTTTTTACAAAAGTCGGGGTCTCTATTGCAGTGAGGCACACTTGCAAAACATAAGCAGCACCATTTCTGCTAATCCAGCATTATTCACAATTAACTATTGAGATTTATAAGCAAATCATGGAGGTTTTATGAAGTTATATGCTTATTAAGGTTATTTATGGCTAGGTTGAGTTTTTCTTTAAAACATCAGTTCAGTGAGCTTTAATTTTATTTTTATTTTTTTGCGACAAGGTCTCACTCCATCACCTAGGCTGGAGTACCGTGGCCCGATCTTGGCTCCTGGCATCCTGCACCTTCCAGGTTCAAGTGATTCACATTCCTTGGCCTCCTGAGGAACTAGAATTACAGACTTAAAGGTGTGTAATCACTAAGCCTGGCTAATTTTTGTACTATCTACTTTTTTCTTAGTAGATGCAGTTTGTACCATGTTTGCCAGGCACCAGCCTCAAGCTCCCAGACTGAAGTGTCCACCCACCTTGGGCTCCCTAAGTGCTGGGATTACAGGTGTGAGCCACTGCACCCAACCTCCACAACCATTTTTGAACTGTCATGTATTGAGCTTAGCATCCACTGTGCAATATAACATATTATATTATATATAACTATGATATATATTTACATTATAAATATATTGCATGGTGAATGTGAATATATAATATATATAATATATATGTATATATATAATATATATATTATATATATATGTATATATATATTATATATATGTATATATATATATATATATATAATATATATATAGACTCTGAGAGTAACCCAAGACTGGCCATATGAGTCTTCCTGAGTTGGTATTGCAGATAAATAGTTTGTATGATTTTTAAAAATCATTATTATTTAGTTTCTAAGACCATATTGGCTGATACTGACTTAGCTGTAGAAATAGTAATAATGTCAAACAATGCAATCTAAATACAGTTGGTTTAATAATATTACCTATATGGGCCTTTTTTGTCATTTTAATTGAAACAAAATTATAAAAATGGATACATTTTGAGTTACTTTTTTTTAGTTCTAGAATTGAAAAAAATATGAAAAGATTATTCACTTCTGATTCAATATTAGTAATTTATTATTATTATCTTTTTTTAGAGATAGGGCATCGCTCTGTTGCTCAGACTGTAGTATCACAGTGCAATCATTGTTCACTGAAACCTCCAACTCCTGGACCCAGGTAATCCTCCCATCTGAGTCTCCCAAAATGCTGGGATTACAGGTGTGAGCCACTGCATCTAGCCAATATTAGTAATTTAAGATGTTTTTACAATGTAGTAGTGAGATTGTATTTGAATTATAGAAAGAAATGAAATCCCATTTTCATAATCAAATTTAGGACCTGAATGTGTCAAAAAGAGCTACTGTGGTTACTATTTTTACTGTTTATTCTTTATTTCAAAATAAAATCATAATTAAAAAGGTGATTAAAGTGCAACATTATTTTACTGAGTGTAAGAAATTTTGTGTCTGCTGAAGGACTTCACTAATGAATGCAGCCAGAAGGTCCGTTTGCAACAAAGGTGTCAGTTGTGCCAATTACAGTCTGTCAAAGTTAATTCATTTGATGTCTAAGACAAATCATTGTAAATACCATTGATACATATTTAAATCTGCACACTCTGGAAATGACGAATTTACAATGAACTGACTTCCATAATATGGATATATTTAAAGAATGATTTTTTTAGTGCTTTGTGAAGATTGAAAAATCTTCAAGCTGATGATGCTATTTACATTTGATTTGAAAACATTATCCTTTGCTATTTCAAAATAACATACAGCAGGTCCTTAAATAGTAATATTTTATTCAAGGTCATTTTGTTATAAAGTTGATGAGAAAAGGAAAATTGATTAGCAGAGGGGAACACTGTCTATGTGGATCTTGCATGCTGTCCCCACAATTGTGGGGGTTTTCTCCAGGTATTTTGGTTTCTCCCACACACCAAAGATGTACGTGAACTGACGTATCTTAGTGGTTCCAGTCTGAGTGAGTATGGGATGCGTGTGTGTGAGTGCATGTTGGGGAAGCACAGCCTGAAGTCTAGGGTGGGTTCTGCTCTTGCCCCTGATATTTAAGAATAGGATCCAGACCCCTGAGAACCTGAATTGCAATAAGTGGATTGAAAAATGAATGAACAGCCATAAAAAAGTATGAGTTCATGTCCTCTACAGGGACATGGATGAAGCTGGAAACCATCATTCTCAGCAAACTAACACAGGAACAGAAACCCAAACACCTCATGTTCTCACTCATAAGTGGGAGTTGAATAATGAGAACAAATGGACACAGGGAGGGCAACGTCACACACTGGGACCTGTCCAGGGGTGTGGGGGCCAAGGGAGGGACAGCATTAGGAGAAATACCTAAAGTAGATGACAGGGTGATGGATGCAGCAAACCACCATGGCACATGTATATCTATGTAACAAACCTGCACGTTCTGCATATGTACCCCAGAACTTAAAGTATAATTTTAAAAAGCAAAATGAATGGATATGACTGATTATGAAATAAAAATATATAAAGTATACAATAGTCTCCAAATGCATAATAATAAATAATGTAGCACCAAAGTGCTCAGTGAGCCTGCCATATTTGTTATTGTTTGTTTTTAAACTGTAGGCTCCTTTAAACTTTTACTTTGTAAACATGTGTTTCTTGAACCTACTACCACTATGACTGCTATCACTTGCTGATTCATTAGAAATTATAAATAAATTTCTTAATCATTTTTATTACTCCACCCTAAATGTATTTATAGCTCACATTTTTTTCATATTTCAAATTTGAATTATTTTGAGTCTTTATTTAAAAGTTTGATGATGTGTTTGTGACCAGAAATATGACCTACACACTTAAGTTTTATTTATATTAATTAGCCAGCCTACAGCAAAATTTGTGTGTTACACCTAAGTTTGCTTTTAGTTTCAGTTTCCAAGAATCAATACATGGCATTCAATGAGAATTTATCATACTTTCATCATATAATCAATCACAGGCTGACCTATATATTGAGCTATTTTTTAATGAGTATAATATTCACTCATTCATCTTTATTTGCTCTCAAATATAGTAACAACCACCAAGCAAAACTAATAAGAATAATAAACAACTTCTCTGAAAATAATGTTTCCTCTACAAGCTGCTTAGTATAAAATTGGAATATGGGGTTATTTGATAATTCTGATTTTTTTTTTTTTTGAGATAGAGTCTCACTCTGTTACCCAGTCTGTCCTGCAGTGGCACAATCTTGGCTCACTGAAAACTCCACCTCCTGGGTGCAGGTGAGTCTCCTGCCCCCGCCTCCTGTGTAGCTGGGATTACAGGTGCCCACCACTATGCCCAGCTAATTTTTGTATTTTAGTAGAAATGGGGTTTCACCATGTTAGTCAGGATGGTCTCAAACTGCCGACCTCAGGTGATCCACCTTCTTCAGCCTCCCAAAATGTTGGGATTACAGGAGTGAGCCACCACACCAAACCAATAATTCTGATTTTTAAATTGAAGGTATTCTCATGAACATATTAAAATTTTAGTAAGCTAAGGACTAAAGGAATTATGTTTTATTTTAAAGAACAGAAAAACACAAACATAACTTACATTAAGAAAAAGTAGTTCATCAAACTTCTTTTCTTGAAATAAAGATCTAAAATAAAGACATTAATTTTAATGCAATTTTATTTTTATTTATTTTTCTTGGAGAAGACATTGCACAATTCTACTCCCCTGATAAATTTTCCCTATTCTTCAATCCCATTGCATGTATTATGAGGAATGTTTTAATGTAAAGATCTAGTATATTGTCTGCATTTGTAAGTTTATAATTACCTATGAATACACTCCAGGAAAATCAATGAGAAAACCCAGAAAACATATAAACTACTTGACATTTTAAATAATTTTCCAAGCCAGTCACTTTACATTTTCCAAATCAGTGAATGCATCAAGATTAAAAATCCTGATTTTTTTCCTTGAACAATTAGAAGACACATACTAAACTAAAAAAGTAAAAGCACAAATTTCTCAGGAGCATAGGACTAATTTTTTTAGGCTTTTTATGCATTATTGATTTTCTTGTGTGTGTGTGTTTCAAAAGCGAATATTTCAAGATAAAAGATTTTTACTAAATGTAGACAAGTTTTCCCAAGTTACAAGGATTTTCCAAATGAACTTTAACTAAACCAGGAGTTTGTTCTAGTATGAGGACAACCTCCAGAGTAGTTATTTGTAAACCATCAATAAGTAGTACTGTAAATGTGAAGGCCATAAACTCTGGAGTGAGAGTGTTTTATCCTTGCTCTACTACTGTTAACTGTACAAATATCAGCAAGTTAGGTGACACTTCCATGTCTCAGTTTTATTATCTGCAAATTGGAGATTAAATGTAAGTACCTACCTCACTGCTTATGGGAGAATTAAATGAGTGTTCATGTGTAAAGTGCTTAACAAAGAACTTGATAGTTACTGCTACTGTTCATAAAGAATATTCAAAATGAATTAGTAGAAAAACATAAGTGGAATTCAAAGTTTTAAACTTTGGAAATATTAAAATTATATTAATTGTATATTGTCATTAACAATCTGAACATGAATTTATTCCTACACAAAACATATGCTTCAAAATATTTTATATTGAATAGATTTAATTATGTAATGATCTTTAATGCAATGTACTAGAAAAAGCTATAAAAATATGATCATTTTGAATTTGACTTCTCTTTTTAATTTACTGAAGTATAATTGACAAATAAAAATTGTATGTATTCATGGTATATCACATGATGATTTTATATACATATATATTGTAAAATAATAACTGGGATAAAGTGAATTAACATTAACATCATTTGTGTGTATAGAGAGAACACATATAAGAAAAAACATGTATTAAATTGCAAAAGATTTCATGAAATGGTTTGAAAAGTAAATTAATGCAAATACTATCATGACAAGCAAAAAATAAAACGATTTCTTTCTACTCTTATAATCTTAAGTCAATGTCGGAAACAAAGCATTAAATTGACCTATTTGGGTATTTTTATCACAAATTCTGCTGTTTTGGTTACTACAGCTTTGTAACACATTTTAAAAACAGGCAGTGTGATCTATCCAGTTTTGTATATTTTGTTGAGGATTGCTTTGACTTTCAGGGGTCTTTTGCAGCTCCCTATGACTGTCAGGATGGTTTTTATTACTCTATTTCTGTAAAAAAAGCTCACTGGTATTTTTAAAGGAACTGCCTTTAACATGTAGATTGCTTTAGCAGTATAATCATTTTAACATTAATTTTTATGACCCATGCGTCTTTTTATTTGTGTTCTCTTTAATTTCATTCTTCAGTGCAATATAGTTTTTGTTGTAGAAGTCTGTCACTCCCTTGATTAAATTTATTCTTAGATTTTTTGGTAGCTATTATAAATGAGATTATTTTTTGTCAGCTAGTTTATCATTGAGGTATACAAATGCTATTAATTTTTGTATGTTGATTTGGTAAGCTGCAACTTTAGAGAATTTGTTTATCATTTTTAAGAGTTTTTGGTAGATTCTTTAGGTTTTTCTAGGTTTAAGATTATGTCATCTGCAAAGTGAGACAATTTGATCTCCTGTATTCCAACTTAATGCCTTTTATGTCTTTCTCTTGCCTGATTGCTCTGGATAGGATTTCCTGTACAGGATGCTTGGGTACACACAGTGCCAGCAGTGGTGGTGGTAAACAAACCCTTGGACCACTGTGTAACATATACAAACACCAGGGATACATGCAGCATTGTAGTTCAGCTGGTACCCAGGTCTCCAGGAGGTTTGCATAGCTGCCATTGGCAAGATAGATGGTCTATTCTGTATGCCTCTGGACAGCAAGCACATAGACAGGTGGTGGTGGGCAGGATAGGCCTATCGTCAGGCACCCAGACAATGTTTGCAGGCAGCAGCATTGAATGAGCAAGGCAGATACATCCCCAGGCACTTGAATAATTTGTGTAATTGTGGCACCAGTAGTAGGAGAAGCAAGTCTGTCTTCAGACCCACAGCCAAGGTTCATGGGCATTGGTGGCGGTGGGCAGGGTGAGTTAATCTCCAGGCTCCCAAACAATTCCATTCCTGGTGGCAACAAAAGTAACTTCCTGGCTGGATGTGGGAGGACATCAGTCTGGCTGGTTCTAGGAATGTGGAGATGTAGAACTATTGATCCCAAGGCAGAACCTAGTCTTGTGGGAGCTGAGCTCTCAAAATAGCATCAGGCTGCAGTTTATTGGGTCTCAAGAAGTGTGTGGGATCCAACACAATTTCCCTCTCTGGAATAGTGCCTTTGCGAGGACTCCAGGAAGCTTCCTCTGCTAGTACCAGAGCCTGTGAGGGTCAAAGAGCTCCACATGACTAGAATTGCAGGAGTCCATAATGGGAATGTGGACCACCGGATACCTCTTGCTTACCTTTTCACCAGAAAGGGTAGTTTCTCTTGACTTCTGACTACTCCCAGGCAGGCATGCTGTCTCACTTCCTTCTCCTTTCATATTCCAGAGGTTTCCAGCCACTTCTTGCTGAATTCCAGTGTTTTCTCTTAGAAGGTCTATTTGACAGGCGGTTATCTACTCACTATTTTGATCCTCTTTGTGAAAAAGGTGAGTGCTGGGTCCTTCCATTTATCCTCTAATTTTCAGTCAGTGATCTATGATGCTGCTATTGTAATTGTTTTAGGGTGGCATTAATTTAGCCCATATAATCTGACAAACTTAATCAATAAATATTATGTGTGTTCTGACTGCCCTACCTATCAGTCATCATCAGCTTCTCTTTCTCTCTGTTTGGACTCCCTATTTCCTGAGACATGCAAATGTTAAAATTAGGACAGTTAATAGTAGGGATCCACCATGGCCTCTGAGTGTTCAAGTGAAAAAGAGAATTCCACATCTCTCTGTTTAAATAAAAAGCTGGAAATAATTAAGCTTAGTGAGGGAGGCATTTGGAAAGCTGAGCAAGGCCTCTTGAGCCCAACAGTTAACGAAGTTGTGAATAAAAATAAAAACTTTTTGAAGGAAAGTAAAAGTACTATTCAAGTGAACACACAAATGATAAGAGAATGAAACAGACTTGTTGCTGAGATGGAGAATGTTTTAGTAACCTGGCTGGAAAATCAAACGAGCCCCAACATTTCCTGAAGCCGAGGCCTATTTCAGAGCAAGGCACTGAGTCTCTTAAATTCTGTGAAGGCCGTGAGAGGTAAGGATGATACAGACAAAACGTTTGAAGCTAGCCAAGGTTAAACCATGAAGTTTGAAGAAAGAAGCCTTCTTTATAACATAAAAGTTCAAGATGAAGCAACAAATGCCAATGGAGAAGCTATAGCAAGTTATCCAGAAAATTGAGCCAAGATAATTGTTGGAGGTAGCCACATTAACCAACAAATTTTCAAGAAAGATAAAACAACCTTATATTAGAAAGACATATCTAAGACTTTTATAGCTAGAGAGGGGAAGTCAATGTCTGGCTTCAGTGTGGTCTTATTAGGGACTAAAGCACCTATTGATTTTAAGTCTCAGTCAAGCGCATTTACCACTCCGAAAATCCTATGACTCTTAATAATTGTACTAAATCTACTCTACTTTTGCTCTATACACGACGAAACAAGGCCTAGATAACATCACATCAGTTTATAGCATGGTTTACTGAATATTTATTTTAAGCCCTCTTTTGAATCAGAAAAAGATTCCTTTCCTGATATTACTGTCAATATTGATGCTTATTGACATTGTATCTATTAACCCAAGAGCTCTGATGCAGATGTATAAATATATCAATGTTTTCATTTCTGTGACCACAGTATCTATTCTATAGTCCATGGATCCAGGAGTCATTTTAAATTTCATGCCTTGTATTTCAATGAATACATTTTGTAAGGCTTTAGCTGCTATAGATATTGATTTTTCTGATGGGTCTGAGCTTAACTGGAAACTTTCTGGAAAGAATTTACCATTTTAGGTGCTATTATAAATATCTGTGATCCATAGGAGGAGTTCAGAATATCAACAGTAACAAAGTTTGGAAGAAGTAGATCCTAATCTTCTTGGATAATTTTGAGGAGTACAAGACTTTAGTGAAAGAAATAACTGCACATGAGGTGGAAATATCAAGAGAACCAGAATTAGAAGTGAAGCCTGAAGATGCAACAGAATTGCTGTGATCTCATGATAAAATTGGATGCATGAGAAGTTGCTTCTTCTGGATGAACAAATAAAGTGATTGCTGAGATGAAATCTCTCCTGGTAGAAACACAGTGAACATCATTGAAATAATAACAAAATGGTTTAGGGTATTACCTAAGTTTAGTTGATAAAGCAGTCATATCATTTGAGAGGACTAATTTTTTTTTTTTTGAGATGGAATTTCGCTCTTGTTATCCAGGCTGGAGTGCAATGGCGCAATCTCGGCTCACTCAGCTCACCGCAACCTCAGCCTCCTGTGTTCAGGCAATTCTCCTGCCTCAGCCTCTTGAGTAGCTGGGATTACAGGCACATGCCACCATGCCCAGCTAATTTTTTGTATTTTTAGTAGAGACGGGGTTTCACCATGTTGACCAGGATGGTCTCGATCTGTTAACCTCATGATCCACCCACCTCGGCCTCCCAAAGTGCTGTGATTACAGGCTTGAGCCTCCGCGCCTGGCCGAGAGGACTAATTCTAAAAGAAGTTCTATTGTGGGTAAAATGCTATCGAATACCATTGCATGCTACAGATAAATCTTTCATGAAAGGAAGACTCAATCAGTATATCACATTTCATTGTTTTCCTTTTTTAAAAATTGCACAGCCCAACCTTCAGCAGCCACCACCTTATCAGTCAGCAATCATCAACATAATCAGCAAAAAGATTATGACTCACTGAAGGTAGAGATGACTGTTAGCCCTTTATAAACATCAGGAATGTTTAAATGTTGGTATGTACACTTTTTTAAACATAATGCCTTTGTACACTTAATAGGCTGCAGTATGAAACAAAAAAAATCTGTGTGACTTGCTTTATTGTGACATTTGTTTTATTACTGTGGTCTGGATTTGTACTGTAATACCTCCGAGGTATGCCTATATTAAGTTTAAATTTATGTTATCCATTTACCTTTATGCTGGGAAATACTCATTTTCTCCTAGGTCAGGGTGTGTGTGTTGTGTGTGTGTGTGTGTGTGTGTGTGTGTGTGTGTGTGTGTGTGTAGCAAAAAAAAATTCTTTAAGAATATCATATCCTTTTACAACGTATCCTTCTAAACTTATTTTTCCAATTTTCTGGAAGTTTCCATCAAATATTTTTCTGTCTTTAGTTTTATAACCTTTTACATTATTTCAGAATCTGGTCAAATAGCACTTTCCTACTAAAACTCTCCCTGACTTATCAGGAAAAATTAGCTGATTATCTTTGATTCCTTGGCAATTAAACTATATTTACTATGTTACATTTCAACATTTTTGAAGCTGTCTTCTTTAGCCATTCCTTCTTTTCCTGAGCCCCATTTCAATGTTATAATGTACAAGCTCCATGTACAACTATGATATTTGAGTTTTATCTCCAGGACTTGAATAGTTTCTCATAAATATAAGACACTGAACAAACAAAGGGTAAATTAATTTACAGGGGAATCCGCAGAATTGCTCTTGAAGAGAAAAAGCTCAGTGACTACAGATAAAACACCAGTGAAGAAAACTATTACCATAAAAATATCTTCAAAACGGTGTTCATATACTTTCTCATTATTTTTATTTCTTTTTAACTCAGGCAAGAGCTAACTACCAAAAGGGTTGGGGTAGATGTTAATAAATTAACCTTTAGTTTGTATGCCATCTTATTTATCATTATATCAGAAATCAGTGAATTACATTAATTACAATTACCCAGAGAGAAAATAATTCTGTCTTCTAACTGCTCTGTTGATTATGAATTCAGTATCCTGAAGAATAATATTCACATATGGCATATTTGGAAAATACAGAAATACGCTAAAGTATTAATATTACTTCACACACAGAAATTTTTTTTGGCTCACTTCATCAATAGCATTATCAGTAGAAAGAGCAGATTCTGAAAAACTCTTCTGTTTGCTGTGTCTCCATTAATTAATTCTGAATGTGTGAAGGATATATTTTCAAACAATATCAATGATTTATAATTTTTATACAATATATAATATGCTTATTCATCCTACACATTTAACCAGTCACAGGCACTTGCAGAAACAGATGTTTGTGAGAGTATATCAGCATTCAGACATCAATGTTATACTTATTTCACGTATGGACCTTTAGTTTTTAAACTAGTACTTAAATCAGCATCACAGAGTTTTTCAGTGATTTATATAGTCCTCCATTTTAGTAAACTAGAAACTGGTCCTCAAAAGCAGCCAGCCGTATAACAGACCTAGATGTGCAGAAAAACTACCAATGGATTTTGCCAAATAACCAGATGCTGTCTTTGGAAGACATTTTCCCAGCTTGGCATCAGAAGTTTGCAATGTCATCCAAATGATTCCTCCACACTTTGGAAGACAATATTTTCAAATAACTTAAGCACATAAAAACCAATTTGAATAGCACTTAAGCTAAAGCCTAGTTAGTCTTTGGGGATTAGATTAAGATATACAACATGCTCCTTCATCACTGTGTTATATTTTTTAATTTAGATTTGAAAAATAACAACTGTTTTTATTTGTTTTAAATTAAATTATGGTAGAGATGTATGTTTAGAAGAGCCAAGTGTGTACTTATAACAATGTTCAGTCGTAACAATCTTCAAAGTTTATGAAATCATTTTACAAGTCTATTACAAATAAAATAGACAAAATAACAAAAATAACAAAAAAATTGGAGTGGTATTTTTACTGGGGAATTGCTCTGGACAAGCATGTGTATGTGTGTGTTTTCTTTTGTGTTTCACATTGTTATGATTATTATTTAAAAACCTAGTAAAATTAGTAAAACTCAGTTTACTACGTATGTGTAAGAAACTAAAACATACGTAAATGCGCAGAACAAAAGAAAATCTGGGCCTGAACAGAAACATTAAGTGATCTTTTATCTTGCGTACAAAATCCAATAGCAAGTTAAATATTTTAGAGCAAATTATTTCTCCTGAATTGGACCATTAATATAACCCTTTGATTTTTCTTTTTTTTTTTTTTTTTAATTTTTATTGCATTTTAGGATTTGGGGTACATGTGCAGAACATGCAAGATAGTTGCATAGGTACACACGTGGCAGTGTGCTTTGCTGCCTTCC
>CM052648.1:147618798-147629560 GCA_028533165.1 Leontopithecus rosalia | reverse complement strand
CCCTATGTCCATGTGTTCCCATTGTTCATCACCCGCCTATGAGTGAGTATATATGGTGTTTCCTTTTCTGTTCTTGTGTCAATTTGCTGAGAATGATGTTCTCCAGATTCATCCATGTCCCTACAAAGGACACGAACTCATCGTTTTTGATTGCTGCATAATATTCCATGGTGTATATGTGCCACATTTTCCCAGTCCTTTGATTTTTCATCCTGCACAGTGTTGAGCAATTTTGATTAAAATGTTTATACTACTTAGAAACTTGCACAAAATTTTGAAAGTACCCATTTAAAAAATATTTATTAATTTACATTTTATTAAAATATTAAATGAGCACGTTCTAGCAAAAACATGGAAAAACATTTTCTATATTTATTTGTCTGTGCCAACATATTTTAAAATGTTTTTGGCTAAATGAAAATTATTTGGGTTTTTCAGGGTATATGAAAAAATCTCTGTAATATGATCAGATCAAATTGATTTAGTCAATGTTTGAGTTTGTTGCAAATTTTGGAATATATCTCCTGTATCCCTAAAAGTAATATGTATGAACTTTGAATAATAATGAAAATAAATTTATTTAAAATGTAGTTGCCTGACATTCAATTAAGAAATTATAAATTAGTTATAGTTTATAATAAATCATATGTATTTATAATAAATTAGTTATAAATTATAAATTATAAATTTCCTAATACTGAAATAAATTTGGTTTATAGTAATTTACTTTTGAAGCAATGTGAAAAGAATCATCCAAAGATACAGAGAATGATTTGAGATTATCTTAAGGAAGAGTGCTTTGTACCATTCTTTACTTCTACATGAAAAATGTAGATTTATTTTTTTCTTAGAGTGCCTTTCATAAAATGAGGACAAATTTTTGTGGACAAAGGTCATTCAGAGGAACAAAAATGACAAATTTCAACAAATAGGACTTTTGAAGTAGTTTATCAATGTCTGATTTTGTGGGCAGGTCCCCAGAGCCTGCTAAACTGATATTAGCATGGTTAGCAGTGGAGTCAACAGATCTAACAGCCCCATCCAAGCATCAAATGAAGAAAGCAGCCAAGAGCTTTGCACAGACACAGATGTTAATGCTAAAAAATTTATTTCAGACCTTGGCATCAGTGTTCTTTATCTGTCAAAGATGTCCTTTGTGTGGCTCAGCTGCTGCTTCTGTAGAGGAACATAAAGAGCAAGCTAGTGTGGCAAAAGAATATTAGTTACATTAATTCTTTTCTATAAAAAAACTACCAGATCTTAGTAAATTTTTTCTTATCTTATAAAATAATGAGGGACATAAGTATTTCATATTTATATTATCTATGAATGAAGGACTTTTGTATTGAAGGAAAATTCAGTAGTTTAGATAAAATATTAAAATAAATCATTTCAATTGTACATATTAACTTGTAACTTTATTAAAATTTATTTAGAAACTTTTTATTAAAACTAACTCCCCAAGAATTTAGAGGGAGCCAACAAAACTATAATGTTCATAATTTTACAAATTAAATTATTTCTTAAGTTAAAATTTCATAGGAACAACTCATTCTTAGTTTCAATAATTTTTTATCATTTTATGAACATAAAGCAGATACAAACTGCTGATGGAAACTAAAAGAAAGAACAGTTTCTTTCCCCTTTCAGAAATGATTATCCACAAAAAGTAAGTTATGGTTGATGTATAAGGTGAGATTTTCAGCAGTTATTAGGTACATATATTAACAGTCAGATAATTAGTGTTCTATTCACTCTACTTCTTCACTTTCTCTACACTGTTCCCTTGAATTATCATAAGAGAAAAAAAAACTAAATAAAGGGACCAGAGTACACTTGAGAGGAGAGGGACAATATAAGAGTAAAATAATTAAATCGTATTCAAAGCTTACTGCATGGCAGACTACATATAGCCTATGTTACATATCTTACTTACTGAATCCATGAAACAGCCTAGAGAGCAAAGTGTGTAATACTGTTTCCCAGCAAAGGCATGGGGACTTTCAGGCCTTTGGTGATCTGCAAAGGCTACCCACATTTTAAGTGGCACAAACATGACTCAAAGCTTTGGTGTATATCTACAGATTTCATGCTCTGTCATGGTCGTAATCAGAGGATGGTGGGAAATATTTAACCAATACCTCCTTTAGGAGTAAAAGGGAGAGTCATGATTTCTAGTCATCCTAATTATCATGGAGTGTATTTTCCTGCAGCTGATTTTAAGCAACCAAAGACTCATCAGTGAATTTGGCATGCAGAGAGGTGCGCAAGTGGCTTCTCACAGCCAGAGAAAGCAGGATCTAGAATCCCAGTGCAACTTATGGTAACATACTGTTTTGATGTTTATCAACTAAATAAAATACACGTGTTGTGAACTTTATTACACAAAAATGTTACCACCTTATAAATAATTGTATTAGTCCATCAGCACTGAATTTCTTATTTCCTAAATTTAGGAACATAAATTACTTTAAAAATATTTGCAGTTACGGAGTGTTTTATGTAAGTCTGGTGGCAATATTTAACCTAAGTCATTATATCTTACTGTAATAATTCAGTTAAATGGGCACTTACCTTTGAACCTGGACTGAAATTTTGGGCAAAAATTAAACTGGTAATTTTAGTTCATATTCTTTAACAATCTACTTTGGAATTGCTATATTTTGAATATATCTGTCTCCTTAAAATTCAGATATTGAAACCTAAGACCCAACGTAACAGTGTTAAGGCCTTTTGCAGGTGATTAAGTATAAGGGTTCTTTCATGAATGAGATTAGAACTGTTAAAAAGGTTTAAGGGAACTAGTGAGTTTCTTTTTGCCTTTGCACTTTTTTCACTATGTGAAGATACGGCATTTATGCATTCTAAAGGACATAGCAACAAGGCACCATCTGAAAACCAGAGAGGAGCTGTCACCAAACTTCAAAGATTGGCACCTTGGTTTTGGATGTCCCAGCCTCCAGAACTGTAACACATAAATATCTACTGTTTATAATTTTCCAGTCTATGGTATTTTGTTATAGCAGTACAAATATACAGGGACAGGGACTTATTAAACTGTCTGCATCATCCTTTTTACATGATGACAATTCAAGTACACTACATATAAAAAGAAGTTCTCAACCTTTGAATTGTGTAATATAAAACAAGACTTTATGTGTAATCTTCCAAGAACTTCATGCATTTGCCAATACTCATAATTTTTTCTAAAGTAGAATCTTACTATATATGCCATCAGGAAACTTGATATTATGACTTAATCTATCTAGGAGAAACTATCACATAAGCACTTTGGGGTCCTCTATTGAATAAATCATTTAACCAGTACAAATCATTTAACCAGTTCTTCATGGAATTATATCAGGTCATTTTCTGGGTTTTGTTATTGCAAACAGGGTTGTATGGTTTAATCTTACACATATAACTTTTAGCAAGTTTATCCAGATAATAAATCACTACCAGTGGAATTTCTTGGATTAAAAGCTTGAGCATTTAAACTTTTATGTATATTGCTTAATAAAAGTTTGCATCAAATCCACAACTCAGATTATGAATACATCATTCCTAGATTCTAATCCAACTTCTGCCCCTTACTAGTTAGAAAGTTTGAATTTTAGTTCTACTGGATAGGGGAAAGTAATTGAAAGAAATTCATGGGTTTTTTTTGTGAACATTAAGTGTATTTCAAAAATAGTTGGTACAGTTAGTACCTAGAGCATAGTAAGAAATATTGTATTGGAAGTTACTGAGATGTTACATAAGAGTTATTTCTCACTGTGGCCCTGTAAAATTTATCTTAAAAAGCACTGCTCTAGTACATGTGCATTTCTGGCTATGGTAGAGTATGAGGAAGCCTAACGTTGCTTCTGATGCAGAAGTGGTCTGTATGGAGAAGTTGCTGCCATGATGCGGGCTGCAGTAGAGAAGGCACCGCCAGGGCTGCGCACTCCATGGAGCCTGTGGGAGCAGGGAGCAGATACCAGCCCCACTGTCTTCCAAGTTGGAGGAGTGGGTGCCCCACCCTCCTGGGCGCAGCTGCAGCCACCCAGCTGTGGCTGCATATTGGAGCATCTATGCACTCTCAGGGGTCAGGAAGTCCCCTGTGATGGTTAATACTGAGTGTCCACTTGATTGGATTAAAGTATACAAAGTACTGATCCTGGGTGTGTTTTTGAGGGTGCTTCCAAAGAAAATTACCATTTCAGTCAATGGGTTGGGAAAAGCAGACCCACCCTTAATCTGGGAAAGCACTATCTAATGAGCTGCCCATGTGGCTAGATTATAAGCAGGCAGAAAAATGTAAAAAGGGAGACTGGCCTAGCTTCCCGGCCTATGTCTTTCTCCTGTGCTCGATGATTCCTGACCTCGAACATCAGATTCCAAGTTCTTCAATTTCAGAACTCATACTGGCTCTCTTTGCTCCTCAGCCTACAGATGACCTATTGTAGGACCTTGTAATTATGTGAGCTAATACTCAACAAACTTATGTGTGTGTGTGTATGTGTGTATATATATATATATATATATATATATATATATATATATATATATTTCATTAGTTCTATTCCTCTAGAGAACGCTGACTAACACCCACTTTTCCCCATAGGCTCGAAAGTGCCTGCTCCCACTGCCTGGCCTCTCCATGCTCTCAGTGCTCAACTTGATTTCAGAGCAAAGCTATGGGCAAGCCTGGGCACTGTCATGACCTGATCAGGTGTTCACACACTTAGGGCAGAACTAATACAACAGGACCCTGCTGCATAGGCTCCCTCCAGACTTTGGGAAGTGATGAGCACTGGAAGGAGGCCAAGAGGGAGGCTAGGGGTGGCTCAATGTGGGCCTGCAGGCACCCCTTGGCACAAACAGCCTGGGCACTGTGGGCACCACAGATAATAGGTTAACGACAGCAGGAAGCAGACAGACTCCTGGGAAGAAAGGGGCAAGTACTGGGTAAAACCCCACCGTCAGGCCATTCCTGGCCTGAGACCTGGAGGTTGGGCTTCCTGTTCCATGGATGAGGATGGGAAGTTCCGGTGCTTTTTCTGGGCTTGCCTATTACTGCCCGTGGACCGTTCAGCATGCACTTCCTATTCTCTGAATCCCATAAAAACCCTGAACTCAGTCAGACTTGGGCAGTTGATAGGATGAGCCACCTGCAGAGAGGAGCTACCAACTGTGGGTCTTTAATCTTCTGAGAGCTGAGCAGAAAACAGGACAATCTGCCTGCAGAAAGGAGCTACCCAGTACAGGTCTCCTCTGAGCATTCTGTCACTCAGTAAAGCACCTTCTTTGCCTTGCTCACCCTCCATTTGTCCATGTACCTCATTTTCCTAAATGTGGGACAAGAACTCAAGATCTGCCAAATGATGGGGCTGAAAGAACTGTTATACGAACAGGGCTGAAACATGTCCCTTCTTTGCTATGTTGTAGGCAACAAGGAACACAGAAGAGCTGTGGCCCTTTGAGTAGCCCAGACCCAGGAGATCTCTGAGCCAGGGCTACAATGCCGTTTTGGGGCCTTGTGTTTCCTGGCATCTCCAAGCTTCTAGGTGCCACCAAATTCCCTTGTGCCAACTCTGGAAGCTGCTTGCAGTATGCGTTGTCCAGCTGCAACCTTGCAGGGAGCCAGTTCCCATGCTGACACCTGGATTTGCCTGCCACACAGCAGCCAGTGCACTTGGCTGTGCCCCATGGCCAGACCCAACACTCACTAGCTCACACACCCCTCACTTCTCTGTGCCTGGCTCATCCATGGCAGGCATGGGATCCAGTCCTATAGCACAAGCCAAGCATAGCTAACCAGGCCAAGTGGGAGGAACGAGTCCAGTAGGCCCAAGCAAAACTTGGGCATAGGTGCCACCAGCCACAGAGGTTTCCAGCTGGATAAATGACACCCAAAGGATTCTGTGACACTGCTACAAATAACTATTAGACAAGTTTGACAATGTGTAAAAATGTACTTGAAAGAAATTAAAAGTTGATAAGGAACACTTACAATTCAGAGAAGTCTAAGTAGATGTGATGAATAAATGTCATGTGATCTCACAAATGGGATATTGGTACATAAAGAGCATTAGGTAAATCTAAAAAATAAGGCATGGACATCAGATAAAAATAACAGTAATTAATAATAACAGGTTTTTTTTAATTGTTACAAATGTACCAAATAATGTAAAATGTTTATATAGGAATACAAGCATATTCTCCATACTATAGTCACAACATTTTATGTAAATCTTAAATAATTTTAAATTTAAAGGTTTATTAAAAAGAAAATGGGAAAAGGAAAAAGAGCATTTCTGAAAAGAAAAAGAAAGTATTGAAGTAATTGAGACAACTGGACTTAAAAAAAAAACAAGTCTCAGAAAACAGTGAACTGCCAGACATAAGCAAATATTCTGTTGTGACACTCCTTATCACCCCTCAGACATCTGTTGATTGTGCTTAAGAGACAAAAATGAGAAGATCTAGGTAAAGTGTCAGAGAAACAATCCTAAGGTTCAGAGAAAGAATGTAACGTTTTGGTGGTCTCACAAAGTTATGATAGTTACGTAGATGGTAGATAGCTGATAGATAGATAGATAGATAGATAGATAGATAGATAGATAGACAGATAGATAATAGAAAAATAAACAATGTGAACATTCAAATTCTGGTGAGAAAAGGGCAGAGAAAAGTAACAGTGTCAAATTCTCTGTAGACACATTTTTCAAATTCCAAAGCTGTTAAAACAGAAGGTTAAAAAACTAAGTTTAATTATTCTGTTATTATTTGAAACTGTGGAGAAGAGAAGACCTTACAAAAAGGTCTCAGTAGGCTCTCAATTGTAAGTCTTAAATAGCTCAACCTTGGAGCAGTGATGAACTAGTATCAAAACTGTCAAAACACTAATCAGGCAGCCTCTAATTGGATTAAGGTAATTTTCTGCCACCCTTAACTATCTAGGAAAAACATAATAAACCCGCTATGGATGGTTATGAAATCAAAAGCCTGTATGTTTTATGAGTGTTACAACATACAATTAAAAGTTACTATGAATTCAGACAGCAATAATTAAAAACTTGAAAGTAATTCATTTAACTGGTAAAGAGGAATATGCATAGTATGATTAACATGATTCAGAAACAAAAATAAGAGATAGATAATAAATTAAAGAATGGAGATTTCAATCAAAGAAGTGTAATATGCAAAAAAAAAACGTCCTACAGATGACCTATTGTAGGACCTTGTAATCATGTGTGCTAATACTCAACAAACTCATATATATATATTCCATTAGTTCTATCTCTCTAGAGAACCATTTCTAACACCCACCTTTCCCAATAGGTGGTTCTTTGAAAAGTTAAATGAAATTGATAGACGGTTAGGAAAACTAACAAGAAAAGAAGCTTGAAGATCCAAATAAGTACAAAGAAACATGAAATGGAAGACATTACAACCAACACCACAGAAATACAAAAGATTAGTCAAGACTACTATCAACACATTTATGTATATAAACTAAAAAACCTAGAGAAAATGAATACATTCCTGGAAATATACAACCCTCCTGATTTAAATGAAGAAGAATAAGAAATGCTGAAAGAGACCAATAACAAGCAGCAAAACTGAAATGGCAATTAAAAAATTACCAACAAAAAAATTCCAGGACCAGATAGATTTACAGCTAAAGTCTATTAGACATTCAAAGAAGAATTGATGGGAATTCCATCAGAACTACTTAACAAAATATATAGAGAGGGAATCCTCCCTAAATCATTCTGTGAAGTTAGTATTACCCTAATATCAAGACAAGAAAAGGACATAACAAAAAAAGAAAACTACAGATGAATATTCCTGATAAACAAAGATGCAATAATCCTTAACAAAATACTAGCTAACTGACTCCAACAGCATATCAGAAAGATAATCCATGATGATCAAGTGGGTTTCATATCAGGTATACAGGGATAATTTAACATATACAAGTCAATAAATGTGATACACCACATAAACAGAATGTTAAAAAAAATCACATGATCACCTCAATAGGTGCAGATAAAACATTAGACAAAATTCAGCATTCCTTTATGATTAAAACCCTTGGCCAAACTGGCATAGAAAGAACGTACCTCCATGTAATAAAAGCCATCTATGACAAACCCACAGCCAACCAAATGGGCAAGAGTTGAAAGCATTCCCTCTGTGAACTAGAACAAGAAAAAGATGGCCACTGTTACCACGTTTTTTTTTTTTTTTTTTTTTTTTTTTTTAGATAAAATCTAGTTCTTGTTGCCCAGGCTGCAGTGCAATGGCATGATCTCAGTTCACTGCAACCTCTGCCTCCCAGGTTCAGGTAATTCTCCTGCCTCAGCCTCCTGAGCAGCTGGGACTACAGGGCCTGCCACCATGCCTGGCTAATTTTTGTATATTTAGTAGAGACAGTGTTTCACCATGTTGACCAAGCTGGTCTTGAACTCCTGACCTCAAGCAATCTGCCTGTCTTGGCAGAAGTGCCCAGGCCTTCTAACCACTTCTACTGAATACAGTACTTAAACTCCTAGCCAGAGCAATCAGACAAGAAAAAGCAATAAAGGGCATACAAATTGGCCAAAAGGAAATTAACCTGTCCCTGTTCACTATTGATATAATTATAGACCTCAAAAACCCTAAAGACTCATCTAAAAAGCTTCTAGGACTCATAAGTAAATTCAGAAAGATTCAGGATACAAAATTAATGCACACAAATAAATAGCTCTACTATACACCAGCAACAAAGCTGAAAATCAAATCAAGAACTCATCCCCTATATCCAAAGAGGCACCTCAAAAAGTACTGATCAGAATGACATTTGGTGGGCATCATTCTGGGACAAAGATAGCAGAAGAAGAAACTGGTAGCATCCCTCACTGTTCCACAGCTGCTACAGGTGTACCCCAGACAAGTAGGGCTTGGAGTGGACCTCAGCAGTCATACAGCAGAGGGGCTAGACTGTTAGAAGCAAAACTAAGAAACACAAATACTTCATCATCAACAATCTGGGCGTCCACTCAGAGACCCAATCGAAAAGTCAGCAACGAATCAGATGACAGATGGATAAACCCACAAAGATGGAAATAAACCAGCGCAAAAAGGAGGAAAACACCCAAAACCAAAACACCTTGCTTCCTACAAAAGACCAAAACTCCTCACCAGCAAGGGAACAGAGCTGGACGGAGAATGAGGGTGATGAAATGATGGAATCAGACTTCAGAAGGTGGGTAATGAAAAATTCCATGAGCTAAAAGAACATGTTCTAAATCAATGCAAAAGAAACTAAGAACCTTGAGAAAAGATTTGAAAAAAGATTCGAGGAAGTGATAACAAGAATGGACAACTTAGGGAGGAATATGAATGAATTGAAGGAGCTGAAAAACACAACACGAGAACTTTGCAAAGCATGCACAAGTTTCAACAGCCGAATTGACCAAGCAGAAGAAAGAATATCAGAAGTCGAAGATCAACTCAATGAAATAAAATGAGAAACCAAGATTAGAGAAAAAAGTGCAAAAAGGAATGAACAAAGTCTCCAAGAAATGTGGGACTATGTGAAAAGACCTAACCTACATTTGCTAGGTGTACCAGAATGTGACAAAGAGAATGAATTCAAGCTGGAAAATACTCTTCAGGATATTATCCAGGAAAATTTCCCCAACCTAGCAAGGCAGGCCAATATTCAAGTCCAGAAAATACAGAGAACACCACAAAGATATTTCACAAGAAGAGCAACCCCAAGGCACATAATCATCAGATTCACCAGGGTTGAAATGAAGGAGAAAATCCTAGGGGCAGCCAGAGAGAAAGGTCGGGTCACACACAAAGGGAAGCCCATCAGACTCACAGCAGATCTCTCGGCAGAAACCCTACAAGCCAGCAGAGAGTGGGGGCCAATATTCAACATCCTTAAAGAAAAGAACCTTCAACCCAGAATTTCACATCCAGCCAAAGTGAACTTCACAAGTGAAGGAAAAATAAAATCCTTTGTAAACAAGCAAGTACTCAGAGATTCTGTCACCATCAAGCCTGCTTTACAAGAGCTCCTGAAAGAGGCACTATACATAGAAAGGAACAACAAGTAGCAGCCATTCCAAAAACATACCAAATGCTAAAGAGCATCAACAAAATGAAGAATCTGCATCAACTAAATGGTAAAGCAGCTGGCTAGCAGCAAAATGGCAGTATCAAATTCACACATAACAATATTAACCCTAAATGTAAATGGGCAAAATGCAACAATCAAAAGACACAGACTGGCAAATTGGATAAAAAAACAAAACCCATCGGTGTCCTGTATCCAGGAAACTCTTCTCACATGCAAGGATACACAAAGCCTCAAAATAAAGGGATGGAGGAAGATTTACCAAGAAAGTGGAGAGAAATAAAAAAGCAGGAGTTGCAATTCTCATCTCTGATAAAATAGACTTTAAAGCAACAAAGATCAAAAGAGACAAAGAAGGCCGTTACATAATGGTAAAAGGATTGATACAAGAAGAAGAGCTAATAATCCTAAATATATATGGACCCAATACAGGAGCACCAAGATATATAAGGCAAGTTCTTAACGACTTACAAAGAGACTTAGACTCCCACACAATGATAGTGGGAGATTTTAACACTCCACTGTCAATATTCGACAGATCAACCAGACAGAAAATTAACAAGGATATCCAGGACTTGAACTCATACCTGGAACAAGCAAACCTGATAGACATTTACAGAACTCTCCACCCCAAATCCACAGAAT
>CM052648.1:147584967-147618298 GCA_028533165.1 Leontopithecus rosalia | reverse complement strand
CAGAGAAATAGGAACACTTTTACACTGCTGGTGGGAGTGTAAATTAATTCAACCATTGTGGAAGACAGTGTGGCGATTCCTCAAGGACCTAGAAATAGAAATTCCATTTGTCCCAGCAATCCCATTACTGGGTATATATCCAAAGGTCTATAAATCGTTCTACTATAAGGACACATGGACATGAATGTTCATTGCAGCACTGTTTACAATAGCAAAGACCTGGAATCAACCCAAATGCCCATCCATGATAGACTGGACTGGAAAAATGTGGCACATATACACCATGGAATATTATGCAGCAATCAAAAATGATGAGTTTGTGTCCTTTGTAGGGACATGGATGAATCTGGAGAACATCATTCGCAGCAAATTGACACAAGAACAGAAAAGGAAACACCATATATTCTCACTCATAGGCGGGTGATGAACAATGAGAATACATGGACACAGGGAAGGGAGTACCACACTCTGAGGTCTATTGGGGGAAATAGGGGAGGGACATCGGGTGGGGGAGCAGGGTAGGGATGGCATGGGAAGAAATGCCAAATGTGGGTGAAGGGGCAGAAGGCAGCAAAACACACTGCCATGTGTGTACCTATGCAACTATCTTGCATGTGTTCTGCACATGTACCCCAAAACCTAAAATGCAATTAAAAGTAGCAGCAAAATAATAATAATGATAACAGTAATAATACAGTATTTGGGAATATAGCTAACCAAGGAGGTGAAAGACCTCTACAAGTAAAACTACAAAACACTGCTGAAAGAAATTATAGTTGATAGAAACAAATAGAAACACATCCCATGCTCATGGATCAATGGAATCAATATTGTGAAAATGACCATATTGCCAAAAGCAATCTACCAATTCAATGCAATTTGCATCAAAATACTACCATTATTCTTCACAGATCTAAAAATAAATTCTAAAATTCATATGTGTTGAAAAAAGAGCCTGCATAGCCAAAGAGAGACCTAAACAAAAAGAGCAAATCTTGAGGCATCAGATTACTTGACTTCAAAGTATAGTTTAAGGATATACTCACCAAAATAGCATGGTTTTGTCATAAAAATAGACACATAGACCAATGGAACAAAATAGTGAACTCCAGAAATAATCCCAATAATTACAGCTAACTTATTTTTGACAAAGCAAACAAAAATATGAAGAGGCAGAGAGAACAGTCTATTCAACACATATTGCTAAGATAATTAGCAAGCCACATGTAGGAGGATGAAACTGGATCTTCATCTCTCACCTTATATAAAAATCAACTCAAGATGAATCAAAAACTTAAATCTAAGACCTAAGTCTGTAAAAATTCTATAAGAAAACATTAGAAAAACCCTTATATACATTGGCTTGAGCAAAGACATCATGACCAAAAACCCAGAGCCAAATGCAACAAAAACAAAGATAAGTAGGTGGGACTCAGTTAAAGTATAAAGCTTCTGCATAGTAAAAGGAACAGTCAGCAGAGTCAGCAGACAACCCACAAATTGGGAGAAAATCTTCACAATCTATACATCTGATGAAGAACTAATATTCAGAATCTATAAGAAACATAAGAAAATTAGCAAGAAAAAAAAACAAATCCGTCAGTGAACTAAGCAATTGAATAGACAATTCTCAAAGGAAAATATACAAATGACCAACAAACGTATCAAAAAATGTTCAACATCCCCTTTCTCATATTTTATTGCATCTATTTGATTCTTCTCGCTTCTCTTTTTTATTAGTCTGGCTAGCAGTCTATCTATTTTGTTGATCTTTTCAAAACACCATCTCCTGGATTTACTGATTTTTTTTGAAGGGTTTTTTGTGTCTCTATCTCTTTCAGTTCTGCTCTGATCTTAGTTATTTCTTGTCTTCTGCTAGCTTTTGTATTTGTTTGATCTTCTTCCTCTAGTCTTTTAATTGTGACAATAACGTGTGATTTTAGATCTTTCCTTGCTTCTTATGTGGGCATTTAGTGCTATAAATTTCCCTCTAGACCCTGTGTTAAATGTGTCCCAGAGATTCTGGTACATTATATCTTCATTCTCGATTGTTTCAAAGAGCATCTTTATTTCTGCCTTCATTTCATTATTTATCCAGTAGTTACCCATGAGCAGGTTTTTCAGTTTCCATGTAGTTGTGCAGTTTTGAATGAGTTTCTTAATCCTGAGTTCTAATTTGATTGCACGGTTGTCTGAGAGACTGGTTGCTATGATTTCTATTCTTTTGCATTTGCTGAGGAGTGATTTACTTCCAATTATGTGGTCAATTTTAGAGTAAGTGTGATATGGTGCTGAGAATAACGTATATTCTGTGGATTTGGGGTAGAGAATTCTGTAGCTGTCTATTAGGTCCACTTGGTCCAGATCTGAGTTCAAGTCCTGCATATCTTTGTTAATTTTCTGTCTGGTTGAGCTATCTAATATTGACAGTGGAGTGTTAAAGTCTCCCACTATTATTGTGTGGGAGTCTAAGTTTCTTTGTAGATCATTAAGAACTTGCTTTATGTATCTGGGTGCTCCTGTATTGGATTCATATATGTTTAGAATAGTTAGCTTTTTTTGTTGCATTGTACCCTTTACCATTATGTAATGTCCTTCTTTGTCTCTTTTGATCTTTGTTGTTTAAAGTCTGTTTTATCAGAGACTAGGATAGCAAACCCTGCTTTCTTTTGCTCTCCATTTGCTTGGTAAATCTTCCTGCATCCCTTTATTATGAATCTAAATGTGTCTTTGTACATGAGATGGGTCTCCTGAATACAGCACACTGATGGGTCTTGAATTTTATTCAATTTTCCAGTCTGTGTCTTTTAATTGGGGTATCTTGCACATTTGCATTTAAGGTTAATATTGTTATGTGTGGACTTAATCTTGACATTCTGATACTAGCTGGTTATTTTGCCCTTTACTTGATGCAGTTTCTTCATTGTGTCAATGGTCTTTACCATTTGGTCCATTTTTTACAGTGGCTGGTACTGGTTGTTCCTTTCGATGTTTAATGCTTTCTTCAGGAGCTCTTGTAAGGCAGGCCTGGTGGTGACAAAATATCTCAGCAACTGCTGGTCAGTAAAGGATTTTATTTCTCATTCACTTATAAAGCTTAGTTTGGCTGGATATGAAATTCTGGGTTGAAAGTTCTTTTCTTTAAGGATGTTGAATATTGGCCCTACTCTCTATGGTTTCTGCCTAGAGATCCACTATAAGTCTGATGGCCATCCCTTTTTGGGTAACTTGACTTTTCTCTCTGGCTGCCCTTAGCACTTTTTCCTTCATTTCAACCCTGGTGAATCTGACAATTATGTGCCTTAGTGTTGCTCTTCTTGAGGAATTATCTTTGTGATGTTCTCTGTATTTCCTGATTTTGAATGTTGGCCTGTCTTGCTAGGTTAGGAAGTACTCCTGGATAGTATCCTGAAGAGTGTTTTCCAGCTTGGATTAATTCACCCCGTCACATACATGTACACCAATCAAACATAAATTAGGTCTTTTCACATAATCTCATATTTCTTGAATGCTTTGTTCATTTCTTTTCACTCTTTTTTCTCTAATTTTGCCTTCTCATTTTATTCCATTGATATAACCACTGATTCCACAGAAATAGAAACTATCGTCAGAGATCATTACAAAAAACTCTATGCGGATAAACCAGTGAATCCACAAGAATTGTATAAATTCCTGGACACTTACACCCTCCCAAGACTAAACCAGGAAGAAGTTGAATCTCTGAATAGACCAATAACAAGGTCTGAAGTTGAGGCAGCAATTAATACCCTACCAAACAAAAAAAGTGCAGGTCTAGACAGGTTCACGGCAGAATTCTACCAGAGGTACAAACAGGAGCTGGTTCCATTCCTTCTGAAATTATTCTAAATAATACAAAAAGAGGAAATCCTCCCTAACAAATTCTATGAGATTAACATCATCCTGATACCCAAACCTGGCAGAGACACAATGAAAAAAGAAAATTTCAAGCCAATATCCATGATGAACATAGATGCAAATGTCTTTAATAAAATGCTGTCAAACCAAATGCAAGAGCACATCAAAAAGTTCATCCAACATGATCAAGTTGGCTTTATTCCAGGGATGCTAGGCTGGTTCAACATATGCAAATCTATAAATGTAATCCACCACATAAATAGAACCAAAGACAAAAACCACATGATTATCTCAATAGATGCAGAGATGATCTTCGAGAAAATTCAGCAGCCCTTTATGCTAAAAACTCTCAATAAACTAGGTATTGAAGGAATGTATCTCAAAATAATAAAAGCTACTTACAACAAACCCACAGCCAAAATCATACTGAATGGACAAAAACTGGAAACATTCCCTTTGAAAACTGACATTAGACAAGAGTGCCCTCTCTCACCATTCCTATTCAACATAGTATTTGACATTCTAACCAGAGCAATCAGGCAAGAAAAAGAAATAAAGGGTATTCAATTAGAAAAAGAAGAACTCAAATTGTCTCTATTTTCAGATGACATAATTATATATTTAGAAGACCCCATCATCACAGCCCAAATCTCCTTAAGATGATGATCTTCAGAAAAGTGTTATGATACAAAATCAGTGTGCAAAAATCACAAGCATTCTTATACACCAATAACAGACAAACAGAGCCAAATTATGAGTAAAGTCCCATTCACAATTGCCAAATAGAGAATAAAATACATAAGAATACAAATAACGAAGGATGTGAAGGACTTCTTCAAGGAGAATGGCAAACCACTGCTCAAGGAAATAAAAGATGACACAAACAGATGGAAAAACATTTCAAACTCATGGTAAAGAAGAATCAATATTGTGAAAATGCCCATACTGCCCAAAAAAATTTATAGATTTAATTCTATCCTCATAAAGCTACCATTGACCTTCTTCACAGAACTGGAAAAAACCACCTTAAACTTTATAGGAAACCAAAAAAGAGCCTGCATAGCCAAGACTAACCTAAGCAAAAAGAACAAAGCTAGAAGCATCACGCTACCTGACTTCAAACTATACTACAAGTCTATAGTAACCAAAACAGCATGATACTGGTACCAAAAGAGAAATATCATCAATAGAACAGAACAGAAAACTCAGATATAATGCCACACATCTACAACCATCTGAACGTTGACAAACCCGAAGAAAACAAGCAATAGGGAAAAAATGGTTTAGTAAATGGTGTTGGAAAAACTGGCTAGGTATGTGCAGAAGGCTGAAACTGGATCCCTTCCTTACACCTTACACAAAAATTAACTCCAGGTTAAGATTTAAACATAAGAGCTAACACCATAGAAACCCTAGAAGAAAACCTAGGCAATACCATTTAGGACATAGGCATAGGCAAAGACTCCATGAATAAAACACCAAAAGCAATGGCAACAAAAGCCAAAATAGACAAATGGGATTTAGTTAAACTTAACAGATTCTGCACAGCAAAAGAAACAATCATTAGAGTGAACTGGCAACCAACAGAATTGGTTGGGAGAAATAATTTTTGCAATTTGCCCATCTGACAAAGGGCTAATATCCAGAATCTACAAAGAACTAAAACAAATTTAGAAGAAAAAAAACAACCCCATCAAAAAGTGGGCAAAGGATATGAACAGCCACTTTTCAAAAGAAGACATTTACACGGCCAAGAAACATGAAAAAATGCTCATCATCAGTAGTCATTAGAGAAATGCAAATCAAAACCACATTGAGATAGCATCTCATGGCAATTAGAATGATGATTATTAAAAAAATCTGGAGACAACAGATGCTGGAGAAGATGTGGAGAAATAGGAACACTTTTGCACTGTTAGTGGGAGTGTAAATTAGTTCAACTATTGTGGAAGACAGTGTGGATCCTCAAGGATATAAACTAGAAATACCATTTGATCCAGCAATCCCACTACTTGGCATATACCCAAAGGATTATAAATCATTCTATTATAAAGACACAAGCACATGTATGTTCATTGTGCCACCGTTTACAAGAGCAAATACTTGGATATAACCCAAATGCCCATCAATGATAGACTGGATCAAGAAAATGTGTCACATATACACTATTAAATACTGTGCATCCATAAAAAAGGATGAGTTCATGTCTTCTGCAGGAACATGAATGAATCTGGAAACCATCATTCTCAGCAAACTGACAGAAGAACAGAAAACCACACATGTATGTTCTCACTCATAAGTGGGTGTTGAACAATGAGAACACATTCACACAGGGAGGGAACCATCACATATGGGGTCTGTTGGGGGTTTGGGTTAGGGAAGGGATAGCAGAAGGTGGGAAGATTGGGGAGGGATAACACTAGGAGAAATACCTAATGTAGGTGATGGGGGAATGGAGGCAGCAAACCACCATGGCATGTGTATACCTATGTAACAGTCCTTCAAGATCTGCACATATACCTCAGACCTTAAATTATAACAATTTTTTTACATTCAACATCACAAATGATCAGGGAGATGCAAATCAAAACCATAATTCAATATCATCTTATTTCTGCAAGAATGGCCAAAATAAAATTTAAAAAAAATAGAAGTTAGCAGAGATTAGGTAAAAAGCAAACATTGCTGGTGGAAATGTAAACTTGTAAAACCACTATGGAAAACAGTGTGGCAATTCCTTAAAAACTAAAAGTTGATCTACCATTTGGTCCAGCAATCCCATGCTACCTACCCAGAGGAAAAAAAAGTCATTATACAAAACAGATTCTTGCACATGAATGTTCATAGTGGCACAATACACAATTACAAAAATGTGAAACCAGCCCAAATGCCCATCAATCAATGAGTGAATAAAGAAACTGTGGAATTTTTACTAGGGTATACTACTCAGCTACAGAAAGGAATGAATTAATGACATTCACAGCAACCTGGATGAAGCTGGATACTTTAAGTGAAGTAACTCAGGAATAAAAAATCAAATATCAAATGTTTTCAGTCTTAAGAGGGAGATAATCTAGGAGAATGTAAAGGCCTATGAATGATACAATTGCCTTTGGAGACTCAGGGGAAAGGGTGGGAGTGGGGTAAAGGATAGTAGGCCACAAATTGGGTTCATTGTACACTGCTTAAGTGATGGGTGCACCAAAATCTCAGTAAACACCACTAAATAACTTGCTTATGTAACCCAATACAACCTGTTCTCCAAAAACCTATGGGAATAAAACGTTTAAAAGCAAACAAAAATAAATAGTTGTATAACTTTTAAATCCACAATTTATTCATCCATTTTCTTTTTGATTAATTTTTTTGCTTATTGCTGTGGTTTGCCCATTCAAAGAGTTACAAGAAACCAATCTTGTACATAAAATCATACAAAGTCTTATTTTTGTGCATATGATAAACACATCTTGTCAAAAACTACAGTTTAATAGAATAAATCTAGACTACATAAAAGAAATTAAAAAGAGAGAAGAGAGTGTCAGTGGTATTAGTACTCAAGCACAAAAGTCTAACATATATATAATTTGAATCGTAAAAGGAGAAGTGAGATATGAAGTGGAAGTGGTGTTTAAAAAGATAATTGCTAAGAATTATTTATGATAAAAGAGCCCCAGATTTAGCTCATTTATGCCAGAGGTTGCAAATATTTTGCGTGAAAATTACACCCTGTTGATGACCTTGAGCAACATGTCATCAAGCTTAACATCGATACCTCCTACAAGCTTAGCATTCTAATAATGAAACACCAGGCATATGGGTTAAGGAACACTATCACCTTACACAAAATTAGTTTAGAGACATAAAAAAGAGAGAGAATAAGAAAGGAAGCAAAAAAGGAAAAGTACACCTCTTTCTATTAAAGTAAAACTGCTACGTACAAAGAAAGCAATCAGAAAAAAAATTTAAAAACAAATACATTACCTTCAAAGGAACAATAAGATGGACAACTGACATTTCGGCAGAGGCAATGAAAGTGAGAAGATAATAGAATTAAAGATTTGAAAGAAAATTAACACAGAATTTTCTACTCAGTGAAATAATTATAAAAATTAGGAAACAAAAAGTGGCAAAACAAAACTTAAAAAATTCATCTTCTACAGTAGAACAATTAAAGAGAGCTTTTCTGGCAAATGGAAAGAGAACCCAGGTGGAAACACAGAAAGAAGGGTGGGCTAAAAAAGCAATGAAAATAGCAACTAAGATTCTACAGACCTTTGTTTTTACACTATCATGAAATGGATCTCACCTTTTTTATATTTGACTAATTGTCTATCTGGCTTATAGAAGTGTCACCTGAATTAACTCAGGGACAGTCCATGCTTTGTGTTGTCTCTAGTTACTTATGTAAACATTTGGTGATCCTTGTTTGTGATTTTAATGTTAATGTTATCACAGCTTTTCTTATTTAATGCCATAACATGGCAACCACAGTTAAAGCTTACCAAATACTCATTTCTATTTTCAACCTCTCTTTAGATGAGACCTAGATCATGTAACTAGTGAAGGTCAATGAAACATGAGCATAATATCAGTTTACAAATTCTATCCTGAGGCAGTCAATTGCTTGTTTTCTCCTTCTATTTCTCTTCCCTAGATGAAAATTTGAAGGTCATAGATTCATTCCATATGGCATAAATTTATGATGTAAGAGCTTATGCCCACATCAGAATCAGTTTGGGTGAGAAATAAACCGTAATATGTTAAACTACCAAGACTTGAAGATTATTAGAAAGACAGAAAACCTAACATACTGATAGACATGTATGCATGATCTCTTTCTCTTTCTGTCTCTGAAATGTCACTTCAAAGGCATAAATGATGGCATATGAAATACATTCTGAATATAAGATAATGTTCTCCTCAAACTAACAGAGTATAGTATTCTCATATGCTATAAATTTTAAAAAATTGCCATGGAAACTGAAGAATTGCTAAATATCCTAAGATTTTGATATATAGGTCTGTTTTTAAGGTTTACTGTGTGTCAAGACACTTTCAACTACAATTTTGTTGTTTTACAACAAATAGAAAAGCATCTTATTTCACAATGTTGAAAGCTTATATACCACAATAGGACAAAGACAATTTATCTACTGTGGGATTACTAGGTGGTGACATTTTAGTCATATAAAATAAAGTTCAAAGGAATGCTATGTACAAATTCTGCATGATGGATTAACAGATATAACTATATAATAATGGTATTGATTGTACATAATTCTGAGGAAGTAATCATTCTTAACTATATTTCTATCTATCTATAAATACATGTCTAACTCTAGATATGTTAGTTTTATAATGAATCAAACCAAAATCTTATTAACTTAACACTAGGCATTATTACAGAATCTCAGAAGGGACAGAGATAAACCACATAAAACCTAGAAATGAAATGGTAAATGCTTATTGAGAGATGCCAGTATTGAATACTCCAACAACAAATAGGCCAGCAACACTTTATCATTCAATAAAAGTGAAGCAAGTCAATGGTGGTAAAATAAGTGTCACTGCATTATGTCACAAAACAGGTATAAGTTGTGAGAGAATCACTGTGACAGAGTTTAAAAAAATATTTTTTTAGAATTATGTAAATTTTCAATAACAAGCTAAATATTATCCCAGATACATAAAGGGCTAAAAATGAATAAAAATAATCTCTATGATCAAAGTTAATAAAATATAAATAATACAAGATACAGGAAAATATTAACCGCATTTACTTTATCTTCAAAATAATGTGTGATTGTAAGAACATTAAAAATTACTGATGTGCATAAAGTAAAAGGGATTCCCTCCTCTAACTGACACTCCATCCCAGTGTTCAGAAACAGCCTGTTTTAGTTATATCTTTACAGATCTTTTGCAAGTCTTTTGAAGCAACTGAGACTGAGAAATTTATAAAGAAAGGATAATAGGCTCATCATGTGCAACAAGCACACAGTTAACTAGTATAATGTATGCAGAGCTAAACACAATAATTTATTAGCAATGTCTCATTCTAATGAGTATAATTAAAAAGTTAGATGATTACATTGAAGGATTTATATGACAGTTGTGATTATTTTAATGTTATCTTAGAATGTGTATTATAAGATATTTAATTTTCATTGAAGATTTTTTTACATTTTTGATGAAATCATACTTTGCTCTGTAAGTAATATGTTAAAAAATTGTGATACTTTTTGTTGCATTAGTATTTGACTGTTGATATAATAAATTATCCCAAATTTTGGCACATACAAATACCCACAGCAGAAAAAATCTTAGTGCCTTTAGGTCAAGAGAAGTCCTTTAGAAGTAAAGAGGAATAAACTAGGAGGCATGTGGCAAAGATGAGTTATGCACAAGTGATATTGTAAGCACAACAGGTGAATTGAAAGGCTATCAGCACAAGGGAAAATTATCAGATGTTTGTTTTTACAATTAAAGTGTGTCTTCTCTGATAAGAGCACCCTGAGGGATATAGAAAGAATAACTGGGCTTAATAAACACAAAGTCCATTAGTATCTTATAGTTCTAGAGATCCAAAGTTAAAAACAGTCTCACTGGATCAAAATCAAGCTATAGACAGGGCTGTATTCCTTACTTGATGCTGTAGAGGAGAATTTGTTCCCTTGTCTTTCAAGCTTCTAGAAGCTGCCTGAATTTCTCAGCTCGTGGCTGCCTGCCAACACACCATTCATTATGGCCTCTGCTTTCCTAACCATGTCTCCTAAAAGATTCTGACCTTCTTGCTTCCTATATTGTAAAGATCCTTGCTAACACGTTGGACCTCCCAGATAACACAGGATAATATATCCATTTTATATCAGCAGCTTAAATTCACAAAGTCTCTTTTGCCATGTAGAGTAGAAAAATAAAATCAGATCAAATTAAGAAAAATCTAAAAGTTTTTTGTCATTCAAAAAGTATGTGTAGAGATCCTGGAAACCTCAAACTGAAAAGTGATAAGAAGCATGTCTTTACAGGATGTCTTACAATGAGAAAGTCATTTAACCTTTACAATGATTGGATATTACAATGGGTGTTTCTAGATGGAAGAGGATTTCTTGCAAGTGATTATCTTACACGAGTTTTGGAAGATGCCTTAAGTTTTGCTTATGATTATTAGAAGGGTTTACACAAAATAAACTTTCACTTATAATAAGTTGCACTTATGTTCAAAAGTCAACCTAGTTTAATTTTCAGTTTTGTGGCTAGATTCATCTGTTCTCATATTGCTGTAAAGAAATACCCGAGAAATTTATAAAGAAAGGAGGTTTAATAGACTCATCATTTTGCAGGTTGTATAGGAGTCATGATGCTAGTATCTTCTCAGCTTCTGGAGAGAACTCAGGAAACTTACAATCATGGCAGAAGGCAAAGGGGAAGCCTATACTTCATATACAAATCAGGAGAAAGAGAGGGGGGAAGTGCTATATATGTTTGTATTAATATATCACATGTACTCTACAAATATGTATAACTAGTATGTATCCATAATAAATACAAATAGAAATACTTTAAAAAGAAGAATATGGGCCGTTGATGGCATTGTTGAACTCATCCAGAAAGTATTCACTGTCAGAATTCTCTTTACATGAGAAAAGACAACTCATACAGGTGAATTCATCCAGAAACTATTTACTGTCAGAATTCTCTTTGCATGAGAAAAATGCTCTTTGCCCTTTAAGTTTCTGATAAATGTGTGTGTGTGTGTGTGTGTGAGATTTTTAAATTTGAAATCAAACATTTTCTCACCTGATAAACATGGTAAGAAACTATCTACTGTGGTGGAATTTGAACTGACAAGGTGAATAACTGGCAGAATAATATATGCAAATATCTGAGCAAGAACTGTCCAGTTAGAGGGCACATACAAACAACCACAGCAGAAACAAACTTCAAGTCTTTAGTGCCTTTAGATCAGAGAGACATCCTTTGGGAATAAAGAAAAGTAAATGAGGAGGCATGTGGCAATGATGAGCTACCCAAGAGCCATATCATAGCCATAGCAAGTGGATTGAAAGGCTATCAACACAAGGGAAATTTATCAGATGTTTATTTTTAAAATTAAAGTGTTTCTTCCCTGATGAGAGCACTCTGAGGGATTTAGAAACAGTAACAGTGCCCCAGTGTAGCAGGCTTTTTCAGTAATCCCCAAAAAGATAATTATGCTTGGACCTGGGTAACTGTTGAGATATTTAAAAGTGATTGAGTTCAGAATATATTCTCCAAGTAATTGCTGGTGGGACCAGAAGATAAGTTGGGATAAGAGTTATGACCTAAAGAGAGAGCTGCACCAAGAATAAAATTTGGTTCAAGGATCTAAATAATTGATGAGAGAGAAATGAAAATGTGCATTTGGGGGATAAGGATAAAACAAAGAAATATGAGGTTTATAGAAACATAGAAAAGTTTGATATAACTATTTGATACTCAAATGAAGATAGTGGGTAGGCAGTTGGATGAATCTGGAATTCAGGAAGAAATCTATTTAAAGTCTTGGTCCCTAGCTGTATCTCGCAGTGAGGTTAGAACCCATCATTTAGATGTCAGGAAGAGACACACAGAGAGAAAAAAAATAAA
This sequence comes from Leontopithecus rosalia, assembly GCA_028533165.1. NCBI lineage: Eukaryota > Metazoa > Chordata > Mammalia > Primates > Cebidae > Leontopithecus > Leontopithecus rosalia. The sequence goes on along the minus strand of CM052648.1, from coordinate 147,605,794 downwards.
GGAGAAAGAAAAAACAACCAAGTCTCTAGGAAAAAAATATGTATTCTTTTTAAAAACAAAGCAAACAAATGCAAAAATATCCCCTATTTATATAAAATTTACTTAGTGTGTAGAACAGAATACAATAAATAAGTTCTCCAATTATTGATTACATATAGGAGCATATTCAACTATTTAATTGTTTAAGTCGAAAGGCAGCCTATGAATTTAGTGACTGCAAACTGTTTAATGTTAGACTCCAACAACACTATAGTTACAGAAATACGAATCAAATATTTGCTTCCTCAAATTTAAACAAGTCAAGCATTAACAAGGAAGGATACAGTGGCTAAAAAACAAATATATTTGGAAGTTAGAAAGTGACCAAAAAAAATTGATAAGGTATTGAAAAGAAGCCTATGGATAGCTGATGTGTGTGTGTAAGAAAACCTCACAATAGCTGAACCATACAACCATGAGTTTTTATATAGCTCAGAGTATATTATCTCCTTTAAAGAAGCAAACATTTAAATTTATTACATTTTAGCTGAGCACAGTGGCTCGTGACTGTAATACCAGCACTTTCAGAGGCCAAGGGGCATATTGCTTCAGACCAAGAGTTTGAGACCAGCCTGGGCAACACAGTGAACCCGTGTTTGGTATTACAAAAAATACCAAAAACAGAAAAAGGAGCTGGGTGTAACAGCACACATCTGTATTCCTAGTTACTCAGGAGGCTGAGATAGGAGGATTTCTGGAGCCCATGATGTGGAAGTTACAGTGAGCTGAAATTGTGCCAGGGCACTTCCAGCCTGGGTGGCAGGGTAAGACCCTGTCTCAAAATAAAATAAAAATAAAAAATAAATAAATATATTTGCTAAGTTTTAAAATAACAACAAGAATAATTGAAAGAATTAACAAAAACATTTTCTCTTCAAAAGGAAAATGACAATTATTTTTGTTTAAATGCTTTATTCCTAGTCTATTCTTCAAATAATTATTCTTAAGCATTCTCAGTCAAGGTTCTGCGTTACAAGAAACACATCTGACTATCTGACTCTCTATGTATTAAGTAGTAATAACAATAACAAAATGTATAGATATTATAATGGCAATCATAATTGTATAGGAGAAGTCTACTTAAGGATTGATGGAATAATCAGGAAGCTGGAAACCTATAAAATATGCTGATGAGAATAATAAATTCTGGAAGTTTATAAGCAGTTGCTGTTACAAAGGGCCATGTCTGCAACAGCTTAATTCACCATCACTCAAAACTCAAAGTTTCTGGAATAGATAGAGTTTCCAAATGTCTGAGACACAGACATTTGTCTATTTCCTGGGCTGTGGCAGAGCAATGAACAGGGTAATCATCCCCTTGTGCTTCTGAGGTGAATGCAATGCTCTTCTCCAATAAACGTTATCTCATTCGAGTGGAATAACGGGTGGCAAAGGAAGGGTCTTAGGATTTGATTGATGGGCAGCCAAAAATTGACAAATATCTTCTACAATCATTCAGGCAGAAGAGAAAGTAATATATACTCTCAGTCTGGGAACGCTAAGTAATTATGCAGTATCAATAGCAACAAAGCCTGTGTCTTTAAACAACAAAGAGTTACTTTTGGTTCATTGCTTCTACCATGGTTGTCCTTCAAGGATCTAGGCTTATAGAGTAATCACCAACTGCAACACTGCCAATCGCCCTGGACGAGAGTATATTTACTGTAAGGACTGAGAGTAGCAACAATATGTAATATTTTATTATTTTAAATAAATGAACACAATAAATCTTGTGCTTTTTCCTTCCACTAATGTCTTCAAAGAGTAAGTCTAAGATCTTGCAATTTACCATTGCAAAGAAAATAAAGATTGTTGTATCAGTTTTATGTTTCTAGTGTGATATTTTATGTAGGAAAGGTTTTGAGTTACGTAATGTTGAAATTCATCTAGGAAGACAGAAATTGCTTGTGATTTTACAAGATGATTTTGGTGGCTATCTTTCTCATGGTGTTACCCATACATCACCTAGCTCACAATTATCTTTTAATATTTAAATATGCATATTCATAAGCCCAATCGGAAAAATAGTTAGATTCTCCTCCAGGAAGCTGCATTTTAAACCAACTGCCAAAATAATTCTTAAGCTGAATTAAATGGAGAAATCTTTTTAGGTGGTTTATGTAATTCAAAAAAATGATCATATGAGTTATGAAGTATTTTTACATGCCAAACTAAAGATGAACCAATAAATGATATTTATTTTCAATGTAGTTATGTTTCTATGTAGAACAGATATCTGTTGGTGTAGGGAAGTGATATCCAGGTGGGCTTCCTGGATATTGCATCTCTGTGTTCTGGCAAGAAGAGCCATACTGTAAGTGTTAGGAGTCCACATCATTATTCAAAGTCTCTGTTTAAAACTTGGTTTATAAACCAAATAATAATTCAGGCAGGTCTTGATGTAGAGATTTGTTTTGCCAAGATTGAAGACATGCCTAGAAAAAAAAACACAAATCACCGTGGTAACATCTCTGATCCCTGCTTTTCCAAAAAAGTTTTGAGAATTTCAATTTTTTTTCTCTTTTGAGATGTAGTTTCACTCTTGTTGCCTAGGCTGGAGTACAATGGCACGATTTCGGCTCACTGCAACCTCTGTCTTCCAGGTTCAAATGATTCTCCTGCCTCAGCCTCCCTAGTAGCTGGGATTACAGGCTCCTGTCACCAGTTCTGGCTAATTTTTTTGCATTTTTTGTAGAGACAGGGTTTTACCATATTGGCCAGGCTTGTATCAAATTCCAGGCCTTAAGTGATCTGCCATCCTTGGCCTCCCGTAGTGCTGGGATTATAAGTTCACACTTATATGGGTGATCACCACCTCACCCAGCTAGATTTCAATGTTTGAATGGGAAAAAGCAGGCAGGAGGATAAGGAAGAAAGGAAAAAGAGGGAGAGGGAGAGTAGGAAATGAGGCAAGTGGTTACATTCTTGTAAGGCTTTGATTAGGGCTCAGTGAATCCACACTTTACCTGAGAGAAAGGGGTTAGAAGAACTGTCAATTGTGCATTCCTCTCGCATGGAGTAAATCTACATTTTATGTAAGACACAGTAAACATATGAAAAGATAAAGTAGAGAAAGAAGTAAATTATACATTTGTCATTCCTTTCAGGTGGGCAGAAGAATAATTTTCATTCTTGTTTTTGCCCCATGCCTGTGAAGATAAGCTGTTAATTTCAATTGTATGGTGAGAATTAACAGATCTCTGTTTTAGGACTGTTTTATGGGAGAGATATATTCTGACAGATTTTGGAGTCAGCAAGAAATTTCCTTGTGAGTAGTTTGTAAGGGAAGCCATCTGTGTAGATATGGGGACTTCTATCATCACAGCTATCTGTTTGAGAACAAAAGGAAGGCAGGTTTTTTTTCTGCATGAATCAATTCCCATTGTAAATTTGGGGTCCTGAGACTCTGTTTTGTTTCAGTTTCTATACCTATTAATTTATTGTCTTGGAAAATTTATGTAAATCATCGGGGCCTTGGGTTCTGCATCTGCAATATGCAGATAATATTAATATTTTAACTTATGTGGTTAGAAAATTGGCTAAAAATCTCATGCTTTGTTAATCATATTGCTCATAATCATTATTAATATGTTTAATAAAATGTAGTTTCATCATACTTAAATATAACCTTTGCCTTGATGACAAAGATTTCCAAACTGCTGCAGTGCTGACAATGAATATCTGCTATCATTTAAGCCAAAATAAACCTGGTAGGACATGTGTGTTTGCGTTAATCTTTGGTTTCTATTCTTTCTGCTGTTATTTTATTATTTTATCATTTTAATCTGCACCTCCAGTAGATTAAACTTTTAGCTTTCAACTACTTTATTTCTCACATAAACTGAAGATTATTCTCTGCTGAAATTATTTCTCAATTATGTAATATATTTCCTAACACATGTAACTTTAAAAGGATTAATTATCATTATGTCACCAATTATGTGATGTTGCTGATGAGATTTTGTACAATAATTTAAAGAGAACTGCATGTCAAATGAGACGATTAAAAGCTCATAACTATGTGTTGGCAACTCTTTTCATTGCCTTCATTTAAAAGGAGTAGGGATAATTTCCAACTTTTAGACAAGTTTTAAGCTAATCTTTTAATAAATACTGATTTCATAGAAGATATTTTAGAATACATGTCATTGAGAATATAAAGTTATAGTTTTAACCTTTTCATTTTCAATTATCAGTGCTGTCAAACAAAAACTTACAAATTCCATCATATTTAATAATTTTGACATAATTAACAATTTGATAAATCTACTTCAAAGGCTATGAGTGACCTGCCCCATATCTGTATAGCAGCTGCCATGTTGCTGTAGTGCACAATGAAACATGATGGACCTTTGCACTTCCAAAGCTACTTTATCATATATGTTGACAATTATGTGCAACAAAGTCATATAGGAAACAATGACATAGAGTTCACAAATGCTTATCACTCCAAACAAGACAGATTTTATGGTCACAGTCCCCTTAGAAGCCAAAGAAAACCATTTGAGGTGTCAAATATATGTATTGTTCAATAATGAAATATTCCTTTGCAATCACTTTATGTGAAAGAAATCTCTAGAAAGGCAGCAATTTAAAAGGCAACCCATGTTATGGAGGCATGAGGCTGCTTCAGCAGAGATATATATGGTATTTTGGAAGATTTAATTGCAACTGAGGAGCATGAGTCTTACAGACCACAATCTACAAGTACTTCCATATTTCATGGCCAGAACTTCTCCTAGATCAATCTATACTAAAGCTATATTTTCCATAGGCAACATTCCCTGCAGGTTATCCCAGTAATATCTTCTTGTTTCTGAAATTTTAGTTTTTTAATTCCATATTTTAGAACTAAATTTAAATGGTTCCCTCTTGATCACTTGCTGTTTCCCCAGGGGTGAATTGGTAGCCATTCTATTATACAGAAATGAATTTTCACCTCAGTGAGGATTCACACCTGGTTAGGTGGTCAGGCCAGGTTAAATGGATTTTGTCCCAGGGAAGAGAACAGAGTTATCATTCTGTTAAAGCAGTTTCCACTGTTTGAGTGTGAATCTGAGTCAGGGAGCTACCAAGTGGCAACTAGAAGTGTGTGAGAAGTAACCTACTTAGATGCTTTTGTGGCATAGGCTTATACTAGCATTTAAAATGAGCATCTCTATCTTAGAATGTATTTGATATGTCATAATTTTGAATTGTATTCCTCAGTTGAAACCGTATTTACAGACAAGATTCTTTTCCTTTTCCCCTGCCCACAATATTAACCCAATTGTCAACAATAACATTTCTAATGGGTAAAAACTTATATTTAAAGTTAATACATAAATGTAAATTCTCAAAAAATATTACCTGCTTTTCCCACATCAAATAAAAACAAATCTAGACAGACTTAGGTAAATAAAAGCTTTATACAAAAGGTTTATTTTTTAAAGGGGAGGTGGCTATTGCAATAGAATCATGCATCACTTAAGGCAGGTATACATTCTGAGAAACACATCATTCGGTGACTTTGTCATACAAACCTCATAGATCATACTTACACAAGCCTAGATAATATACCCTATGACATTCTTAGGCTATGTGATATAGTTTATGGCTACTAGGCTATAAACCTGTACTGAATACTGTAGGTAATTGCAGTGAGAGGAGGTAGAAAGAAAGTAACTAGGCAGATAGTTAGGGCAGAGTCCTTTGCATAACTTCCCTTCTAACAAAAAACAGCCCAAGAAATCACTTACAACAAAGGGTAACCTGGAATATTGGGCTGTAAACAAAGAGAAAAAGTATCCCCAACACAAAGTTGGAGCTTCCTGGGTAATCAGCAAGCTTCACACACACATAATAGGTCTCAGTAAGCACAGGGGGCCTTAGTAAGCACATACCTTTCTTTGTTGGGGACATATTTAGATAAGTAGGCTGGAAGCTTGCATGGGGTAGGCAGATGCCTGCAGCTGCACCAATAGAAAGGACTACCTTGGGCTAGGCACATCCCCAGTGTCTATCCCCAACTCTCTCAGTTTTCGTAGCATATGCACAGTAGGAAAGAGATAAGCAACATGGTGTAGCTCAGACTGAGAACTCACCTGCAAAATAAAAGGTTGGGATGGGATCTGCTAGAGATTGGTGCTTTATGAAAATGACATGCCTGATTCGAACCAGTTTTTCATGTCCTATATAGATAAGGTACACCCTGCCCCAGTAGCTTCTTTATTAAAACCCTTGCACTTCACTGTGGAACAGCAACTTTTTTTGGTATCTCTATCTAAAGCAGAGAGCTGTTTTCTTTCTTTGTCCTATTAAACTTCTACTCTAACCTCACCCTTAGTTAGTCTGCATCTTTGATTCCCTTGGCCATGACAAAGAATTTTGGGTGCCACTCCAGGTAATGAGGCCATTTCGGAAACACAATAGTGTCTTAATATAGAAAAGGTACAATACAAAAATTACAATCTTATGGGACCACTGTTGTATATGTGGTCTGTTTTTGGCCAAAATGTCATAAATAATTGATATATGTAAGTGAAAATCAATGTGTTTTTAAATGAAGGAAAATATTAACCTCTCTTTTAAAACAGGCAAAAATTAAAGTCATCAAAAAGAAATGTTTATTTTTTCACTAAAGATTCAGAAACGATCTTGTATATCTTTCCCAACAAAGTATTTTTATAACTCATAAATAAAAAAGAATAAATAATTATATTCAATGAAGTTATCTCCTTTTAAAATTTTATACTATTTACTTCTGTTAAAGTGAGGAATGGCTACAGAGGATGTTCATTAAAAAATACAATAAATTAACTTTTAAAAATTCTGTGCTAAATCTCATTTTTCATTCTTCTATTAACAATTCCATTGACTATTACTTTAAACTCTTTGGTGTCCATGTGCTCAATGTGTATTTTTAAAGGATGTTTGCAAAACCTAGATGCAGTATATATGTATGCCATTGACAAAGAAAAATTCAGAAAGATCTGTTTCAAAGCTTTAAATGTCACAATGGTCATAATTACTTTAGTACTAGAATATGATTGTCTATTTCCACAATATTAAATGGTTTTCCTTTATCTGTGTTTTAAGTAAATTGCTATCCTACTTTGACTTGGGCATTTTTAATTCGCATATAAATTAAATTTTGCTTTTGAAGTCTATCAGTTCTTGTTATGTTGAAATTACATACTTTTAAAATAAAATTTATCTTATAAATATGAAATTTCCCTTTGTGATACAGATTCTAATCAAACTTACTTTACAGTCATATAAAAATTGAGAAAATATTCTTACCTTTAAAAAATATAATAAAGAAACATGTCATTATCATTAACAAGAAATCACAAATAGAAGTTCCTTATATGTAAGACTGTATTATGCGATTTGTATTAATATTAAGAATGTGACATTTACTAAATTTGTGAAAATGTCATGTGGAATTGTCTCATAAACAAATTAGAATTCTGTTACATTTTCTCCACTATGACTTTATGGTTATGTCAAGTTAGTTTAATGTAATATGTAAGTTTTTGTGCTAATATTTAGAAGAGAAATTCAAGCCATTAAAATCAGTTTTCTTTTCATAATGTTTGTTTGGGTCAAGAATAGTAACTTATACCACAAAGGAAAAGTATTTACCTCCTCCATTTCTCATTTGTCTTATATTTATAATAGAGATACATTGTCTACTTATACAATATGATATTGAATTTTCTTATAGGTCTCTGAGACTATCTGTTAAATATGAATATATTCTTAAAACTAATGTTATAGCGTGACTATTTCCTTTACACATTTTGGAACTGGTCTAAAAATATTTTCATGGAAATAAATAAATTGTTTGGAAAGTGGTAGTGTGTTTCCAGAAACAATAGGCATTTTGACATTATATAAAAAGAAATAATTTTTATAAAAGAAAAAAATTGTTACATCCTATATTAGAAAGTAGTAAAATTTACAGAATGTGTTTTTGCTACTTAAAATGTTTTTCATTTTATTTTGTATTTACTCTCACAAGTATTTTCCCATATGAATGAATCTGAACAACAAGTATATGAAATAAGCAGCTGTAAATTGTTCTTCCTCAAATAGCAGCTATGTCACACAAAAGATAAGAACAATCAAAGAAGGAAATCATTCATTTCTATTGTTATGTATTCAGCATACATTTATTGTTTGCCTGCTATATTCTGAGTAATGTGCTGGATAGCAGGCATAAAAGTTGAATGATGTAAGGAATTATGCACACAAGTTGTTATGGTAACATAAAATAAATATGCTACCCTATTGGGAGGTGAGAGAAAAGTTCAGAGAAATGGTTTCCTTGGAACTCAGTTATAAAGTAGGAGAAGGAGACAACTAAACAGAGAGGATAGGAAGTCATTCAGAGCAGAGAACAGAATGTACAAACTTTTGGTAATATAATAACACCCTGATGCAGGTTGAGAATTCAGTAGTTGTCTATCACTGGAGGGCAGTGGGAAGAAACAAAGCAAAATATAGCTGAGGATTAAAGTGCGAAGATCATTAATTGCTAAGATAGAGTATTCCAAAATTTTTCTTAATGATATTAGGGCATTTTAAGAAAAAGAATATCATAAATGAGTATTTAAGAACTACATGTAATTATTTAAGAAACAACTTTAAGAGCTAATAAATTGGAGGTAGAGATAGGCTTTAGGAAGCTATGATAATAAATTCAAAAAGTAATATGTACATAAATTAAATTGCCATACATAAGAAAAGAAAGGGAAGAAGGATATAAAGGATATTAAGGTGGTAAAACCGATCAAATTTGACTGGCTAGAGGATTTATGATAAGAGAGAAAATCATATATGTAATGGCTTTTAATTTTCTGGACCTGGCATTTGGGCAAATGGAGATGTTAAACATGAGGGCGTAGAACAATGTAAGGGCAATAGGCCATGAGGAAGAGATGATGCTTTTAGATTGAAGTGTATTGGGGACATCCTGATGAAAATTACTCTTTGTCATATATAAGTGCACCATATTACTAAGTAGAGTTACAATAAGTTGCATATTATCACTTTAAATTTAATATGAAAAAAAGATACACTTATGTTAATGTTTTAAATAAGCATGGCTTTAAATAAAATATCAAGAATTTTTGAAAATTGTGTGAATTCTATGTACTTTATTGACAAGAGAGAACATCAGTGAAAGAAAAGGTTAAATGTTAACGTAAAAGAGGTTAACCAAACTAAAAAATTATAACCTGGTCATTGTAATTAGCAGCATTAAGTGTTCACTTTTCCAGTGAAATTTGGGAAAATAAGAGATAACTTGACCTAGAAAACCACAATTATTTTAAATCAAAAGTTCCATAGGTTTTAATTTGCCATTTATTTTTGGTCAGTTACTTGAATTAATAAAGAATGTCTGTGAAGAAATTTATCACTTTAATGCTTCTAAATTCAGAATTATGGCTAGAAGTGGTAGAACTGGATGTAATGCCTAATGCCATTATGTTTAGGAAAGAGAAAGAGCGATTATATAAAATACTTGTCAGGATAATTTGTTTATACATTAAAAAATAATTAAGTACAAATGGCTTAGATAATGAGTACACAGTAGATTTCATATAAGAATTCTGAAGATCAGGCAACTTTTCAGATGTCTACGCCTCTATCCTTAGACTCTTGACTTGCTCTCAGATTAATCTCTCTGAATTTAAGGTGGCTGCAACAGCTTCCAGTTCTATGATTCCAATGGAATGAGGAAAGGGATATTTTTCTTTGTATGTTCTCTTTGAAATATAGATAAAATTTCTTGTCTGATACTTTCCCAGAATTATCTTCCTGTACCGTTTTCCAGCCTTCATTCAAATGCATACCATTAAACTTACCTCCATCAAAGAGTAACAGGCTATCCAATGGAGATAAGAGAGAGGGATATTCTCTGGTAAAACTAACAATGAACAAATCTTGAGCTATGTTATCAATAAAATAAGTAGAGATGACTGCTGGATTGACAAGCAAATATGTTTGCCATATTTTGCTATATCTAAATACATTTTAGGTATATTAATATATATTGATAACTATAATATGCCATTTGGACAAAATTTCTCCGAATATACTGGAAACTTCTTACATTTCTTAGTTTAAGTTTCTTCAGAATGTAGCACAGGAACTGGCTCATCACAAGTACTTAAGCACATTTGTATAGAATGAATAAATACATCTGCAAGATAGCGTCCATTATACACTCCATCTACTAAAAATAACAACAAACTACCCAGAAAGTCTTCAATGAAAATAATGACAAAATTTCTGAAAACTCTGCTGCAAACATACTACTGTCAAACTTCAATGTCTCCTCAAAATGTAAACTGAACATTTACCATTGAAAGATTTCAGACTTCTTGTTATGACAGAATAATAAGGACTGAATTTACCCTCTCATCTGAATGACTAAAAACATGCTAGAAATAATAAAAGAAGATGTAGTTTATAAGATATTAGAAATTAGGCCACTAAGAAAAATAACCTCCAAAAGATAGACACAAAACAAAGTACTCTTTTTGTTTGTTTGTTTGTTTAGCTAACTAAACAATATCTCTAATACTTTATTCTTATTCCTTCTTTTTTAAAAAATCAATCATCAATTCTTGACATATGTAGGTAGATCTCCATGGGCCAACACTCTTGTAATTCTTATGCACATGTCTTTAGCTTCTTTTCTTCTATTTTTCACTACTAAAAATATGCAGCCATGTTGTTATAAGGTGAATTATGCTCTTCTTTTCTTAGTCCATATGTTAAACCCCTAAAACAATATCCCAGAATGTGACATTATTTCAAAATTGGGTCATTGATGATGTAATTAATTAAGATGAGGTAATGTTGGGAGTCTCCTAATTCAGTATAGCTGGTATCCTTATAAAACAGGGGAATTTGGACACAGAAGCTTCATACATATAAAGATAAAGGCAAATATCAAGGTGGTGCTTTTACAGCATCCTTAAAAAATGAAAGTCATGCCAAATGTTTTCAGCAAATCGTCAGAAGCTAGACAAGAGGAATAGAACCAATTTATTCTTTTTTATTATACATTAGGTTCTGGGGTACATGTGCAGATCATGCAGGATTGTTGCATAGGTACATACATGGCAATGTGGTTTGCTGGATTCCATCCCCCTGTCACCTATATCTGGCAACTCTCCCCATGTTATGCCTCCTCAACCTCCCCACACTCTGCTGTCCCTCCCCTCTTCCACCCCCCAACAAACCCCACTGTGTTTTCTCTCCCTCTATGTGTTCTCATTGTTCAACACCCACCTATGAGTGAAAACTGTGGTGTTTGATTTTCTGTCCTTGTGTCGGTTTGCTGAGAATGATGATTTCCAGATTCAACCATGTCCCTACAAAGGACACCAACTCATCAATTTTTATGGCTGCATGGTATTCCATGGTGTATATGTGCTACATTTTCCTTGTCTAGTCTATCATCGATGGACATTTGGGTTGGTTCCAAGTCTTTGCTATTGTAAACAATGCCACAATGAACACATGTGTGCATGTGTCTTCATAAAAGAACAATTTATAATCCTTTGGATTTATACCCAGTAATGGGACTGCACCCAAGTAAATTCTTGAATGCTTTACTGCTTGGAAATTTCTTCCTCCAGATACCCTAAATCACCTCTTCCACAGATATGTAGGGCAGGGGCAAAATGCTGCCAGTGTCTCTGCTAAAACATAGCAAAAGTTACCTTTACTCCAGTTCCCAATAGGTTCCTCATCTCCATCTGATACCACTGCAACCTGGACTTCACTGTCCATATCACTATCAGCATTTTGGTCACATCATTTAACAAGTTTCTTGGAAGTGTTAAATTTTTCCTCCTCTTTCTGTCTTGTTCTGAGCCCTCCAAACTGTTCCAAACTCTGCCTGTTACTCAGTTCCAAAATTACTTCTACATTTTCAGGTATCTTTATAGCAGTGTCCCAAACTCCTGGTACCAATTTTCTGTTTTAGCATGTCCCCACACTGCTATAAAGAAATACCTGAAATTGGGTAATTTATAAACAAAAAACTTTTAATGAACTCACAGTTCTGCATGGCTGGGGAGGCCTCCGGAAACTTACAATCATGGTAGAAAGTTAAGGCACATATTACATGGGAGCAGGAGGGAAAGAGAGAAGTGGGAACTGCTACAAACTTTTAAACCATCAGATATTGTGAGAACTCATTCACTATCACAAGAACAGCATGGAGGAAATTGCCCCCATGATCCAATCACCTCCCACCAGTACCTTCCTGGGTACACGGGGATTACAATTTGAGATGTAATTCGGGGGAGGAAAGAGAGCCAAACCATATCAATCCTAAAACGGTATGTTTTGTTATAGACTTATATTATTCTATGTTATGTTAAATTTATTCTCCTCCACTGAATCATTTCGTCCTAGATTCAGTCTTCAGTCCCTACTGAATCATTTTCCTCAGCATTAATCTCGCCCTAATTCAGGAGTTGATACTGATGTTTTTATCTTTTTCTCATTTTACATTGATTGTTTATGGTATCCTCATAGATTTATATAATAATCATATGCAATGTATTGCATTTATTTAAATCTATATGTACACACACACTTTATAAATTGCCTAATTAAAATGGCTATTTTGATGATGCACAGAAATATACAACTTGGAACTAAAATAGTGATTTTCCTAAATAAATATTTTTCTAATATTCTTTTTCAAAATGTAAAATATCACCTACTTATGAACTAGGCAAATTTGTTAGCCATCTCTTGCACAATCATCCAAAGCCAAACTCTGACTTGACTAAGTAGGCACATGACTAATAGATTTGCTACTTAGAATTTTAAGCATTTATGAAATTATAATTATGACAAGATGATAATTAGACACTGAGATCTGTATTTTACCCAATATATCACATACATGGTATAATAGATTTAGAGATTCTTAATGGTATTAAAATCCCAAATTCTCAATAGTTTACAAAACACAAACATATATTTATCATGTGCTTTGTGTATTTCTTGGAGTTGGCTCTCTCTGCTTCACATCTTTTAAATAATATTATTCTAAAAGAGAGTGAAAAGTGTAAGCAGAATTTTATCTGGCTTTTAGGTGTCTGCTTAAAAGTGAAATTCATTACTTCTCAGAATTTATTGGCCAAAAAAGTTGTACCTGAAATATTGAGGCCAGATGAATAATCTCCTTTCAGAAATAAGCTTGGCAGTGAGGGTAGCATAGAAAAATGAAATTTTTCTTTATTATATAAGTTTTGGAATATATGGAAAAGAGAATTTTGCTTTACAGTGAACTCCCATACAACTACTTTCTTTGTTCAGGCTGCCATAAAAAATAACATAGACTGGATGGCTTACACAGCACTTTTTTCTCTCTCCCAGTCCTAGAGGCTAAAGAGTCCAAAATCAAGGTATCAGCAATTCGATTCCTCCCAGGATCTAGCTTGGCAAGGGCCAGCTTCTCCCTGTGTTTTCATATGGCAGAAAGAGAGCTCTGGTGTTTCTCTCATAAAAGCACCAGTCCTATCCAATTAAGAGCCACCTTTACCACCTCACTTAACCTTTATTGCCTCCGCACAGACCCTATCTCCAAATACAGTTACAATGGGGATTAGGGTTTCAATGTATGACTGTTATGTTGACACAAAACTGCAGTCTGTAATATTAACAATCTAGAATCCTTTATTAACATTTTATTGTATTTGCTTTATTAGAGACCTTTCTATATTGATCTCTCAATTTATTTGCTGATGGATTCAAAGTAAACTGTAGACATCTGTACGGTTTATGCTAAATGCTTTAGCATGCATGTCATTAACGAAAGAAAATTTTTTTTAGTTTATCTTTTGCCTTAAAATTTCTTTATCAGGAAATATACAAATCTAAGTGTTTATTCCTTATGCTTTGACAAATGCATACACCTGAATAACTTTAAAGTGTATCAAAATACAGAACATCCAAATGCCCAACAATGATAGACTGGACTGGGAAAATGTGGCACATATACACCATGGAATATTATGCAGCAATCAAAAATGATGAGTTCGTGTCCTTTGTAGGGACATGGATGAATCTGGAGAACATCATTCTCAGCAAAGTGACACAAGAACAGAAAAGGAAACACCGTATATACTCACTCATAGGCGGGTGATGAACAATGAGAACATATGGACACAGGGAAGGGAGCACCACACACTGAGATCTATTGGGGGAAATAGGGGAGGGACAGTGGGGGGGGGAGTGGGGGAGGGATGGCATGGGGAGAAATGCCAAATATGGGTGAGGGGGCAGAAGGCAGCAAAACACACTGCCACGTGTGTACCTATGCAACTATCTTGCACGTTCTGCACATGTACCCCAAAACCTAAAATGCAATAAAAATTAAAAAAAAAAAAGAAAAATGAAAAATAAAGGACAAATATTCCATAAAAAAAAAAATACAGAACATCACAAGAACCTCAAAGAGTTCCCCTCATGCTTCTCTCCAGTCAATCTCCATCACCACTGATAGGACTATTCCCAGAATAGATTAAATTTGCTTATTGTATTATTCAATTTAAAGTTTTTCTTTCTTACACTTTTATCAATACTTCATTCACAGTGAAAAAATGGTTCTGAGACCCATTCCTGTTGCCTTTCACAATTTACCTTTCATTGTTTTTATTTCTGAGCAGAATTCTATTGCATAAGTACACAATTGTTTTACCATTTTCCTCTTGATACACAGTGAGCTTGTTAATGATTGGCCTTCTATCATAAAAATTCTAGAAACATTTTTGTAAAAATTGTATTAGAAGATAATTTTAATTTGTGAAGAGGTTATACCAAGGATTGGAACTGTGTATGTTTAGTTGTTTTTTTAAACAAACTTGCAGACCATTGTCCAAAATTATATGTATCTATTGTTTTTTAATGTCTTAATTCAAGTAGTATAAGTCCTCCTGCTTATTTTTCTTTTTAACCATCGTTTTAGCTTTTTTAGGTCTTTTGTATTTACACATCAAATTAAGAATTAATTTATAATATTAGGGAAACATTAATATTAACTTCTGTAAAAGAGATTATTAGAATACAGATGACAGAACTAAATTAACTATTTTTTTCTGTTTCTTTGAAATATATGACTGTTTATATAAGAATAAATAAGTTGAGGATATTTAAATTCAACTGTGAAATAACATAAAATCAAGTACCTTTTTATTACAAGTATATGAAATCCTTATGTAAAATAGTGAGTTTTATTCCTGACCTAGATGAATCTCATATAATACTGCTAAATAAAATATTGTTGCAAAGTTACTGAAAATAGATGTAAAGATTTTCTCAGTATTTGAGATTCATAAAAATTATTTCACAAAAAAATCCTGTTTTCATTGCAATTGCTTTTGTAACATATATAGTAAAGTTATGCTGGTTGCATTGGATAAATACAGCAAATCAAAAATAAAACTACTTAAGTTTCAATGAATTCATTATTTTCTTGTCTATGTAGTCTATTATGAAGCTATCAGAAACACAAAATATATGAAGATAAATCTCCAATTGTAAGATGGAAAAATTGAAATTAAAAATATTCTCTAAATTCTGAAATATTTGGGGTCTTAACAAATATTTGACTATTCAGACTAAAATATTATTCTAAAACCTTGTCAAAATTTTTTTGTTTAAAAATACAAAATATTCCATAAAATTTGAAGATACCATCACAACATAAATTAGAGTTCAAAAAGTAAAATCACGGCCCATGCCTGTAATTCCAGCACTTCCAGATGCAAAGGCAGGTGGATCACCTGAGGTTAGGAGTTTGAGATTAGCCTGGCCAATATAGTGAAACCCTGTCTCTACTAAAAATACAAAAATTTGCCAAGGGCAGTGGTGAGCACCTGCAATCCCAGCTACTTGGGAGGCTGAAGCGGGAGAATCACTTGCTCCCAGGAGGCAGATGTTGCAGTAGGCTGAGATCATGACACTGCACTCCAGCCTGGGCAACAGAGCAAGACTCCATCTCAAAAATAAATAAATAAATAAATAAATAAAAACTAAAATCGCTTAGGAAATAAGCTGCATGTATTAATTAAAATATTTTACATAAAGTAGGCCAGGTATGGTGGCTCAAGCCTGCAATCCCAGCACTTTGAGAGGCCAAGGTGGGCAGATCACTTGAGGCTAGGAGTTTGAGATGAGCCTGGCCAAAGGATAAAACCTGTCTCTACTAAAAATATGAAAAAACAATTAGCCAGACATGGTGGCATATACCTGTAATCTCAGCTACCCAGGAGGCTGGAGCACCAAAATCATTTGAACCCAGAAGGCTGAAGTTGCTGTGAGCCAAAATTGAGCAATTGCTCTCCAGCCTTGGCAACAAAGGGAGACTCCATCTCAAAAAATAATAGTAATAATTACATGATGTGTTATGCAGTAAATTATTCTTGATAGCATGGGCATTAAATTAGTTAAAATTTTTGTCTTCAACCTTCTCTTGAATAAATTGTCCCTATTGACCAAGTAGAAAGGGTTTAAAAAAAAACCTATGCATTTTCTAAACAGAAAAAGAATAAATAAATTTGCATCTGATTCAATTCACATCATTTTATCTCTTTTTACTATTCTCTAAATCCATCTTCCTATTTTTTTCTGTTACAGAAGATATAAAACAAGGTAATACTAGTCAGTATGAGACCATCATATTTCTGCAACAAAGTGGTTTTTGTTTATAACTAAAATATTTGACATAAAAAATATTAAATTCACCTTAATGCTAAAAGTTCTTTCAATCTCTTTCTAAATTGCTAAATATTGGTAAAACATGAAGTGTACTGAAGTGCTATAATTACTACATATATACACATACCAGTGAACTGTTTTAAATGTAATAAGAACATGCTATCTTGCCTCTCAACACATTTCTAAGTGCACAATACAGTATTTTTAATTATAGGCACATCAAATCTTTAATATTTACTTGAATTGTTTAACTGAAATTTTATATATGTTGAACAGCTACTCCCAATATTTTCCCTCCCAAACTCTAGAAAACTACCATTCTTCTTTCTTTCTCTAAGTGTCTATTTTATATATATTCTATCAGTGAATTTATGCAGTATGTGTAGTTCTGATACTAGCTTATTTCATTTGGTACAATGTTCTCTGGGATAAATTTGGACATGATTATAACTTCTTGACATTCCAATAGGAAAAACATTTTATCTTTAATTTCAGTTTTCAAAATATGCAGATTGAATGAGTTAAAATATGAATCTAATAATAAGAATATTGTCAAATTAAATCACAAATGAACAAACTCCAAGAAATATTGGACTATGTGAGAAGACCTAATCATCACCTTCATTTGATAGGTGTACCTGAATGTGATGAAGAGAATGAATCCAAGCTGGAAATTACTCTTCAGGATGTTATCCAGGAAAACTTCCCCAACCTAGCAAGGCAGGCCAATATTCAAGTCCAGGAAATACAGAGAACACCACAAAGATATTCCCCAAGAAGAGCAACCCCAAGGTATGTAATCATCAGATACACCATGGTTAAAATGAAAGAGAAATGCTAAGGGCAGCCAAAGAGAAAGGTCGGGTCACCCACAAAGGGAAGCCCAGCACACTTATAGCAGATCTCTCAGCAGAAACCCTACAAGCCAGAAGAGAGTGGGGGCCAATATTCAACATCCTTAAAGAAAAGAACTTTCAACTCAGAATTTCACATCCAGCCAAACTAAGCTTCATAAGTAAAGAAAAAATAAAATCCTTTGCAAATAAGCAAGTGCTCAGAGATTTTGTCACCACCAGGCCTGCATTACAAGATCTCCTGAAAGAGGCACTACACATATAAAGGAACAACCAGTACCAGCCACTCCAAAAACATACTAAGTGGTAAAGAGCATCAACAAAATGAAGAATCTGCATCAACTAATGGGCAAAACAGCCAGCTAGCATCAAAATGGCAGTATCAAACTCACACATAACAATATTAATGCTAAATGTAAATGGACTAAATGCTCCAATCAAAAGACACAGACTGGCAAATTGGATAAAAAGCCAAAACCCATTGGTGTGCTGTATCCAGGAAACCCATCTCACATGCAAGGATACACAAGGCTCAAAATAAAGGGATGGAGGAAGATTTACCAAGCAAATGGAGAACAAAACAAAGCAGGAGTTGCTATTCTCATCTCTGATAAAATAGACTTTAAAGTAACAAAGATCAAAAGAGACAAAGAAGGACATTACATAATGGTAAAAGGATCGATGGAACAAGAAGAGCTAAGGATCCTACATACATACGCACCCAATACAGAAGCACCCAGATACATAACGCAAGTTCTAAATGACTTACAAAGAGACTTAGACTCCCACAAAATAATAGTGGGAGACTGTAAGACCCCATTATCAATATTAGACAGATCAACCAAACAGAAAATTAACAAGGATATCCCAGACTTGAACTCAGACCTGAAACAAGCAAACCTGATAGACATTTACAGAACTCTCCAACCCAAATTCACAGAACATACATTCTTCTAAGCACCACATCACACCTACTGTAAAATTGACCAGATAATTGGAAGTAAAGCACTCCTCAGCAAATGCAAAAGAACGGAAATCATAACAAACAGTCTCTCAGACAACAGTGCAATCAATTTAGAACTCAAAATTCAGAAACTAACTCAGAACCACACAGCTTCATGGAAGCTGAACAACTGACTCTTGAATGTTGACTGGATGAACAATGAAATGAAGGCAGAAATAAAGAAGTTCTTCGAAACCAACAAGAATGAAGACACAACATACCAGAACCTCTGGGACACATTTAAAGCAGTCTCGCAATAACAGCCCACAGGAGAAGCAAGTAGAGATCCAAAATTGACACCCTATCATCAAAATTGAAAGTGCTAGAGGAGCAAGTTCAAAAAAACTCGAAACCTAGCAGAAGACAAGAAATAACTAAGATCAGAGCAGAACTGAAGGAGATAGAGACACAAAAAAAACCTTCAAAAAATCAATAAATCCAGGAGCTGGTTTTTCA
Source organism: Leontopithecus rosalia (assembly GCA_028533165.1). NCBI lineage: Eukaryota > Metazoa > Chordata > Mammalia > Primates > Cebidae > Leontopithecus > Leontopithecus rosalia. Next base: position 147,586,702 of record CM052648.1, on the reverse strand, counting down.
AAAAGATCAACAAAATAGACAGACCACTAGCCAGATTAATAAAAAAGAAAAGAGAGAATAACCAAATAGATGCAATAAAAACCGATAAAGGAGATATCACCACAGATTCCACAGAAATTCAAACCATCATCAGAGATTTTTACAAACAACTCTATACACATAAACTATTAAACCTGGAAGAAACTGATAAATTCCTGGACACTTGCCTCCTCCCAAGCCTAAACCAGGAAGAAGTAAAAACCCTGATTAGACCAATAACAAGATCTGAAGTTGAGGCAGCAACTAAGAGCCTACCACAAAAAAACGCCCAGGTCCAGATGGGTTCGCAGCCAAATTCTACCAGACACACAAAGAGGAGCTGGTATGATTCCTTCTGAAGCTATTCTAAATAATGCAAAGAGAGGGAATCCTTCCCAAATCATTTTATGAGACCAACATCATCCTGATACCAAAACCCGGCAGAGACTCAACAAGAAAAGAAAACTTCAGGCCAATATCCATGATGAACATAGATGCAAAAATCTTCAATAAAATACGGGCAAGCCAATTGCCAATAGCACATCAAAAATCTTATTCACCATGATGAAGTAGGATTCATCCCAGGGATGCAAGGCTTGTTCAACATATGCAAGTCTATAAATGTAATTCACCAATTAAGCAGAACCAAAGACAAAACCACATGATTATCTCAATTGATGCAGAGAAGGCCTTTGACAAAATTCAACAAAAACTTGGAAGTATTTCCTTTGAAATCTGGCACTAGACAAGGATGCCCACTCTCACCACTCCTATTCAATATAGTACTGGAAGTCCTAGTCAAAGCAATTAGGAAAGAAAAAGAGATAAAGGGTATTCAAATAGGAAAGGTGGAAGCCAAATTGTCTCTATTTGCAGACAACATAATTGTATATCTAGAACATCCCCTCACCTCAGCCCAAAATCTCCTGAAACTGATAAGCAACTTCAGCAAAGTCTCAGGACACAAAATCAATGTGCAAAAATCACAAGCATTCCTAAACACCAATAACAAACTTAAAGAGAGCCAAATCAGGAATGAACTGCCATCCACAATTGCTGCAAAGAGAATAAAATACCTAGGAATACAACTAACAAAGAATGTAAAGGGCCTCTTCAAGGAGAACTACAAACCACTGCTCAACAAAATAAGAGAGGACACAAACAGATGGAGAAACATTCCATGTTCATGGTTAGGAAGAATCAATATTGAGAAAATGGCTATACTTCCCAAAGTAATGTATAGATTCAACACTATCCCCATCAAGCTTCTAATGACCTTCTTCACAGAACTGGAAAAAACTACCTTAAACTTTATTTGGAACCAAAAGAGAGCCCACACAGCCAAGTCAATTCTAAGCAAAAAGAACACAGCAGGAGGCATCACACTACCAGACTTCAAACTATACTACCAGGCTACAGGAATCAAAACAGCATGGTACTGGTAGCAAAACAGAGCTACAGACCAATGGAACAGAACAGAGACCTTGGAGGCAGTGCCACATGTCTGCAACCATCTGATCTTTGACAAACCTGACAAAAACAAGCAATGGGGAAATGATTCCCTGTTTAATAAATGGTGTTGGGAAAACTGGCTAGCTATGTGCAGAAAGCAGAAACTGGACCCTTTCCTGACACCTTAAACTAAAATTAACTCCAGATGACCATCAGTTCATAAAAGTAGGCAAGGACTTCATGACCAAAACACCAAAAGCATTGG
>CM052648.1:147563800-147584467 GCA_028533165.1 Leontopithecus rosalia | reverse complement strand
TTTGCCGTGCAGAAGCTGTGGAGTTTGATTAGGTCCCATTTGTCTATTTTGGCTTTTGTTGCCAATGCTTTTGGTGTTTTGGTCATGAAGTCCTTGCCTACTCCTATGTCCTGAATGGTTTTGCCTAGATTTTCTTCTAGGGTTTTAATATCTTTTTTCATCCATTCATTTTCAGCCAGTATGTGTCCTGTGGATGAAGGCAATCTCATATAGGCAACAAATAACTTTATCTTGTTTGTTTAATCCAACCAGCCACTTTGCCTTTCAACTGGATAATTTAATCCATTCACATTCAAGGTAATTACTGATAGATAACAATTTGGTTCTGCCTTAGTATTCCTTGTCTACGGGTAGTTTTATATAGACTTTGATTTCTTTTCTTTTCTTTTACTGTTTTCCTTTGTGAGTAATTTTCAGTATCAGTATGATTTAATTTCTTGCTTTTCTTCTTAGTGTATCTATTAAAGGTTTTTTCTTTGAGAGTGCCAGTAGACTTACAATGGAGATGTTATAGAAATAACAAGTTATTTTTTTTAACTAATAGTTCAGATTCAGTGGTATATGTGAAGGTTTGCTGCATAGGTAAACTCAAGTCATGGAGTTTTATTGTAAAGAATATTTTATCATCCAAAAATTAAGCCCAGGACCCAACAGTTATCTTTTCTGCTCCCTTCCCTCCTCCCACACTCCACCCTCAAGTAGATCCCAGTGTCTGTTGCTTCCTTCTTTGTGTTCATATCTTCTCACCATTTTGCTCATTCTTCTATGTGTGAAAATGTGGTATTTTCTTTTCTGTTCCTGCATTAGTTTGCTCAAAATAATAGCCTCCAGCTCTATCCATCTTCCTGCAAAAGATATAATCTTGTGTTCTTTTTATGGCTGTATAATATTCTGTGGTATATGTGTACCATATTTTCTTTATCCAGTCTGTCACTGATGAGTATTTAGATTGATGCCATGATTTTGCTCTTGTGAATAGTGCTGCAATGAACACTTACATGCCACGTATTTATTGTAGAATGATTTATATGCCACTGGTTATTTACCTAGTAATGGGATTGCTGAATCAGATGGTAGTTCTCCTTTTAGATGTTTGAAAATCATCATACTGTTTTCCACAATGTTTGAACTAATTTACACTCTACTAAGAGTATAAAAGTTTTCTCTTTTTCTCTGCCACCTTGCCAGTATCTCTTATTTTTTGACATTTTAGTAGTAAACATTCTGACTGGCATGAGATGGTATCTCATTGTGGTTTTCGTTTGCATTTCTCTAATGATAAGTGATATTGAGCTTTTTTAAAATATGCTTTTTGGCTGCATATATGTCTTTGAAAAGTGTCAATTCATGTCCTTTGTCCACTTTTGATGGCATTGTTTTTCTCTATTAAATTTGTTTAAGATTCTTATAGATGCTGGATATTAGACATTTGTCAGATACATAGTTAGCAAATATTTTCTCCCATTTGGTAGGCTGCCTGTTTACTCTGTTGACAGTTTCTTTTGTTTGTGCAGAAACTCTTTATTTAAATCAGATTCCATTGTCAATTTTTGCTTTTGTTACAATTGCTTTTGGTGTCTTTGTCATGAAATCTTTGCCTGTCTCTATATTCAGGATGATATTGCCTGGTTATCTTCAAGGGTTTTTATAATTTTGAGATTTACCTTTAAGCCTTTAATCCGTCTTCATTAATTTTTGTATATGGTGTAAGGAAGGAGTCCAGCTTCAATCTTCTGCATACTACTAGGCAGTTATCCTAGCACCATTTATTGAATAGGGTATCTTTTCCCTATTGCTTGTTTTTCTCAGCTTTTTCAAAGATCCAGTGGTGATAGGTGTTTGGCCTTATTCCCAGGATTTTATTCTGTTCCATTGGTCTATGTGCCTGTTTTTACACGAGTACCAACTGTTTTGTTTACTATAGCCCTCTAGTACAGTTTGGAGTCAGGTAGCATGATGTCTCCAGCTTTGTTCTTTTTGCTTAGTATTGCCTTGGCTATTTTGTGCCATTTTTTCTTAGTTGTTGTTCCATATGAATTCTAAAGTACTTTTTTTCTAGTTCAGTAAAGGGTTACTTTGAAAGCATTATGACTTAATATTGATTTTATAAAAAAGACAAAAAAAATCTGATCTTTAACTCTTACTATCCCACATATTTCATTTTTGATGTCATAATTTATATTTTTATATTTTATATTCTGTAACAAATTATAGTTTTTTTATTGTTTTGTCTTTTAATTTCCCCCACTAGGGATGTATATTAGAGTATTCTGAATTTATCTGTATATTTACTTTTACCTGTGGATTTTATACCTTTGGATGTTTTTGTGTAACGTATTAGCAACCTTGCATTTCAGTTTGAATAATTTCTTTTCACCTTTCTTGTAAGGCACAGTTGGTTAAATAATGCATCACAGACAACCATCTTCTTATAGTTCATGTATTGCTTTACTCTTTTTTGCAGTCTAAGGTGGTTTCAAAGTCTTGCTCATGTACTCACGTTCCCTTGAATTTTGTGATTTTTTTTTGCATGTGAATAGTTGTTCAAATTGACGTTCTTATTGGGAATTACTGTAGATATTTACTCTGCCACTTTTCTGTACCCTGCACACACAAAAAAATTATCATTTTAAATACTGCAAAAAATGATGTTTTGAGCTAAATTGTAGAAATGAAAAAATGTAAATTACTTTGGCAGTCATACATCTTTTTCAAACACTGTATTGATCATAGGGATTTTTGAAAGCATTCTAAATTTAGTAATTATATATTAGGCATAGAAAACCATTGTAACATATATTTTTCTGATTCTAATAGCTGAGTCATTGTACTAGAAGCATACATGTGTCCAGGATTTGCCATTCTCTGTTTTTTAGGCATAGATCACTAATGATGCAGCAAATATTTGAGTGGTTAAAGATGAATCAAAAAGACAGATACTGAAAAATTTTTTTAACTGTGCTTCTTCAGTTCTAATCATTGTGTTCACTGTAAAGTGAGTACACAAAACAGGTCTATTAACAATAAATGAGCAAATTTGCTAACACTCTAGCTTTGGACACAATATGAGAAAATAAGTTATTGAAACAAAGTGATTAGCAGTGTACCTTAGGTAAATGCAACTTAACTTTTTTATCAAAAATAAAACATTACCATGTTGTTGTACTCCTATCATCCTATGTCCTATTTCCATATCATGGGCAAATATGTCTCTTATTTTCTCATCATTTACCTATTAATGTATTGAAGTTTATTTTATTTATAAACTTCTCAATCAAAAAAAAAAAAAACTTGGTGAGGTATGGTGGTTCACAATGGTAATCCCAAGTAATACCAACACTTTGGAAGGGCAAGACTGGAATACTGTTACAGCCCAGAAGTTCCAGATCAGCTTGGGCAACATAATGAGAACCCATATTTACAAAATAATATTAAAAATTCACAGGACATGGTGGTGTGTGCCTGTAGTCCTAGGTACTCAGGAGTATGAGGTGGGAGGAACACTTTAGCCCAGGAGATTCATGCTGCAATGAGCTGTAATCATGCCACTGCACTCCAGCCAAGGTGACAGAACAAGACCCTGTCTGAAAAAACAAATGAACAAAACAAAGACAACAACAAAAACTCTTTCCAATATCACCAATAAATATGTAATAACTGTATTAACTCAATTAAATTGTTTAGATATTTATCAATCATTTTCTTCATCACAAATTGTTTTATTTCATATCCTTTGGCCACTTCTCTGTTTTATTTCAGGATATCCACTCTTTTGCATATGTCTTAAATATTGTTGTTTTATAGAATTCGGCCCAACTTATTTCTCTCCGTATACTATCTCTTTGATCTAATGCATTTCCAAAAATTCAAGGGTCATATAGCTTTCTTAATATATCTTCAAACACCTAGCTTTTTCTTATGCCCAGCTCTTGAACTTATGATAAACATATGAACTTTGTAACAGAAAGAAACATGTCCTAAATTTTATATAATTTTCTCCAAGATTGCATATTTGGAAAAAAACAAGTATTCTTAATTTAGTTTTTCTTTCAAGAAAAAATGAAATCATAATCCCTAATTTCTTCCTCATACTTACTCCTCCAATGCAACTATTCAGTCCTGTTAAAACTTTACTACGAATACTATACTAATCATCTATCCATCACAACCATTACTAATATACACCATTATACTGCTGTCTTGTGACTGGCCTCATTATACAATTTCCATCAAAATAAGAAGTGACTGACTGATCTTAAAAGAACTTTTCTTTTTCCCTAAAAGCAACTTTGTAGTAAGCAAGAGAAGCTCTCTTAGAGAAAGTAATCAAAGTAGCGATGTGCACATTTCAAATATCCTCCAAATGACAAAATAAATAGTGCAACCATGAAAGAATAACCAAAATATGATTTTCTTTAATAATAATTGGGAACATTTATATGACTAATAACCTGGTATTAAGACCAATGATAACCCACAAAATAACTAATAAAGGTAGAACGTCTCAAATGCAATCATTGTAAGACACAATATTACAACAAAATCTAATGAACTAGACAATGTGAATAAAAACGTAGTTGGTAATATCAATATGTAAATATATATTTTATCTATATATACTGCATATTAATATATTTATATGTGTTCTTTAATGTCTCATAATATATTCTTAAGATACATCGTACATAAAAATGTCTCACAATCTCTCTGTTTGCTCTAGATTAAGCCAACATTTTTCTTTTTTCTGATTCACTTTGTCACCTAAGCAAGGGGTTGGCAAACTTGTCCATTAAGTAGTAACTATTTTGTTCTTTGCTGATAAGAAAGCAAAATTGAGAATATTATGTAGGTATAGTTTGTTCTTATGATTTGCAGTAACTATGTTCTATACAGTTTCTAAGAAAATTGCATTAGCAAATGCTGAAACATTGCTTCTAGTTGAAGTACAGGGTTTAGATTCAACAACCAGTCAATACAGAATCTTGTTTTATGTTTCTGTTTAAAGAGACATTATTTGTTGCATATTGTTCACTTTTTAGCATTGAAGTTGTAGCCAACAGCGCTATAACTTATGCATGATAAAAAACATATTGAATGCACACATTTTCTCCATAAAGTCTATGGGCTTGCTCCTGTGGCCATTCTTTATTAGTCTTTAGCAATACCAAACTGTCTAGTATCTTTCAAATCATTTTTCACCACTTACCCACTAAATACTAATACTTTTAATCTTTCATCTTTGCAAATTGTAAAACAATTTGTAATTTGACAATATCTACTACCTTACTACTCAATCTATGCTTCATAGGCTAGTAGCACCAACATCATATTAGAAATGCAGAATCATAGTGCATTTCAGAAATAATGAATCAGAAATACTGTATCAGAATCTGCATTTGTATAAGATCTCCAAGTGATTTATATGCCTATTCTATTTGAGAAACACTGTTCTATTATTTTTCTGACAGTATGCTAAGATGGTGGGATACTCATCTGAAAACTAATGGCATGTTTGTTAAGTGACCTCATGATCCTCCCACCTCAGCCTCCCAAAGTGCTGGGATTACAGGCGTGAGCCACCCTGCCCAGCCATGTTTGTTAAGTGTTTACTCAATACATCTGGAAAAGATATACAAATAAAATTACAAAACAATGATTATTATTTTAAAATGTGCGGGAAATACTACTCTTTGACTACTCTGAAGGACAACAAATATATCCCAAGAAAGACAGAGAAAGCTTCCCAAAGAATGTGCAGCCTTGGCAACTGAATAAAGAGGGAAATGTAGTTAATATTACTTCAATGCTTGACATATGAAAGACATGGCATTCTTCTTAAGGAAGGGATTGATCTTTTGTATCTCTTATTCCCAGTAATTCTTGGTACTTAGGAACTATTCGTTGAAATAATAAATAAATGGATGAATAAATTCACTTTGTACTCAATGCTTCTCTTCACCACTAAATCATTGCTAAAACAGTAGCCATAAAATGTGGAAATACATGTCATGTATCTTACATGTGGAACCAGCATAGTCTTCTTTCATCCACAAATATTTTCTTGATTTCCAGGACCACAAATTTCTCATTCTAAAAGTTATTTTTCAAAAATTAATATGATAAAATTGAACATTAGGATGTTTTCTAATTATTTTGTATATGTTAAGACTGTTTACTCTGTTGCACTATCTGTTCTAGGTCATGGTCATATTTGTGCCTCTGAACTAACATGCTGGGAAACGTCCTTGATTTGGTATTTTGATGTAGTTTTTGCCTGACTTGGGAATGGATAAAATAGGAAGAAAGTGACTGCAAAATTATAGAAAGATGTCCAAATCCACAGTATCTACCAATGAAATCTCTGATTTTGTAAACTATTGAAAATGTTTTAATTATTAAAAAGATTGTTGCAAATGAATTTATCTCAGTGATTGTATTTGCATTTTTTGTGCCACATATATACAGAACAATTAATGCTTCATTAGTCATTTACATTTAAACAAATGTCTACCTCTATTTTTTCTTTTAAAATTTTAACTAATATAAAAACAAAGTTTTTTCATATTATACTTGTCAACTACATGTAATTGTAATAATTCAATGGAAAGAACCTAATAGCTGCATCCCTTAGTGTTTCTCTTTTAAAATACACTATATTAAAATCATTTTATCACAATACTCACAATGAAGGTTCTTCTAGATTTAATGCTCATCTTTATTTGTTGACCATATTCTGTACATAAATCACTCAAAATTAGAAAAAAAAATCTTTGCAAATTATAGTAATCTAATGGTTAGCAGAAATGTGGTGTTTTCAGGTTGACTTAGGTGTGTACAATGTTCTGTAATATAAATTTTCTTGATTTTAATAACTTTTATGTGACAAAGTTAATTATCCTTGAGCACATAGAAAAAGATTGCCAACCATATTTTAAGCTATCTTTAATATGTCAAGTACAACAATGCTACTTTCAATTTCACTAATCATATTAAATTGCCATGGCTAATTATAGCTAACAAGTTCACTTAAAAAAAATAACGTTTGTACTACATTTGGGGCAACAGTTTCTTACCTACAAGCTGTAATTTTTACCAGTATATGAAAATCAATACTTATTAGAGAAAAGGGCCTGTAACAAGTAGAATGTTACAATTTGTATTGGGTGTTCCTTGCACTATAATCACATCTGCAAGTAACAACTCAGGCTTCAGTCCACATTTGAAGACGATTTTGATATATGCTCATGTCAAGTATATGGTTGTGGTTTATATTTTTCATCTATAAAATAGATTGCTATTTCAAAAATTGGTTTCTTTCCTTATTACTTCTATTGCTTCTCCACTACTTTAAATTAGAGTATCTAGATATATAGATGCCATCACAGAGGCTTTACCTGCACTATATTATAACAGATGACATTAATGGAATAATGAGACATTACAAAATCTTATAAAGCAAATGGTAGCTTAAATGTCAATTTGTATTTAATTGATAACTTTTTTAAAAATCATCATAGGATGTTTTCTCTGTTTCTTGATTCTTACATATGCAAAACAAGTGTGTTTTATTACTAGTTGAAATTTAAACCACAATTTTGTCTTTTTTATGCTTAGAAAAAGTGATAGATAATATGATAACAGTTTTTTCTTTTAATCTTAACCCATTCCATTTCATTGGGTATATACAGAAACTGAAAAAATGAAAGTAAGAAAAACAGCGTTCAGTAGACTTCAGGATAAGTAGTGAGAAACATATTTATTTTATACCTTTGTTTTAAAACCTTGTTGGTCTTTGACTTTTATATGAATTATATGATTTTTAAGTAGGTTAAAGTTACAATTAGAAAAGAATTATTTCAACCCTATGAAGATTATTATATATTTGCCATGACTTTCTAGTGAAATTCAGTGTACATGATAAAAAGACAATAAAAACATGTACAATGCAGTTACCATTATTTAAGAGAATACAATCTAAGATAAATAAAAAGGATTTATACTTGCATTTATTTACAGCAAAGTAAGAAAAACAAAAGCTATGAAACATGTGCAGTGTTCATAATTGAGCCCTATAACTAATATCTCCTAACACTGAATTAAACACCTTGAAAAATAATGATACTAATAAGTATAAACTCGTGGCTATTAAATTATTTTTAAAATTTTACACAGAAAACAGGTTGGAGTTGCCATCTGTTTATTGATTACAAAGTAAGGGAGAATAAATATGAAATGTTAGACAAAATCAAGGGAGATTAAAATTATGTTTTACTGGTAACATGATGCAAGACATCAGATGAGATAATGATTAAAAGGCAAGGTTTCTTTATTCTAAAGATCCATACCAAATGTTTTATTTTTTTTTAGTTTGCTTTCCAAAAGGTAGCTTATATTGGAATGCTTACATATCTTACTCCTTGGCAATCTGAACATATAGCCTACTCAGTTTTGCTTTAAGTGCCCGAAAAGAGAAGTATAATGTCAGATAGGCTTTAGTTTATTTTATTTATCTCTTTGAGGATACCCTTTATTTTCCATATGAAAGTCTATAATACTTTCTCTTAATTGATATTACCAGGATACTTACAGGTGAATTTTATTTTTCTTCTTATTCTGACCTAGAATTCTGTGGTACCCTAACATGCCATCTGAGATCCCTAGCTAATGGACATTTCCTTCCATTGGTTTAATTACTGCCTTTTCTTCAAAAGTATTAAGATGATAACCTACCTGATTAACTCATTCATAGTGTCCATAGAACTCCAAGGCCAGAGGTTACCTAACTACATCTAGATTTTTTGGTCCTCTCTCAGTGCTTCAGCTTGTTTCTCTAGGTTCTTACCCATTCCATAGAGTAGAAAATATTGCACTGGTTTTCTCTGCCAGAACACTAATGAAACACTAGACTAATCCAACAGGCCTAAGGAAGATAGAGAAATTTAAGGACTTCTTAAAAATTGAGAGGAGAATAAAAAAAGAAGTGTCATTATTATTGTTTGGAGTGGAGTGCGGAGTAGGAAGGAAATGTTAAAAAGTATTAAGATGTGAAGTTTTATCCTTTTTTTCCACAAGCTTTTCTCTTTTAAAGTCACAACTCAAACATTCAAGACAGAACTAGTGATTCAATCTATCCAAGTTTCTTATCTCAAACAATATATTCTGATAATTCCAATTTCCAGTTAACAAGACAATGGGAGAAATTTACAGATGATGTATTATTTTCTACTTCCCTATTTCCAGATGCAAACTTCTTTTTCCCATCTTCTTCTCATTAGTTTCTTTTCTTTTCCCCTTTCTCCTTATCTCCCTCCCTTCAAAATGCACATAAAATGAATTAGAACATCTGCTAGGCCAAAGTTTAGGGGATCTATTAAAGCTATACATTCAACTATTACCATTTCAGTGTCTTTTACAATTTGTGTATCTATTTTTGCTTTATTTTCTGGTCTTTCTACTGTCTAACTTAAGGATACAGTTAATTATTTACATTTCCCACAGGAGTTTGAAAAATATAGATGCTGACCAAACGGCTACTTTCCAACAACAACTTCACTTTAAGGAAAGAAGATACAAAACTTTGGTGTTTAGTTTTTCCTTCCACATTAAGAAAGCACTATGACACATTTCATATATTAAGGTTCACCTGAAGGGCAATGCAAACAAAATGTTTATGCTACATTTCCCATTATTCTTCAACTAAACTGATCTTTTCTTTAAGTATATTTTTGTAAGGGTGTTTATGGTTCACTGCCAGTTTCTTACAAATTAAGTAAAATGTCTGGGATATAAAGTTGAAAATCATGACCTTGACTAAACTTTTTAAATATGAGATGACAGTTTTATCGATTGCTATGTATGTTTTGTAGAACAAGAAGGAAAGCTTATTGCATCTGTTTCATTCATTTTCTTTTGAGAAGATATAGTCTGAATATGTTTTTAAACTTGCTTATTCAAACATACTTCTTACTTGGCTGCTGCAGAAAAGCAAGAAAAATGCCCATTTTCAGCATTACATATAGGATTTAAAAACCTGCAGAATATTCAACTCACAGAATGAAGTTATTCTAGAATTTTCTCTCTATACTAATGCCACTAGGAAATAAAATACCTCTAACGTATCTTGCAGCAGAATATTGAACAAATAATGTGAGTTCTGTGGCATGAGAAAGAATGCCAACACTTACTTTGGTATTTTTTTCCAAGTTCTCATTTATCTTGTGATTGATTTGCAGTGACATTTATTTCAAATCCTAGATTAACATTTTAAAACATGTTGTATATATACTACCACTTCATTATCCCAGTTCTATTGCAAGCAATATTAGGTTGCAGCAATCATTCTTAAGGAGTATAACCATCATTTCACATTCCTTCCAACTCAGCCATGTAGACAAATACTACTAATTTATTTCAGTTAGAAAGATAAGCAAAATTACTTTTTTCACTCTAGTGTTCTGTCGGTTCACCCATATTCTTTCAACAAAAACACATAGTATCTACCCAATGGTCCATCCTTCCATTTTTGTTAGTAGTTTCATGAATGTTATTAGTAAGTATAATTCTCTAGAAATATATATTTACTAGTAAGGATACAAACTAGATTAACTTTTTTAATTTTAGGGTTGAAGTAAGAAGTTATTTTTCATTCACATAATAATCTAGAGGAGAGATTATTTATGGGCTTTAGGGCAATTCAACTGCTCGTTATCAAGGGAATCAGGCTGTAAATTTAGCTGAGTTTCCTAGCATTTTGTGCCCCCTTCAGAGTTCTAGACAGCAGTCTTGTCATCCCTTAACAAGCAAGAATAAAGGAAAACATAGTGTAGGTTATATAACTACATCTTTAAGGAGATGATCCAGAAATTTTGTAGTTGTTATAAGGCAGGATAGTTACCTCTTCTTTAGGTATGTAACAAGGTACTCAAATATACTTGAGAATTCTGTTTATAAAAAGAAATAATGTATGCTAGGGATAATTACAGTGTTCTGCCCCTTGTTAGGAATAGTAGGTGGATGATAATTGTCATGGAATAAAAGACTTTTTATATTTTTATTATTTATACATGGATTTTTAAACTGCAAGAAGAATGATATATCTACACTTGGCTTTTTGGGATACAGCCTCCCTCCTGGCTGTTTTCACAGGCTTGTGTTGAGTGTCTGCAGCTTTTCTGGGGTCACGGTACAAGCTGTCAGTGGATCTACCATTTTGGATTTCGGAGGACGGTGACCCTCTTCTCACAGTTCTACTAGTCAGTGCCACAGTAGGGGCTTTGTATGTAGGCTCTGATCCCACAATTCCCTTCCATACTGCTCAAGCAAATGTTTTCTATGAGAGCCCCACATCTGCAGCAAACCTCTGCCTGGACATCCAGCTGTTTCCATACATCTTCTGACATTTAGACAGAGATTCCTAAACCTCAGTTCTTGGCTTCTGTGCACTTGCAGATTCAACACTTCATAGAAGCTGCCAAGGCTTGAGGCTTGCACTCTCTGAAGCCATGTGCTCATCTGTTCCTTTGCCCGTTTTAATTATGGCTAGAGCAGTTGAGACACAGAACACCAAGTCTCTGTATTGCACACAGCATGGGGACCCTGGCCTGGCCCATAAAACCATTTTTATTCCTAGGATTCCAGGCTTGTGATAGGAGGAGCTGCCACGAAGACCTATGATATGCCCTGATGATATTTTCCCATTGTCTTGAAGATTAACATTAAGTCCCTTGCTACTTGTGCAAATTTCTGCAGCCAACTTGAACTTCTCCTCAGAAAATGGGATTTTCTTTTCTATCAAATTATCAGCCTGCAAGTTTTCTGAACTTTTATGCTCTGCTTCCCTTCTAAAGCTGAATACTTTTAACAGCACCCAAGTCAACTCTTGAACGCATGGATGCTTAGAAATTTCCTCCATTAGATATTCTATATCATCTATCTCAAGTTCAACATTCCACAAATCTCTAGAATGGGAGGAAAATGCTGACAGTCTCTTTGCCAAAACATAACAAGAGTCATCTTAGCTCTACCTCCCAACAAGTTCCTCAGCTCCATCTAAGACAACCTCAGCCTGGACCTTATTGTCCATATCACCATCAGGCTTTTGGAAAAAGCTACTCAACAAGTCTCTAGGTAGTTTCGAACTTTTCTACAGTTTTCTTTCTTCTTCTGAGCCCTCTAAACTGTTTAAACCTCTGCCTGTCACCCAGTTTCAAAATCACTTCCACATTTTCAGGTATCTTTTCAGCAGTGCCCCACTCTACTGGTACCAATTTACCATACTCTATTTTCACACTCATGATAAAGATGTACCTGAGACTAGGCAATTTACAAAATTTTATTGGACTCACTTATGTGGCTGGGGAGGCCTCAGAATCATGGCAGAAGTCACATCTTACATCAATGGCAGCAGGCAATGGGAGAGAGCTTGTGAAGGGAAACTCCCCCTTCTAATACCATCAGATCTTGTGAGACTTATTGCTATTAAGAGAAAGCATGGGAAAGACCCGCCCCCATGCTTCAATTATCTCCCACCAGGGCCTTACTACAACATGTGGAAATAATGGAAGCTACAAGATGAGATTTGGTTGGGGGCACACAGCCAAACCATATCACTACCCAAAGGAAAAAGAATCTTTATATCAAAAGATACCTGCGCTCATAGGTTTACCACAGCACTATTCCCAATGGTGAAGATATGGAATCAAACTAAGCTTCCATTAACATCTACTGATGATTGGATAAAGAACACATGGTGGGATGAAATGGAACACACAACGGAATACTGTTAAGCTATAAAAATACTGGCATTATATCTTTTGCAGCATTATGGATAGAATAGAGGTCATTATCTTAAGTGAAACAACTCAGACATGGAAAGACAAATGCCACATGTTCTTACTTACAAGTGGATGCTAAATAATGTGTACACCTGAACATAATATGTGGAATAATAATCACTGAAGACTCAGATGGGTAGGACAGTAGGAGGGGAGTAAGAAATAAAAAATTAATGAATATTAATTTTTATTGCATTATTATTAATGTATAATACAATGTATATTATTCAGGTGATGGTTACACTAAAAGCCCAGACTTCACTCTAAGCAAAATATCCAATTAAAATCACACTTGTAACTCTTAGATTTATGCATATAAAAACAAATTCTGAAGTGATACTGACAACTTAATATGAGAGTTTCCAAACTTTATACTGTGTCCCAAATAATATCAAAATAGGATATACACCTGTACAGTTAAAAGAGCCAAGTGCAAATTTCTGCTCTGTGCTGTATTCATAATCAGATTTTATTTTTCCTCTGAGGGTGTAATCTTACCTCCTTAAATCACATTTGTAATGAACTGAAATTAAGAAGTCAGGAATTTACTTCACTACGTATTGACATTGCATTATTAGTGTTTGTTGGAGAGCTATGATTTTTACTACAAACTTATATTCGGTATTGCTAAAAGGTCACTGTCACCTTTCTTTTTGTCTAAAGTTATATCAGCATGCTCTTAAAGAAGGAGCAAAATCTGAAAGTTTGGATTCTGCTCAAATATAGAAATTTTGTATGTGAAATATGTTACATTCTGATATAATATGCTACATGTTCATTAAAAATTAGATAATTTAAATAATATATTTAATGTAGAAACAATTAATTGCCTTTTAAAAATAAATTTATACCCATTCCAAGCATTAAGAAAAATGAAACTAGTTCATGTGAAACTTTGTAAATTATGAGATGTATGATGAAAACTTAAAATGTCTTCTTTAATAAATATGTAACTAATAAATATAGCAAAATATAATTTTGATAAAGTCATGTGACTCCTGGATTTTTTTTTCAATTTCTAATCACAGCAGATGATAGGCAGTGGCATGTCTATCTACTTGTCAATAGACATTAAATAAAATTGAGTGATTGCAATTATAAAATAGGTTTATATGCAAATACTCTTAATAAAATAGCGTTTCTATATTATCACATCCTATTCCTTCTATACTCACTGTAAGACCAAGCTTCCTTTGCTCTAGAAACATGCACAATTCTTTTTCTTTCTCCACTGGACCATTGCAAATTGGAGGTGGAAAACGTAAATGAAACCTAAATGTTTTGCTGTATTTATTCCTCAGTTTAGTCTCCTAAGCTTTCTCTCTTTGAGCTTCAAGTTATTAGAGAATGAGACAGAGAACATAAAATAAGAGACCAGTAGACTTTACAGACCCACAGGGCACAACTAAAAAGTGTGCTGCTTTTATACCCTCGTCTTTCCTACCAAATGAACACTTTTTCTCTGCTATCTTACTTTGTGTAGCTTCTGCCAGAAAGAGACAGCATTCTTCTTCTCATATAGCACACAATTGTTAGGTGCTATTAACTTTTGAAAATATTTTCCCAGTCTAATTAGTGAAAATTTGTAATCATTATTTTAACACGTCAGTGTTTCCATGGATCTTTAATTCCATACAATTCCCTTTTATCTCTTTTTTGATTCCTTCATAAGGATATCAGTTGATCCAAGTAGGACTTAAAGTCAACAAATTAATACTATAAAAAGTTTCTTCAGATTTAAAGGAAAAATAAAATAATAACTGCAATCCCTAAAATGTTATGTAATTAGTAATTTATGTGATTAATTTGTATTACCACATATTCTTACAGAAAACTTTCCAGAAAGACAGTACAGCTTAGGTCAAAATTTTTAAACAGTTTCAGAATGCTGAATATGTTATCTCTGTATGTGTGGAGTGTGTGCATGTGTGTACATCTTATATCAAGTATAAAGTTAACAATCAATCACATATGAGGTTAACAACTAATTAATGTATTTAGATACACCTGCATGCACACACACACACACACATACATAATTTCTGGTCATTGTATTGAAAGTCATTAAATTATTGTTGCCCCTAAATATCTTCTATGACAAAGTAGGCCATTTAGATAAAAAGATTAAAGATTATCCAATAGCAATAAATTTATTTTCTTCTAACATAAGCCAATTTTTAATAAGGATGAATTACAATGATTATGACTCCTAAGAGAAAAAAGTTAAAAAGAATGTCTGTTAACCACAAATAATGAAGGGAAGCCATTGGGTGTGAATACATGCAAGTTTATGCTTTTGTTATGTATCTTATTTTCCCATCTTTGGAGAGGGTGACAAGGTAGAAATGAATTTTCTTACTGTACCATACTGACACTCCCTTAAAGTTTATCATTCAGTAAGTTCATGTTCAGTGTATTAAACAAAGACTAATGTAGTTTAACACAATATTTCAGTTAAATTGCTTTGAGTTAATGATCATGATGATTCAAAGTTATTTATCTTATTACATTTGATTGAAAATGTAAATTGACATTCGATTGAAAAGTCAATAAAAAGCATATCTGTGTGCCTTTAAAGTGTGTAGTAAGATGATAAATGACTAGAAGAATAGAAGACTGAAGAGACATCTTCAACATGTTGATTATTATCACTGAATAAATCACGGAGTTGATTCATAATAGTATGAAGCCTGTGGGTCAAGTAGGTACAGATAACTGATTTCAATATTTTACATTTTCCTTACAATAGCGTTTACATGTGATTCTTTGCTTAACTACAATGGCATACATATAACAATTTATCATCGCTTTTTACTTCAGTGGCTGCTTTGTATTAAACAAAATTTTAAGAATAAAATTCAGAAGAGCAATAAACAAAATGTTTGCCTAAAGTGCTTTATTTAATGTGCCATTATTTATGAGACAGCCACTCTGAATTATCTTCGTTTGACACTTTCACATTCACATTTATATGTCATCAGAGTGATTCATATTTTCTTTTCTCAAAGAACTCTAATTACCTGTTTGATTACTTTCTTTATTAATTCCAAAAGTGTTTATTGAACACTATGAAAATATAAAATTCTCAAAATTATTTCCTGTCTTAATTTGAAGATGACTTTGTAACTTTTAATAGAAAAAGCCAATCTTTCTGTTTTGCCTATCACTAGTATCTGTTAGTTTGTTTCTCTAATAATATTACTGATCCAGTAACTCCTCAAATGTTAATGATTAGATGATGAAATGGATATATGTTTTTCAAATTTATGATTGTCTTATTTTACCAGAGGAACTAATATACCATTTGTGTTTCTACAGCCTCTGATTACTATTATCAATTACTTGATGGACAATAAAAAGATTATGTACAGAGGAGAATGGAATAGAAAAGTAGAACAAATTGTTAGACAAGTATCATACATAAGTGAAATTTGGAATTGATCATAGTACAGTTCATTCACTTAAACCAGTGATCATAAATTAGGTGATTTTTCTAAGCTCTCTAGCTCCACAAACCACTTCGTTGACAAGCTTGGAAATTTTTTTCTGTGCTTATTGATTTCCAATGGAATTGCCATCTAAATTGATTAATGTGTATGTATAGTAAGAAAAGATGTTCAGGGTGTCTCTACACCCTTCCAGGTGAGTCAAATCCCAGAAATTTGCTCTAAAAACATAGGTCAAGAAAGAAGAGAGATAAACTATCTTTAAAAACAAACAAAATAAAGTTAATGAGATAAAATGAGGTTACCAAACACATTCATGAACAGTTATAACAACAATCACTAGGAACTAAAAGCCACTAATATATATTCATGTCAAATTCTAACCTTGAAATCTTTATTTTTCATGTAGGTGTTTAAGAAGATTTGTATCCACATTTAGTAATTAGATACACATTTTGTTAAAGTGTTTGCAAATGAACAGATGGCTGCTCATAATAAAAATATTTTTTTAGCAAATAGCTTTGTAAGATTAATATGTAAAAACCTTTTAACATGTCTGATCTAACAACCTTTGTATTTAAAACCTGCTTCATGGGTCTAAAAAAAATGGAAATAAATGGCATGGTCTCGTGGTTTCTTAACTTTTCAAAATCATGTCATGCTACAGAAAACAAAAGAGGTTGAAGGACAAGCAAAGTGATAGAAAGCCCAGAAGTGTCCATCAAGTCACAGAGTATGCCATTGGTCAGGAAATGTAGACAGATTTGCCATAAAGATAATTCAGTAGAAATAACCAAAAGACTGCTTCATCCATATTGATTTTACCAACATCTTATCATAAAAAATGACTCAGAAATAACTTTCATGTAAAATATCAAATTAATTGCCTAGCAAAAATACTCCAATTGCATTTTATTAGAAACATTTTAACCTCTGTTAAAGAATAAGAAAGAATATTATTCAAAAATAAAATAATACTGGTAGAAACATTTGTCCAAGCAATTTAGAATTATGAAGAGTTTGAATAATGTAGATCTGCTTATAGATATTGATACCTTAATTTTGATCACACCCTATGCAGACCTGGCTTTATGAGCAAGAGACTTGTGCAGCTGTATAGGGCTCCATGCTCTGAAAAGTCTTGCTCTAGATTTAGTGCTTAACAGGAGTCATACAATACTTCCTTCATCTTTTTACTCTCCTATCCTCTTGCACTATTGTTTCATATTCCCTTTCTCTTTGAAACTCTAATTCCATGATTTCAACTTCACTCCCTATGATGACTATTTTTCTATTTCACTTCAAAAAATGGAACCATTTATATCATTACTGCCACAGTTCTGACACCTAATGTATCTACCTATCCTTATCTATGGCCGTACACTGTATTTTTTCTTTTATTGCTATGCATTAATTTCCAATTTCTCTAGCAAGAGCCAACCCATCTACTTACATACTAGGGATCATCTTTCAATTAATTCAAACATGGATCCAGAAATTCCTTTCTTTCTCTCTTGAATCATGTTTTCACTTTTTCCTGGCTCCTTCCTAATTAAGCATACATATTATAACTAACCCCATGTTTAAATACAAAAATCCCAGTCATAAATTCATAACCCTCTCAAGTTATCCCATTTCTCTATTTTTAGGTACAGTGAATACATTTGTTGCCTATTCTGAGTCTTTAATTTCTCTCCCAGTGTTTTCTGCAGAAAATACTGAAATCAGAATAACACCCTCATTCTTTGTTACAGTGGCACTGTTTCTTATTTACTAGCTAAACTAGAATTATGTTTTCCAGAACCACCTTCCCTATGGGATCCTGGGCTAGAGTTGGTCATGAGTCAAATGTGTGCAGTATTTCAAAAGTACAATAAGCATTTATTTTTATGCTCTGAATTTTGGTGTAGGATATGGTGCTGTGGCACCTCCTTCATGTGGTAACTTAGCTTTTAACACATCTTGTTGATAGGAGATAGTAAACAGGCCTATGCTTTTTCCAGCTCAAGACAAATTTCCTCTTGCAACAGCTTTGAATCCTGGTCCAGGTATTTGTGCAGACCTGTAGTCAAAGGTGCCAGACACATTGGAAGTCACCATGCGAACAAAATTAGTGATGGTGAGATAGAGATGACGTTGCTGGTTTTTCCACTTTGTAAGATATTCTTAACCAATAATTATGTAAGTCCATGAATAGATAGAATTTGATTGCTATTACATTATTTATCTATGTTCAATGTAAAAAAATTAGCATTCTTGTATATGAAATCAAATTGTTGAAAAAAGTATTAAGATGTGCAAATGTGCGTGCATGAGTGGGGTGTGTGCTTGTGTGTGTAAGTATCTCTCTGTGACTGTGTTTAGGTCCAGGGCAACATTTCTGCTCTGATAGAACTTAATGTGAATTTGGGTGAACAGATTCATGTTATTCCTCATTCTACTTTTACCTTAAAATTATCTAAATCTTTAGATATCTATTCTGCTTTTCTTTAAGAAAGGGTAGAATTTTAATGAAGTGCATGTGTACTTGAGTGTATGAGAATGAGATGCACCACTGTTAGTAATCATATCATATAATCATTGAGAAAGTAATGTGTTTGTGTGCATTTGTAAACTGACTTCAATGATAATACTATTCATAAATAGATGGTGTTTGTAATTGCTTTTCCCTCATATTGTTATCTGAAACATTTTGCCAAAAATTACAGCTCTGAATTTCTGTGTGTTTATTTTACAGTATTACATGTTATGGAGATGCCAATTTATTTTATTGTGATTTAACTAGTGCATATAATCCAACAATTTTCAACATAACTTTGATATGTTTTAAGAACAATCCATAAATTAATATTTTTAAAGCTGTAAGGAAAATAAGAATCTCTGGAGAGTTGGAATATTCAGGATTTAGTTATAAGTTGGCCCATTATAAAATTTTTACTAAATTAATATTTAGATTCTATCAATAGACAATTTAAGAGATAAAACCATTTAAATCAAATAATATTTAAAGATAAATTATGGAGCAAAGATACATGTTCAACTATAACACTCTCATTTTGAATTCATTGTCAACTTAGGGAAATTCACATATTTCACTTTCCAATTAAATGGCATACATATAGACAAGCCTAAGGCCATGATCTCCTTAGCAGCTCATTCTATTCCAGGCAGCAAGAAAACAGACATCTACTTGATCTCTTCCGTGTCTCTTGTACAGTCTGGAGTAGCTGCTACTGTGACAGCCTGTTTGTCTTGTTACTTCTTACGCATTTTTTTTAACAGCTGCAAATACAGTCTATTCTTGTAAGAATTTGCATAAAAATTCCATCTTTATAAAGCAGATCCCAAATATTGATGCTAGTCTATATACTGACATTAAAGTTTTTTTTTACGGATTAAAGTAACTTTGTTTTTTATTTTATTAAAATGTATTTAAATTGGCAAATAAAAGTATATGTATTAATCATGTGCAACATGATGTTTTGGAGTATATACACATCTTGGAGTGGTTAAATCTAACTAATTCACATATTCATTACCTCATGTAATTATCATTTTTGTGGTGAGAGCACTTACCATCCACTCTTAGCATTTTTTAAGACTATGATACATTATCATTAGTTATAGTCATCATGCTGTAGAATAGATGTCTTGAACTATCTGGCTGTAGCTCTTTTTTTTTTTTTTTGGAAGAACCAGTTTTTGTTTTGTGAAAATTAATTATTTTGTGCAGTGATCACCTGCAGTACAAGTTAAAACTTATGAGTTACAAAAATATGTATAAAATAAACTGAATAAGAAGTATTATCAAGAATTACATGGGGCTGGGCATGGTGGCTCACACCTGTAATCCCAACACTTTTGGAGGCCAAGGTGGGCGGATTACTAGGTCAAGAGATCGAGACCATGGTGAAACCCCATCTCTACTAAAACATACAAAAATTAGCTGGGCGTGGTGATGCACGCCTGTGGTTCCAGCTAATCGGGAGGTTGAGGCAGGAGAATTGCTTGAAACCGGGAGGCGGAAGTGGAGGTGAGCCGAGATTGTGCCATTGCACTCCAGCCTCAAGACTCTGTCTCAAAATAATAATAATAAAAAAAAGAATTACATGGGACTTTTAAACGTATGAATATTAAATATATATTATACAATAATGCTGTTAGAAAGGGCAATTTTAAACCTGATTGTACTTCATTCAAAGACCACAAAATAGGTGCAGGAGATCACTAATAAGAAATTATTTTTGAATATAAAAAAGAAAAATTTAAAGATGTTTTAAGTGTGTTGAGGTGTTCTAATTTACTTTGAGAAATATTTCCATTAGTGATATAAATCCCTGTAATGCACTGTTAAACACCTTGATTACAGCTTGATTCAATAAAAACAG
>CM052648.1:147553618-147563700 GCA_028533165.1 Leontopithecus rosalia | reverse complement strand
AAATAAATAAAAATAAAAATAAAAAAAAAAATAAATAAAAACAGATAATGATCACTATCCAGTGGTTCTATGTTGTAAGAACAAATTCATCAAGAATATATAACTTTGATGGGAGCTATTAACCTCAAACACTATTTTCTTAAAAGAAAAAGGAGATCCCAGTAAAATCCATGTGAAGTCAAAATGCTACTATGAAAAAAATGTCACTTGAATGCATTCAGATCAGCTAACTTCAGCTTTCTATGCTGAGTTCAGTGGCAGACAGTAGTGTAGCTTAATCCAAAGGGCACGGTGCTGCAAGTTAGCAGACATATGTGTTACTGTGAATTCGGGGCCTAAAAAATTTCTGTCTACAAAAATTACAGAGTGGTATGACCTTTTACAGTCATTTTAAAGTAAATAGTATATTTTTATGTCATAATTTGTCATTTATTATGCACTATTCAATTTTAAAACTCAAAGAAAGAATGAGGGACCATTTAATCCCTTTATTTTAATAAGAAACTGTACATCAATTAAACTAATTAGTTGGATGGGGACTGGAGGAAAGAGGGAAGGAAGCAGGAAAACATAGAGTTCATGTCTTTTCAATCAGAGCTCAGAGAACTCTCTATTTTTTATCATTTTTTAAATTATTACCTACTGTAATGTCAAAGTTACTCTCTGCAATTAAAAAACCAAAGCTTATGGACTGATAATCCACAGAAGATAAACTCTAACCTGTAAATAAATTCATTATTTAAGGGATGCAAATTAAACTCTGAATGGATTATAATTTTTTACTCATTAAATTTACAAAATGTGGCAATAATTATATAAAAGACCCGACAAGCCAGGATAAAAATAACACTCTGATTGATGAGCAGTGGTATATAAAGTAGTCGAGCAGATTTAGAAAACAATTTAATAACATTTTTCAAAGATTTCAACACACTTATGCTAATGATGATGGACTCATGAAATTAATAATCTTTTGCATCAGTAGTGAAGAACATAAAGATGGTCCCCCTCCATGAAACAAAGGACATGTATTCAAATTCTAAAAGCTAAAAGCCTGTAGGAGGAACTGATAAATACACAGAAAAACATTTCATTAAAAAAAATCAACCACAAAATACCTGGGAAGTATCTAGCACCAATACATAATGATTAAAAACAGATTTCATATACAAATTTCATTCTCATGAATTCTAGATAATATATCATTTGTTTCCCAAAAATATAATTTTATAGATTAGGATGTGTACAAAAAGATACTGTATGGGGATATAATTCTCATTGAAATAATAATTAGGGAAGTGGTACTTGGCATTACTTTTTAAACCTACATTGGTAGAGTAAGGGTCTGTCTGTTTTTTAATAAATTTAGATGTTGTCAACCTGTTTGATGGTATTAGATTGTCTGTGCCCATGGTCCTGCAGGGTCATGTGTCAATTAAGGTCTCATATTCCTTTAAGATGACTCCTTTTATCCAAGATAACCTCTAAATTATTTATTATGGTCACTAATTCACTAAAAATGTAAAGTCTTTTTAATTAAAAATTAGGATATATAGGTTTCTTATTTACTGTAACTATGCTTCGGTATTAAACATGTATTATATTTTGTGTAGGTATCAGCTTTTAATTCAGAAAATCCAAGGATTTTATCCAGTGAGCTATGATATACACTCAGGTATCTTTTGCCTGCACATAATTATTCAAAGAGAAAAGAGTGGGAACAATTTGTACAAATTGTTCCTGCCCAAAGATGTCTAGCCAAAATGGTTAGTAGTAGTTCTGCTTGTGAAATTTTGTGGTGCCACATCCACAAAGAAAGACTACTTTAAAAAAAAGTTATTTACAAAAAGATCACATCTTCTGTGAAAGAAATGTGCCTATCAGCCTAGAACATTCAAAAGATTTAATTGTTGTTTTGGATTTTTTTCCTTCTAAATTTAATGAGGCAACATAAGGCCTGAAAACAAATTCAATGAAAAATAGTATTTTGGCTGAGTTCTTTGTGTGAACACTTGAGAACTGAGTATTTAAAAACTTAAAAAAAATTTTCAAGTTACTGTTGTGTATGCAAGGAATTATTGCTGCACTTATCTTGTATCAAGCCCCCTAAGTATGCCTTTTACTAAATAACTAAAAGTGGTGGTAAAATGTATCATATAATACATTTTTAACTAAAACACTAAGAAAATAAGAGCACAGGAAAACCTGAGAATCTAATATGAATAAAAGTGTTAATTTGGAAAGGCAAGCAAAATAGATTAATATGTTGACCCTGGAGGCATGCACCAACCCTGGTGCTACTGAGATTTCATTTTAACCACAAAGTGCAGGGGTAAAGGACAACATCTTCTACTTGGGCAATCTAAAGAGATCTCCTATGTAAATCTGGGACCAAATCAACCATCACGTTAAAATGACCTGGATGGGAAGAATCTGTGAGTTTCAATTTTATTGCTTGATCATAGGAAAGAAAAAATAACTCTAAAATCATAATCACATGCCAGTTATCATACATTTTTTGAAGTCTAAATTGGCACTCCCAATATGATTTAAATAAATTCAAGCTGAAATATTATAGATTACATGTACATGTAATCTACAGTACATGGTGAAACAAATGAGACTCTCTCTAGCGGTATGCACCTTTAACTCAGATAATATTTCAAGCAAAATAAATTGCAAGACAAAATTAAAAAGAAAAAAAGAATAATTCACAGAGAAGGAAGACAAGAGACAGCATAATCACAGCCCATATATTTTTAGAGTTGAAATGATCAGAATCAGACTATCATTTGATATCAGAATATCATATGTTTAACATGTTCAAATATATTTAAATAAATAAAAAGAAGTAAAAAATAAAGAAACAGGCATTAAAACTTAGCTAGATATTTCAAAGCAGAATTAAATAGAACTAGAAATATAGTATTGAAATTAAAGACCCAGGTCATGGGTAGAACATTATTTTTGACAATAAAGAATAAAATAATAATGAACTAGTAATTAGAATGGACAAAATTATTCAAAATGCAACAGAGACAAATAAAGGAAAGGGATATTTATGAGACACAAAATGTAGGTGAGAAGATCTGTGATATACCTAATTCTATTTTTAAAAATCACTAAGCATTTCTTTAAATTGATGGAAGACCTTAATCTTCATATTCAGGAAATGCAATGACAGTGAGTCAGAAAAATTAGAAGACATTCATACTTCAAGTAGCATTGCAGGCTAAAGATGATAACAGCACCTCAAAGAGCAAAGAAAAGATTTTCTATGGAGAAACAATAATTTTTTGAGAGATATTTTCTCATAAAATTGGAGGCTATTAGACAACAGAAAAATGTCTTCAGTTTTCAAGGAAAGTAATTGTCAGTCAAAAATTATATGCTATACTCAACTATCTGTTAAAAATAATTATAAAATAAAAGCATTTTCAGAAAATATGTTTTTTTTAATCAAAACGTCTCCACTAAAAGAAATTCTAAAAGTTGTGATTTAAGTAGGAAGGCATTGAGTTCAGAAGAAACGTCTGCAATGCAGGAAATAATGAAAAGAAAGCAAGATGAAAAGTATTTAGGAATTCTATCACTGACTAAATATTAAAAAAAATAACAATAGCAAGTTGGAGGTTTAAAATAGTAAAATTTGCCAAAAAAAAGTTTGACCTAATATCATCTATATTTGAAATATTGTGTGCTGAGCTAAATGATTTTATGTTATTTTACTATTTGGGAAGAAGGAAGAAATTTCAATAATTCATTCTTAAACTGAGTATACATTAAGTATTTTTATAAATGTAACCAGAAAATTAGAAAACTTAGGTATAAATGCAAACTTTCAGGGGGAAAAACAGACTGAGAAAACAATATGGAACTCAGAAAAGGACTAATTTTATAGATATTAGTCTTTTTAATTTTATTGATAGAGATCATTATTAGCATTTGCTTAGATGTTCTGGGAAGTAAGAATAGACAGAGAAGGAGCATAGAGATTTTTGGGGGTGATGTAAATAGTCTCCCACTATCTCAATTGTGGTAATGATTATCTGGGTATACACATTTGTTAAAATTCAGAACTGTAAATGGAGCAAACTTTATTGTTCATAAATTAAATTCTGATATAATTATTTTGTAATGAAAAAAATCCAGTAAATAGACTGAGAAGCTAAGTGAATGATGCTGAGAATTGCACGTTAGTTGAAAAAAAAAAGCAGTTTTGGATATTTCTCAGAAGAGAAAATTAAAAGGCTAATAGACACTCTTCCACCCCTCTTGCGTATCTCTTTCAAGAAAACATAGCTGCAGTAAAAAGCTAAATTAAGTGTTCAAAGCTATTGGGTCTCAAAAATAAATAAATCTTTCCCACCACTACTTCCAGGAGAATGTAATAGTTCAGCACCATCTTCTTTTGTACAGAGATTTCATTTCTACCACAGTGGCCCCTGCAGATTTGATCCAAAATGATCCCATGGTTCCAGCCTTCAGGTTGTGCAACTGCCCCATAATAGATAAAACTAAATCACTAATTCATTGATTCATTTATTTTCACTAATGTAGCTATTTCTCAATGATGGAATGCTC
Source organism: Leontopithecus rosalia (assembly GCA_028533165.1). NCBI lineage: Eukaryota > Metazoa > Chordata > Mammalia > Primates > Cebidae > Leontopithecus > Leontopithecus rosalia. The sequence goes on along the minus strand of CM052648.1, from coordinate 147,559,116 downwards.
TATTCTGTCTCACCAAATATTTCTCCCACAGTTTTTTAGCTTTCTCTTGCATGTTTCAGATACCAGACAACAATATTCCTTTATTGGGGACCGCATATCAAGCTAGCCAAGGATGAAGCTGATAGTCCTTAAACGTGATGTGGAGTTAATGTCTAGGTAGCTCATCCCTGACTCACCTTGGAAGAAAGAGTTAAAACTCCAAGTATGTATTCACAATAAAAAAAATCTCTATAATTCTCTCTGTCTCTTTCACAGCTCTCAGAGGAGATTGGAGAGTCCTTGAAATGGTTCTAAGACATGTTCTTTGTTGATTTTGCTTAAAGTGTTCATTCACGTACTCACTTTTTGCCTATCACGTTGTTATCAAAATTGAAAGTGAGGCAGGTAGATTCATAAGGATAAAATCGAGTCCATTCCATTAATGAGTAGGTCAAGAATACATTTCTTCCTTATGTACAGGTTCATCTTGCATCATAAGAGAAAGAGCAAATAATTGAGCTAGTGGATTGGAAAAAGTTTCACAGAGGAGGATGTATTGCAAATACACTTGGAAGAAAGCAGTTTTCCAAGCAGAAGTGGAATATTCTACAGTGCAAAAGGAATGATACAAGCAGCATGACATCATTCTCAGTAAAGCAAATAATCATAGATAGCTGGAGTGTAGTTTTGTGTGGAAATTTGAAAATTGTAAGAAAAAGTAAAATGGAATATGTTTTTTGCTGTTCTAGAAACTTTAGATTTTGTCATATAAAAATAGAGGTTCATAGACAACCCATCTTCAGTGACAGAACATTGGCTGACATTTTGTAATTACTCAAATATATGAGATTTATTGTGAGGATGATTACTATTAAAACTTTTAAATAATCGCATTACAACTTTGAATGTGTATTTTGAAACATAATGACAGCAGTGTGAAATATGAATTGAAGAACCACAGACAGAGCTGTCAGTTAGAAAAATCATTTCAATGGATTATATGAAATGGTGAGAGCTTAAATTAGGGAAAGGTCTGAAAATAAAAAGAATAGCTGGATTAAAGTATCTGAGAAATAGTATATGGCAAGATTTGGAAAACAAGGATGACACGTGTCCTTTATGGAGAATTTGCTGAGAGGTGGAGCCCATGGGCATCTTCTATTTTCTTTATCTTATGAAAAAATAATAGTGTGAAAAGACAAGTACAGTGACTTAAGAGAGAAAATATTGTACCCAGATTTATGTACAGAGAAACTTGGTGTGGCAAAAATTCACATGTTTTCTGTGGACCAAGAAGGAATTAAAAATGGTGAAAGCATACTTGGGTAGCTTGTCAGCCCTGAAAAGAGCCCTCCCCTGAAACCAAAGTGACCATCCCCACTTGAGTGGAAGACACTTATGGAATGGATCTGATTTTGAAAGAAGAGCCAAGATATCATTTTCATTCATAGGATTATACGTGAAAGAAGGACATTTGAGAATACACAGAGCCCACAGAACAATTTAACCCATTGCACACCCCCCAGTTATGTTGATTCCTGTACATGTAAGCAGAACATCCATGAGTTAGAAATGCAACAGGCCCAGTTGTTTTGCAAGTTTTCTGTAGAAGGAAAAATAGGATAATATGCTCACGCTCCACCATAGTCTGCAATAGTGATTATTATTAATCTGTTCACTCAGGGAGATTATAGGCAGAACGTGGAGGACAGGAATGGAAAAAATATTCACAAGGAGAGTGAAATTGGAGAGAGCTTTGAAAATAGTGACTAATTTGCTGAATCCTGATTTGGAATATACATTTTCCAAGTGCATATATTTCTACATGGGAATATGTATGCATGTATCTGCAAGTATGTACTTAAATATAACCCATATAAACACATTTACAAATGTATATATGTGTGTGTTGGTGTGTGTGCATGTCTACAACCTAAAATGAGGACTTATAGAAGAGTATATACCGTAAGTCCTCACTTAATGTCATCCATAAATTCCTAGACACTGTATTTAAGAACAATGATGCATAACAAAACAAATTTTACTGTAGGCTAATTGATATAAACATGAGTTAATTTCCTATGGTATATTTTCTGTCACAATAACATCTTCTTCTAAATAAAGATCAAACTTCTTTAAATAAAGATCAAAATTCCAAACTTCTAAAGATCAAAACACTTCTAATATTACCGTTGAAATAAATGTATGCTATACATACATTTAAGAAAGAAAGTTTAATAAAAACAAGTAGATAATTATTTATCCAATTATTCCAGTTCAGAGTTGCAGTTAGCCAGAGTCTATCTAGGAAGCTCAGGACTCTAGGTGGGCATTAGCCCTGGTCAGGACAGACCATTTCATCTCAGGGCACACACATGTGGCATACACTTTGGTGATCTCTCTCCCTCTCTCTCTCATCCTAAGACATTGTGGAAACACCAGTTAACCTAACATATACATCTTGGGGATGTGAAAGGAATCTCACCTGGATAAAATCCATGAAGACATGGAGAGAATGTGCGAATTCCACATAGACAATGGAGCTAGCTGGAAATCTTTTTTCATTTTTATGAAATCATAATGTCACAAAATGACATTATTTGAGGACCTGCTGCACACATAAGCAAGCACTCATATGTGTATCTGACCTATGATATATAGAGTGGGTCTTTATTATTCATGATTCTGCATTTGCAAATTTTCCTACTGGCTAAATTTTGTTTTCCCAAAGTGAATACTGGCTGCAATTTTGTGATCAATCGCTGAGCTCAAGCAGTAAAAAATTTGAGTTGCATAATGTGCACATACCTAGCTGCGGTCGAATAAAGGCCAAGTTCTGCTGCTTGTTTCAGTGGTCATACAGAAATGACCTCAGGATGGGGGCGGTAGGGATAGTATAGTGTGGTGTTAGAAGCTCTGGGTCCGGAGAGCCTTAGGGCTTTAACCTTATTTTCTCTTTTGTAAACTGAAGAAAATAGAATCTAACAGGGTGAGCTGTTTGTAGAATATAAGAGTATAACCTATGTAAGACAGGAGATGAGAGGGTAAAATATCTGATTTTAACTATGAGAAAAATAAAATGTTACAATTCTATACACATCCGATTCAAGAAAGTATGTATCACCTCCCCCATCACTTGCTCTCTCCTGCTGCCCATGTGCTTGCTTCCCTTTCAATTTGCCCCCATCGTTGTAAGTTTCCTGAGGTTTCCCAGCCATGTTTCCTGTACAGCCTGCGGAACTGAGTCAATTAAACCTCTTTTCTTCATAATTACCCTTTCTCAGGTAATTCTTTATAGCAGTGTGAGAATGGACTAATACACCCTCCATGAAAAACCGGGCTTTACTGAGAATAGAGACTTAGTCTTTGATCAGTTCTTCCTACCTCATAGCCCTTAATAGTCTGCCATGTATGTCTGTGTCTCTTCACCACACTGCACTTGAGAAATAAATGACAGGTTCTTACGTGGAGAAATACAACAGTATCTGGCCATTATTTTCAAATATTTCTTAATAAGTCTAACTATGTTTGTAAGTCTTATAAGTCTTATAAACTGTGAACTTGGACAAGTTATTCTTATAAGTCTTAAAATCTGTGAACTTTGACAGCCTTTTTCTCCTGCAGTTTTTTTTCATCCAAAGATTAGGATAGCAATACTTAATCCCTAGGGCATTTTAAGTATTAAACATATATATATTATACTTTAAACTGTGTCTATCACAAGATAAATGTCATATACATAACTATTATTACTATGAACATCATTATTATGTAAATAAATCTTAAATGAAAATATGCAAATAATCAATAATGACTATAGTTGAAATGTTAATTAAGGGTAGGAGCCTGGCACCATGGAATTCAAAGAAAACATGATAAATATATATTTGAGTGGAGGATGATCAAAGTAGTTTTAAATGGACTTTTTAAATATTCCCAGGGATTAGTGTATCATTTTACATGCAGACACATTTGTTTCTTGTAGCATACCTCTAGGAATCTGTTTATTAGCCAAATCTTCTGAATTGAAAATACCATTTTGCTTCACCATAGTCCTGCTAAATATTCCTAAACACTCATCATTAATAAAATAGTCAAACAACAGTAACTGTGTTTCTGTTGCTGAGTTTTCCCCTAATCATAATGATTAATTTTTATAACTATTGTAGTAATCTTTCATAGCATAACCCTCTAAATCCATATATGTAATCTGAATACTAAAGATTTAATTATCCATTATACATAAAATACCACAATTCATTCATTAAGTCTTTATTGAGAGACTGTCTTATGACATGCTGTATACTAAAGACTGTCTTTTAAAATACCAATATTGTCTAACTTCTACCTGGAATGTTGATAAAATTGAAAGAACATTTCTACAACTATGAAAAAAATGCTATAAAATCTGCAAATGTACAAGTTCTCTTGAGTGCACTAGGGAATATATCACTGGTAAACCAACTGACCAAAATTTAATGAAAGACAGTAACTTTCATGAAAACGTCAGGTACAAGTATTTACTTTCGTAGAGAAGACACATCAGGATAGTGAGAAAAAAAATAATTTAGCAAGAATTTTAATGATTTGAAAAAAAAAGTGTGGACTAGTGGGAGAATATAAATCCTTGGGGGATACAAATACAAATTGGAAATTGTACTTTTTGCAGAGCCTCATGCGTGCACACACACGTGTGCACACACACACACGCAAACACAAAAGTACAGGAAGGTGATAGTACTAATAAATCAACACTCTTGTGCAGGCCTTGGGGAGGGAATAGCATCTGCTGCTTGAGCCCACATCAACACTTCTAGCATACATTACAGAAAAAAGACCTTAAAATACTAGAAAAGGGCAAGAAACTGTTTTGTACTTATGGCATACGTGAAAACCATTGCAGTTCAGGAAGAAAAAGAGGGGAGGAATCAAAAAGACCTCTCTACTCAAAGGAGAGGGGCAGAGATATACCTTGAAACAAGATACACAGGTTGATAACTAAATCACAAAGAAGACACCACAATTCAGGACCAGGGATACAGTGCCTATCTGACCCTTACAGTGAGTAAGAACAACAAAGAATAAGTCTTATACACCCTCTGCACCAAAAGAAGAGCAAGCATGAGGTGGAAGGAAACTACAACTACAGTACGCTTTTGGAAGATGGAAAAGATTTAAGGTGCTACCTTAAGACTCAGAATAGAATAACAAGTTAAAGCAAACAGAAGGAATGATGTACTAAAGAAATCCTTGGCTGGGCACGATGGCTCAAGCCTGCAATCCCAGCACTTTGGGAGGCTGAGGCGGGTGGATCACGAGATCAAGAGATCGAGACCATCCTGGTCAACATGGTGAAACCCCGTCTCTACTAAAAATACAAAAAATTAGCTGGGCATGGTGGTGCGTGCCTGTAATCCCAGCTACTCAGGAGGCTGAGGCAGGAGAATTGCCTGAACCCAGGAGGCGGAGGTTGTGGTGAGCCGAGATCGCGCCATTGCACTCCAGCCTGGGTAACAAGA
>CM052648.1:147525253-147547659 GCA_028533165.1 Leontopithecus rosalia | reverse complement strand
AGCCCAGCTAATTTTTTGTATTTTTAGTAGAGACGGGGTTTCACCTTGTTGACCAGGATGGTCTCCATCTCTTGACGTTGTGATCCACCCACCTCAGCCTCCCAAAGTGCTGGGATTACAGGCTTGAGCCACCGTGCCCGGCCACTTTTAAGTAATTTTCATAGCACTTTGGTGGGCTATTAATCCCTTCAAAGATTAGGTGTTTATTCTCACCACTCATATTTTACATCTCACTGGAGATAAAGTCAGGATAATATGGTAAGAAATAGAAATAAAAGTATATACACAGGAAAGAAAAAAATAAAGTTGCCTGAAGCCGGGCGCGGTGGCTCAAGCCTATAATCCCAGCACTTTGGGAGGCCGAGGCCGGTGGATCATGAGGTCAAGAGACCGAGACCATCCTCGTCAACATGGTGAACCCCGTCTCTACTAAAAATGCAAAACATTAGCTGGGCACAGTGGCGCGTGGCTGTAATCCCAGCTACTCAGGAGGCTGAGGCAGGAGAATTGCCTGAACCCAGGAGGCAGAGGTTGTGGCGTGCCGAGATTGCGCCGTTGCACTCCAGCCTGGGTAACAAGAGCGAAACTCCACCTCAAAAAATAAAAATAAAGTTGCCTCTTTTTCTATGCTTCATAAATGTCTACATAAAAATACAAAAAGAAGCTACAAAAACTGTATGGAACTGAGAAATTAATTTAGCAAAGTGGCAAGGCACAAGGCCAGTATTTTTAAAAAATCATATTTTAATATAATAGTGAAAAATGAAAAATTGAATTTTAACATTGTACTATATTAATAGCATCAAAACTAAAATATTTAAGTATAAAACCTATAAACTTATGGGAAACATCTATCTATCTGTACACTGAAAACTGCAAATCACTGATAACGGAAATCACAGAAGACCTAAACAAAGAGTGATAAGATCATGTTCATAAATTAGAGTATTTCATATTGTTAAGATTCCCATTCCCTAAAATTTAACTTCTAGACTTAACACAATTCAAATCAAAATCCCAGAAGAATATTTTTCTATAAATCAACAAGCTGATACAAAATTATATGAAAAGAAAACAGAATAAGAAACCCAAGGAACAAGTAGAACAAAGTTGGAAGACTCAAACTTCATGTTTTCCAGGGACTAAGAAGATTGTGTTAGTCAAGACAGCATGGTTTTGGATAAAGAGGAGACACATAGATCAGTGCAAGGGAAGAGAGTTCAGAAATAGAGCCATGCATATACGGTCAACCTACATGGAAAATGAGAAAGGTCATTCAAGGGAGAACAGACAGCCTTTTTGACAGATGGTGCTCAAACAAATGGATGTGCATATATTTAAAAAAAAAAACTTCAATTCTAATTTCATAGACTATTCTAAAATTAAATTTTGAACTTAAGGCCAAAAACATATCATAAAGTGTTTATAACTCTGGGGCAAGCCAAGATTTCTTATCTTCCTTATTACACACCAGCTTTTCTTTCTTTTTTTTTTTTTAACTGTAGCAGACTGTATCAAAATTAAGATCTATTCTCTTAAAAATACTGTTTAAAGGACAAAAATACAATCCAGGACTGAGAGAAAACATTTTCAAATTATATTTCTTATGAAGGACTAGCTTTAAAAATAAGGAACTCTAATACTTAATAATAAAATTAACAACACAATTTTTAATAATTGGCAGGATATTGTAATGTTCATTCCACACAAGATGTATGGATGGAAAATATGCATACAGAAATATGCTTATCATTAATAATATTTTTTGAGACAGAGACTTGTGGTGTCACCCAGGCTGGAGTGCAGTGGTGCAATCATGACTCACTGCACCCTTGACCTCACAGGTTCAAGGGGTTTTCCCATCTCAGCCTCTCAAGTAGCTGAGATTACAGGCATGTACTAGTATGCCTGGCTAATTTTGTTTATTTTCTGTGGACACAGGGTTTTGCCCTGTTGCCTAAAATGGTCTCAAACTCCTGGGCCCAAAGCAGTATGCTTGCCTTGGCTTAGGGAAGTGATCTTCCTTGATCTCTCAAATTAATAATACTACTAATTTCAAGGTAGCAGTATTAATAATAACCATTATTAAGTTTTACTAAAATCAAACTAACAATGATATACCTGTGATTCCATATCTATCTATCTCTCTATCTATCTATCTATATACACAGATAGAATGACTGAGAATCCTGTAATAGCAAATGCTGGCAACGGCACAGTAGAGGAATATCGTGTATTTTTGATAGCAATGCAAAATGGTATAGCCACTTTGAAAAGGTATTTTTTAGTTTATTATGAGGTTAAAAAAAACTTACCATACGACCTATCAAATCAACTCCCAGGTATTTCCCAAGCAAATTGGAAAAGTATACTCAGGCCAGGTGTGGTCATGCCTGCAGTCCCAGCACTTTGGGAAGCTGAGGCAGGAGGATTGCTTGAGGCCAGCAATTTGAGACCAGCCTAGGAAACAGAGACACTGTCTCTATAAATATATTTTTTAAAATTAATCAGGCATGGTTTTGTGCTTCTGTAGTCCCAGCAACTCAGTAAGCTGAGGCAGGAGGATCCCTCTGAGATACCTAAGGAGATGCTGTCAATTGAAAAAAACAAAATAAAAGATATTTTCTCACAAAACTTTGTACTTGAATGCATATTAAGATTTTATTTGTATTTTTAAAAATAATTTAGTTAATTTAAAAAAATACCCTTAACAGAGGAAAGGATGCACACATTAAGGTACATCTTACAGTGAACTACTACTAAACAATAAAAAGCAACCAACTTTTAGCACATGCCACAACAAGGATTAATTGCAAATGCATTATGAAAAGTTAAAAGGAACAAGACTCAAAGGATACGTATTTTAAAATTTGATGTATACTACGTTCTTGGAAGAGTTAAATTAGAGAAATGAAAAACTGATCAGTTGTTAGTAGGGGTTGGTTTTGGGGAGGAATTGACAACAAAAGGGCATAGTGAATTTCTTTATGTTATGAATGTATTGTGTATCTTAATTAATAAGATAATGTAATTATCACCATAATTAATTACTATATTTGATAAATGTTTATCTAAACTTGCAGAAGTGTTTCTAAAATTGAGATTATAACTGATATTAAATTACGTCTTATTTTAAAAATTGGAACAAATCAATTTACAAAAATATCAAGGAATAAAACTCAATTTCTAATTTTGAACACCTTTGTGGTAAAAATAGATACTTACATATTGGAAAATAATAAAGTGTCTAACTCAATTATCAAACTAGGTTGGCTTTATTAGACAAACAAATAAAAGGAAAGCCTATCGCAGTCACAAACCTGAGTAGAGTACTCTCTTTGGAAAGAAACCTCAGGATTAGAGAAATGATGACTGCAGATCAACTGGAAAAGGTAAATGCATTAGCAAAGAAAGAGCAATATTATACAACGAAACTTGATTTTTGTATTAAAAGGTTCAGTGCTGCTCTGATTCAGAGTATGGGTCAAAGAATTGTAGAACAGAAATCTTGGGAGTTAGGCAGGAACAAGATTATGTATTTTTTTATTTTAGTACTTTAAGGATTTTTGTATTTTATTCTGTAAGTAATGGAAAGCCATTAAAGGTATGTAAATATGAAATTATGTGATTAAATATTCTTTTTGAAATAATTATACCTTTATTTTATTTATTTATTTATTTATTTGAAACAGAGTCTCACTCTGTCACCAGGCACCAGGCTGGAGGGCAGTGGCGCGATCTCCGCTCACTGCAACTTCTGCCTCCCGGGTTCAAGCAATTCTCCTGCCTCAGCCTCCCAAGTAGCTGGGACTACAGGCACGCACCACTAGGCCCAGCTAATTTTTTCTGTATTTTTAGTAGAGATGTGTCGATTTCTTGACCTTGTGATCTGCCCGCCTCAGCCTCCCAAAGTATTCCTTTCTTTTATTACTCTCTTCCTTCCATTTTTTGTCTTGCATGCATTTATGAGCACTTACTATGTTTAAGGATAAAATCGTCCGCAATATAATAAAATAGTCTCTTTCTCTAATAGAGATTAAGCTGAAAAGGCAGTGAAGAAAATATATTAGCTAATTAATAATATAATGCAATATGATATAATTCCAGGCAATGATACATACAAAACAGAATAAAGGGAGAGAAGGATTCCTAAGATTTAAAGTATTTTTTAAAATAATTATTAATGGGTGATTAGCAAAGACCATTTGCAATATGATACATGAAATAACAATAATAAAAGGGAAATTAAATATGTGAATATTGTGGAAAGAATATTTTAGCAGAGAAAATAATTTCCAGAGGCATTGAGGCTGAATTGTACTTGACCTATTGGAGGAACAGAAACAGTAATAGATAAAAGAAAGCTGAGAGAATAGTGATAAGTTTGAAGAACTTTTTAAACAAGCATGGTAAGGTCTCTACATCTATGGTAGGAAGAATTTTATGATGATCCAAGATTGCTATCTGCTTGTGTACTTGCCCTACATAGCCCTCTTACCTTGTGTGTGAGTAGGACATGTAAATATGGTAGATGCGACTCCCTGATTATGTTACATTATATCGGGAAAGTAAAGGGATTTTTTTTTCTTTTGCAGATAAAATTAAAGCCCCTAACGAGTTCAACTGTGAGCCTCAAGAGGAAGATCATCTTTCATGGATCTGACCTAATCAGTCAAGCCTTTTTATAACAGGATCTAGAGGGAGGAAACTTGAAGCAGCCAATAACCTTTCTTGGTGACATTGAAGACATTAGGCACTATGAGTTTTACAGCTAAAAGAAAATGAATTCTACCCACAATTATGTGAGTTTGAAAGGAACCCTGAGCCTCAGTTGAGACCACAGCCCTGGCTAGTAAGTAGATAGAGCCTGTCACTATCAGTTTAGTGATAAGAGAGTCGCTAAACTATGTCTGAGGTCCTAGGATACAACTGTGAAATAATAAATGGTTGTTGTGTTAAGCCACTAAGTTCACAGTAATTTGTTATGCAGTAATAGAAACTAATGCCATGTCTATGTCTGATGAAAAGTTACTACAGTTAAAAGCAGGAGTGCTTCTATGAGAACAATTCTCATTTCATAATAAAGGTATGAAATGTAAGATTTTCTGATTGTTTGAATGTGAAGAATGAAAAATAAGGGAAATCCAAGCTGACTTCAAATGAATCTTGTTGCCTTCTACGGAAATGAGGAAATCTGGGTTAAAAATAGATTTGGGATGAGATTTGGAATTAAGAATTTTGCTTTATACATGTTACATTTGGTATACACCATTTAGACATCCATTTAGATGTTGAGTAGATATCTATTTATGAATGTAATTCTGGCACTTGGGGAGAACAGATTAAAATATTAAAGTGTAAATCTTCAGCAAATATGGGATATTTAAAAACATAAACAAGAATACGATAATCCAGGATGTGAAGGAATATTCACAGAAGTCTAAGATCGGAGTTCAAAATTGCGCGAACATTTATAAGTAAGTAAAAAAGTAGAACCTGTGGCAAAGATTAAGAAGGAATACCCAGTGAGATAGAGTAAAAATCAGGAATATATACTGTTCCTGTATTTGAAGTGAAATATCCCTTTAAAGAGGAAAGGTGATGAGCCATACAAAATGCTTCCAAGAAATTAAATGAAATGAAGACAAGGAACAAACCACTAAAACTGGCACGATGGAATTCATTGTGATGATGTGATACAGATAAGAGATAATTGCAACTGATTATTTATATGTCCTCATATGTGAAAAATTTCTGTGTTGTGTGTTCATCATCTGAGAGTGGGATCCATGATGAAGTTTGGGAGAAAGAAGAAAGTATACATTAGTAAGTTGACTATAAAGCAGCATATTATGTAAGATTGTTGGTGTTATATTTGACTGTTTCATTTTAAAGACTAAACAAATAGAAACTTTAGTGACAATTTTGAGTTTTAGTTCAATCCCTATAATTGTGGGAAATAGGAGAAAAGTAATTGAAGGCTTTTATAACGGAAAAATTTTATTAAAGGAAGAGCGGGTTGCTTTTTTTTTTTCATACTATTATGTTCTTCAACGCAGAGGAACAACTATCAGTGTGAAGCTTCCATACTGTCTCTCTACTTCCTGACATACTCTGTCCCAGGGAAGTAAGCATGATGAGTTTAGGAAAGAAAAAAAAAATACAGATTAACAAGAAAAACAAAACCCATTCAAAAGTGGATGAAGGACATGAAGAGACATTTTTCAAAAGAAGACATATATAAGGCCAACAAACATAAGCAAAAATGCTCATCATCACTGGTCATTAGAGAAATGCAAATCAAAACCACATTGAGATACTATCTTATACCAGTTATAATGGTGATCATTAAAATTTCTGGAGACAACAGATGCTGGAGAAGATGTGGAGCAATAGGAACACTTTTACACTCTCGGTGAGAGTGTAAATTAGTTCATCCATTGTGGAAGACAGTGTGGCAATTCCTCAAGGACCTAGAAGTAGAAATTCCATTTGACCCAGCAATCCCATTACTTGGTATATATCCAAAGGATTATAAATAGTTTTATTATAAAGATACATGCACATGTAGGTTCATTGGGTCACTATTTACAATAGCAAAGACCTGGAAACAACCCAAATGCCCACTGAAGATAGACTGGACAAGGAAAATGTGGCACATATACACCATGGAATACTATGCAGCCATAAAAAATGATGAGTTGGTGTCCTTCGTAGGAACATGCATGAATCTGGAAACCATCATTCTCAGCAAACTGACACAAGAACAGAAAATCAGACACCATATGTTCTCACTCACAGGCAGGTGTTGAACAATGAGAACACATGGACATAGGAAGGGGAGCATCACACATTGGGGTCTGATGAGGTGGACTAGGGGAGGGACAGTGGGAGGTAGGGAGGTTGGGGAGGATTAACATGGGGAGAAATGCCAGATATAGGTGATGGGGGGATTGAGGTGGCAAACTGCACTGCCATGTATGTACCTATGCAACAATCCTGCATAATCTGCATATGTACCCCAGAACCTAAAGTACAATAAAAAATAATAATTTGTAGATGAATGTAGGTTGTTTTTTCCTTTCACTATTATGAATAATGCTGAAATAAAAAAGGAAGGAAATGCTTGCTATGCCCTTTACTCTTCCTCTCCCCTTGTCTTGGATACTGACATTCTTGAAAAAGCTTATTTTCTTTGATTATCTTTGATTGTGTTATAAGCCTACTAGAGCTTAAGCTTTCCAGGACTGCTGGTGTAAATTGAGTTTTTAAATCTTGAATATCATTATTTTGATTCCACTTGCCTACAAATGTTATCTTTTCTAATATGTATCAGATAACACAGATCTCCATGTGTTTTGTCCTATAGCATTCTAAATTAATTCAGAACTTATTTGAGAAAAATAATTTAATGTTCCCTTGAAGAACAAAGTGTAAAAAGAAAAGAATAGAAAAGGCAGGAAGGGGAAGACTGAGATAGACATTAGTCTATAGAGAATTCTATTTATGAAAAAATCTACAGTGATGGGTATGGAGGCAGCGGTGGCGATATCAATGGCCAATTTGGTTATATTTTAAACACTGAATTTTTAATGGGTATCTTTCTATTTTTTTCAGGTTTTCTTTTCTTTTTCAATGATGTTTCATAGGTTTCAGGGAATAAGTTGCATTTTTTTCTTAAATTTATTGTTAGATAATGTATAATTTTTATTATTGTTAGTGGAATATTTTAAAGTTTTATTTTGCAGAGTTCACTGTTAATGTATGAAAGTAGAATTGATTTTTTTGGATCAGTCTTATAGTCTGCGATGGAGAAACAGGAACCATTGCACATTGCTGGTGAGAGCCACTAAGGAAAACAGTATGAGAGTTACTCAAAAAATTAAAAATAGAACTACCATAAGATGCAGCAATCCTACTATTAAAGTTATGCTGAAAGATATTAAAATCACTATTTTTAAGAGCTATCAGCAATCTTATATTCACTGCAGCACTATTCTAAATAGTCAAGGTACAGAATCAGCCAAAGTGCCCATTAATAGCTGAATGAATGAAAAAAATTATACACACACACACAGAAATACTATTCAGCCTTTAAAAAGAAGCCTTTAAAAAGAAACCCTGTCATTTGGAACAACACAGATTAAGTTGGTAGACATTATGCTAAGGGAGATAAGCAGTCACAGAAAAGCAAATATTGCATGATCACTTGTAAGTGGAATCTAAAAGAGTTCAGCTCATAGAAATAGCATAGATCGGTGGCTTGCCAGGAGCTAGAAGTAAGGGAAATGGGGAAATGTTGGTCAAAGGGTATAAAGTTCCAGTTAGAAAAGAGGAATAATTCAGGAGATTTATTGTCTATCATAGTGACTACAGTTAGTGTAATTTATACTTTAAAGTTATTAAGAGAGTTTTAGTTTTAAATGTTCTCATCTCAATAACTGGTAAGTATGTGAAGTGGTGGACATGCTAATTAGCTTGATTTAACAATTTTACAATGTATACATATATAGAAATACCATGTTTATATATATAATTTTAATTTTTATTTGTTAATTATACCTTCATAAAAAATTATATATCCTGCTACATTGCTAAATTAATTTGTTAGTATGTGAAATCTTGAAAACCCACAATTTCAAGAATTAGTTTTTTCATTTAATTCAACCCAAGAGCAAATTATAAAAGGCTTTTACTGAAAGTCTCTTCAATAGTGTCTTGTAATCAGGAGCACAAACATACTTATTTACTATTGTCTGTAGAGTCTCTTAAAGTCTGCAGAGCAGGCAGTTGGGAAGAAAAAAACAATATAAAAAGGTGGAGGAAACATAATCCCTCAAGGATGGATTTGTGCCCATGTCAGTGTCTCTCTGACTAAACTTTTATGATGGTAGGTGGTCGTGCTCTTTGGTGGAGAAACAGGAATGCTTAATTACAGAGTTAAACACATATCCTGACCACAAAATCACAGAAGCTGAAGGAGTTTCCAAAAATGTAGTGGAGCAGTTGTAGACACACCTGCGACATGGAGGTGAGCCTAAAGATGTGCCACACCTATGTTCTGCAATAGCACTTGGTGACCATGTACTGACCTCTTAAGTGTTCAGACATCATGGCTGATGCTTCACTTTCACTTCAAGCATCATACAAATAATTTTTGTGGCATCTCTGAATTTTGTTTGCTTTAATAAGTTCAAGATAACTTTTAATATGATAATCAGAGTGACTTGTAATGTGTCAAACTGGATAGGCTGACATCATTACTCAAAATTTCCTTCTCTGTATGCTGCTGATGGTTTGCTTATGGCCATTCTTGTATGTTTTCACTCATTAGTGGGAGCTAAGTATTGAGGACACAATGGCCTAGAATGACACAATGGACTTTGGGGACTGGGGGAAAGGATAGGAGGTGAGTGAGGAATAAAATACTACACATTGGGTATAGCGTGCAGTGTTCCAATGATGTGTGCACCAAAATCTCAGAAATCACCACTGAAGAACCACTAAATTACTACCAAAAATGTATCCATGTAACCAAACACCACCTGTTCCCCCAAAACCTGTTGGAATTAAGTAATAATTTTTTAAAAACATACAGAGAAGGGAATTCTGAGTAATGTTAGCCTATCCAATTTGAACACATTACAAGCCACTCCAATGCTGATATTAAAAGTTACCTTGAACATATTAAAACAAAATTTTTAGAGCCTTAAGGACATTAAACATATTGTGCCAAACCATGTTGAAAAATTTAAAATAAGTGGACATATCTGATAGCTAAACTCACCCTGAGAGTTATTCAGCATGATGTTTACCTTTGAGGAAGGAAAAGTAAATAATACTTTTGAAATTGTTTCCTATCCTTTAATGTAATCTGCCTAGTTTAAGTTAGTAGCTCTAAAATCTAGTCCTTATTTAGTTTGAAAATCTGGAAACATGTGACTGAAATACACATGCTAGTCTTCTTTGGCTTTTAGTTACCTTGGATAATTAAAGTATCTTTTATCTATCATATAACTTTTGAAGGTATTATTTACAACATGAACTTTCCTAAAACCAATCAATCAAACAAAAATACTGTGAGAAGATGGAACAGGCACTAATTTGAAATTTGCAAAACAATTCTCAATGTTTTGCTCTTTATTTTTTATGTCTCAATATATATTATTCTGATAGTATTAGGTCTTTTTTTCCCTAACATAAGCAAACTTGTTGGGTATACAGGTATGTGCTATGCATTGTAATTTACAAGTCATTATTTCCTTTTTTCTAGGATTATGAAATTTTTATTGGCTTAGGAAATATGTGTTACAGAAATGTATTTATTCTGAGTAAACTCTTTATTTCAAATTTTAAAAATTATATCTTAATCTAAGTGAACTTATGTTTTTTTGTTATGTCTTTTCTCATATACTGATAAATGAGTGAATCAAAACCAAATTTAAATAGTTTTCATTACATTTTATTAGTTTATTTAAATTATGTACATATGAAGTATACATATATAAATTAAAATAGTTAATATCATTTTTTTTTCTTTTTTCATCTCTAACTTGTTTTATTATTATTATTATTATACTTTATGTTCTGGGGTACATGTGTAGATCTTGCAGGATTGTTACACAGGTATACACATGCCATGGTGGTTTTCTGCCTCCATCCCCATCACCTACATTAGGTATTTCTCCTAATTTTATCCCTCCCCTAGCTCCCACCGCCAACAGACCCCAGTGTGTGATGTTCCCCTCCCTGTGTCCATGTGTTCTCCTTGTTCAAAACCAAATTATGAATGAGGACATGTGGTGTTTGGTTTTCAGTTCTTATGTCAGTTTGCTGAGAACGATGGTTTCCAGCTTCATCCATGTCCCTGAAAAGGACATGAGCTCATCTTTTTATGGCTGCATAGTATTCCATGGTGTATATGTGCCACATTTTCTTTAGCCAGTCTATCATTGATGGGCATTTGGTTTGGTTGCAGGTCTTTGCTTTTGTAAACAATGCCAAAATGAACATACATGTGCATGTATCTTTATAATAGAACAATTTATAATCCTTTGGGTATATACCCAGAAATGAGATTGCTGGGTCAAATGGTATTTCTACCATTAATACCATTTCAAGGCAAATCTCTTAAATATACTGTGCACTTAAAATATTTAAATTATGTTTATTAATTTGCATATGTTGAAACAGCCTTGCATCCCAGGGACGAAGCAGCTTTGATCATGGTGGATAGGTTTTTTCTGATGTGCTGCTGGATTCAGTCTGCCAGTATTTTATTGAGGATGTTCATGTTGATGTTCATCAGGGATACTGGCCTGAAGTTTTCTTTTTTTGTTGTGTCTTTGCCAAGTTTTGGTATCAGGATGATGCTGACCTCATAAAATGAGTTAGGGAGTTCCTTTTCAATTGTTTGGAATAGTTTCAGAAGGAATGTTACCAGCTCCTCTTTGTACCTCTGGTAGAAGTTGACTGTCAATCTGACTGGTCCTGGGCTTTTTATGGCTGGTAGGCTATTAATTACTGTCTTAATTTCAGAACTTGTTATTGGTCTATTGAAAGACTCAACTTCTTCCTGATTTAGTCTTGATAGGGTGTATATGTCCAGGAATTAATCCATTTCTTCTAGATTTTCTAGTTTATTTGCATAGAGGTGTTTATATATTCTCTAATAATAGTCTCTATTTCTGTGGGGTCAGTGGTGATATACCCTTGATCATTTTTTATTGTGTTTGAGTCTTCTTTCTTCATTATTAGGTTAGCATGCAGTCTATATATTTTGTTAATTTTTTTTTCAAGAAAACAGCTCTTGGATTCATTGATTTTTTTTTTGGAGGGCTTTTCATGTCTCTATCTCCTTCAGTTCTGTTCTGATCTTGGTTATTTCTTCTGCTAGCTTTTGGATTAGTTTTCTCTTGCTTCTTTAGCTCTTTTAATTGTGATGTTAGGGTGTTGATCTGAGATGTTTCTAGCTTTGTGATGTGGGCATTTAGCGCTATAAATTTCCCTCTTAACACTGCTTTAGCTGTGTCACAGAGATTCTGGTATATTTTCTCTCTGTTCTCATTGGTTTCAAAGAACTTCTTGATTTCTGCCTTAATTTCATTATTAACCCAGGAGTCATTCAGGAGCAGGTTTCTCATTTTCATGTAATTGTATGGTTTTAAATTAGTTACTTAATCCTGAGTTTTAATTTATCACACTGTGGTCAGAGAGACTATTTTTTGTTATGATTTTAGCTCTTTTGAAATTGCTGAGATCACCTCAGCCCCAAAACTCCTTAAGCTGATAAGCAACTTCATCAAAGTCTCAGGATATCAAATCAATGTGCAAAAGTCACAAGCATTCTTATGCACCAACAAGAGACAAGAAGAGAGCGAAATCATTAATGAACTACCATTTGCAATTGCTAAGAAGAGAATAAAGCACCTGGGAATAGAGCTAACAAGGTATGTGAAGGACCTCTTCAAGGAGAACTACAAACCACTGCTCAAGCCAATAAGAGAAGACACAAACAAATGGAAAACATTTCATTCTCATGGATAGGAGAAATCAATATTGTGAAAATGGCCATTCTGCCCAAAGTAAGTTATGGATTCAGTGCTATTCCCATCAAAGTACCATTGACATTATTCACAGAAATAAAAAAAAAACTACCTTAAATTTTATATAAAACCCAAGAAGAGTCTGTATAGCCAAGACAATCCTAAGTAAAAAGAACAAAGTGGGAGGCATCATGCTACCTGGTTTCAAGCTATACTACAAGGCTGCAGTAAACAAAACAGCATAGTGCTCGTACCAAAACAGACACATAGACCAACAGAACAGAACACAGACCTCAGAAGTAACACCACATATATACAACCATCTGATCTTTGACAAATGGGGAAAGGATATTCTGTGCAATAAATGGTGCTGAGAAAACTGGCTAGCCATATGCCAAAAACTGAAACTGGACACCTTCCTTACACCTTATACAAACATTAAGTCAAGATGGATTAAAAACCTAAATGTAAAACTCCAAACTATAAAAACCCTAGAAGAAAACCTAGGCAACACCAGTCAGGACATAGGCATGGGCCAAGACTTCATGACAAAAACTTTGAAAGCAATTGCAACGAAAGCCAAAATTGACAAATGTGATATAATTAAACTGAAGAGCTTCTTCTGCACAGCAAAACAAACTATCATCAGAGTGAACAGGTGACCTATAGAATGGGTAAAAATTTTTGCAATCTACTCATATGACAAAAGTCTAATATTCAAAATCTGCAAGGAACTTAACAAAGTTACAAGAGAAAAACAAACAACTCTATCAAAAACTAGGTGAAAGATATGAGCAGACACTACTCAAAAGAATACATTTACTTGGCCAGGAAACATGAAAAAAAAAGCTCAACGTTACTGATTATTAGAGAAACGTAAATCAAAACCACAATGAGATACCATCTCACACCAGTCAGAATGGTGATTATTAAAAAATTAAGAAACAATAGATGCTGGCAAGGCTGTGGAGAAATAGAAATGCTTTTATACTGTTGGTGGGAGTGTAAATTAGTACACAGGGAGGGGAAAAACACACACTGGGGTTTGTTGGGGTTTGGAGGGTAAGGAGAGGGAACTTAGATGATGGGTGTATAGGTGCAGCAAATCACCATGGCACACGTATACCTATGTAAAAAGCCTGAATGTTCTGCACATTTATCCCAGAACTTAAGGTAAAATACAACCTTTTGATAAAAAAAGAAATGTCTAAGTTGTAAAGCACTGTATTAGACTGCTATTGTATTGCTATAAATACCTGAGACTGGGGAATTTATTTAAAAACAGATTTAATTGCTTCATGGTTCTGAAAGATATTATAGGAAGTACAGCAGCATATGTTTCTGGGGAGTCCTCTAGAAGCTTACAATCAAGGCAGAAGGTGAAGCCAAAGCTTGCAGGTCAAATGGCAAGATCAGGGGCAAGAGACCAAGGGGAGGAGGGGCTACACACTCTTAAATGACCAAATCTCAGGAGAACTCACTTACTATCCTGAGGAGAGTACCAAGGAAGACTGTGCTAAACCATTCATGAGAAATCCACCCTAATGATGCCATCACCTCCTATCTCAGGACCTAACTCCAACATTTTGGATTTCATTTCAGTGTGAGATTTGAGCAGGAATACATTCAAACTATACCAAGCACCAACTGGTAGATTCTCTAATAAAAAGAAACGACTAAAAATATAACTAGAGAGTGACCATTTAATTTTTTTAGCCATGTTAATTAAACAAAGAAAATGTAGTTTGAATCTAACATTGAAATTAATGTTAACATGCATATGTATTTTTGTTAAGTATTATTTAAACATGTTTCAATTTATACATTCTGTTTTTATCATGTTAATATTTTTATTATGCATTGTAACTTATACTGTATTTTCTGAATATTATGGTAGACGTTGGAACTGATGGAGCTTTGGTCCATTACAATTTACACCTATAGCCTATCTGTGGCTCAAGGATCATTGATTTAATTGATTTTAACACCTCCCTTTTATTTTTTCAGAACATGTGCTATCTGATTTTTATTGAATTTGGGAGGTTTATGTACTGAATAATGACACCTAAGTGTGTGCATTTAAAGGTAGAGGAACTAAATTATATGTTAAAATTTTCAACTTTGGGTAATTTTGCTTACTTTAAATAACACAAAATTTTCTAATTTCTACAGCAATTTGTTTTATAATATATGTTTTTACATTTTAAAAATCAGAATTTTGTTAGTTATTACATTCATATATTAAAAAATAAAAAAATGCCACCTACAGCATATACATAACTTTCATTTGCATCCCAAAGAAACAACTATGGGATGGAAATAGAACTCATGTGTGTTCTGTAAGTAGAACTATAGTGTACTAATAATAATCAATTTCATTATTTTACTTTCTTTTGTAAAACATTTTAAATAGTTTTCATCTTTTAATGGCATGCTCAAGAAAGAAAATCAATTTTGGAGAAAAAAATATGGGCTTAGTTTTAATTTTACCTGAGTAGAACCAACTAGCTTATACTTTACCAAGGTCACTTTTGGGAAAAAAAATAAGTGAGTTTGCCATAGAATAGAAAAGCTATTGAAAATTTATACCTTTAGGAGATAGGTATTGCACTTTATAACTTTACTGAAATCAAACCAAAATACTTCTCCCATTTTGATAAAAATAATTTTCTCCCAGTAGAAAAGTTACAGGATAAATATGTTCAATGTTCCAGGAAGGGATTCATGACCTGGCTTCTATTAACAGAAATGGGGTGTCTTGCAGCTATATCTCCATAAGTTGAACTGAAAAATACCTCTGTAAGTAAAGATTCAACCCAAGGGTTAGTTTTTACTGCAAGTTATAAACTTCAGGAAACTAGGTATGTAATGGAAATGCTGACACAACTTTAAAGATAGCTGCTTGAACAGAGCAACGGTAATCCTGCAACTCCTTTATTTCCAAAAGTGTGAGTGTTTGTGTTGCCACTGGATAAAAGAATTGATGGGGAAATTACTCATGCTTGGTGAATTGCAAGGTAATAAAAGAAAATCTTGCTAAATAGAGCTTTGGGTAAAATGGAATATGAACTCAATATTCCCTACAAAACCCGTTTTACAAGTTTTATGTTTTACTAGTTATATTCTACAAATACTGCATTTTGTGTCACTTAATGCTCTGCATTTCATTTGCAAACACTTCACTGCTGAAATAATTTATATAACAATAATGAGACGGTTCACTTTGGACTTTCAGGGAGCAAATACAACAGCAGGAAAAATAGCTTTTTTAAAAATATCGTAAACACAAGTTTTCAAGTTTTATGGCAATTTAAATTTAAGTTTCTAAAAGTGCTTTGACAATCATAGGTGTTCATGCAAAAAATTATTAATGTTGTGCTAAATATCAGTTTACAATTTTAGAATAGAAGAGCTATATATTTTAGAAAACATTCCATATGAGACATTAAAAATTTATAATGTAAAATGTAAAACTTTCATTTTATTTCTCCCAGAATTTTATTACTTTAAGTAAGAAAATAAAACTTGCTAATAAGACTTTTTTTCTAATTTATGACTCAGCATAGTACAAGGCTTTTCAGTGTGGTGTTTAAATGTCAGAAATGAATTATTCTCTTTATTTACAGCATTATTACTGAGAGCCTTTTGGGTAATATGGCTGTGGGATTGCAACACTAACTGTGATACAGTAATACTTGTTCTCAAGTATTCTAGTCTAACGGGAGAGACATGAAAACATGAAAAGGGATATGATAAGTTCTTTCATAAGAATATACTTATGATAATAAGGAATATAGCAAAGAATAACAATATTAGATTTCAGGGTATCAGAAGAGGACACAAGGATGAGGAAATATTTCTAGCAAATTTCAAAAGACAAATAGTAATTCATCAGGTAGATGAAAAGGACATTTTTGGAGAGCAAAGGTGAAGAAGAGATAAAGAGAGGAATACCATGAGTTAAAAACAGAATGAGGTATAACAGCATGTGACAATTGCTAATATATAGATGTAGGTTTGTAGGGTGCTTGTTTATAATGATGAGAGGAAATGTGTGAAGAGTAGAATGGGGTTCTACCCAGAGGACTTTCGAACTGTGTGAAGTAATTTTGTATATCTTGCTATATGGAATAAGAATAAAGGTTTAAAAAGCTCAGGCATGGCGGCTTACGCCTGTAATCCCAACACTTTGGAAGACCAAGGCAGGTGGATTACTTAAGGTCAGGAGTTTGAGACCAGCTTGGCCAACTTGGTGTAACCCAGTCTCTACTAAAAATACAAAATTTAGCTGGGCATGGTGGCATGTGCCTGTAATCCCAGCTACTTGGGAGACTGAGGCAGGAGAATCACTTGAACCTGGGAGGAGGAGATTGGAGTGAGTTGAGATTGTGCCACTGCTCTCTAGCCTGGGTGACAGAGCAAGACTCTACCTCAAGATAAAAAAAAAAAGATAATAATGGTTAAAAAAATAGAACTAAACAAAGAGGGAAAAACAGCTACAGGCATTCTATATTTTTAAAAAGTAAAGCCAACTATTTAAGAAATGAATAAAATGGACTCAAATAAAAAGTACTCAAGAGTGGCCTTAGCCTAAAGAACATGGATTCAGGAAAATAAATAGAAAATGAAATTGATATTTTTAAGTGAAAATTATTAGTATGTCCTAAAAATAACATTAATCTAAGTGTTTGAAAAATTATAGCCAAGATGAAGAGTTGCTTTTAAATATACAGCTTCAGATTTGGATTCTATTTTGAAATGTATTAATTTATGAGGAAGGTTTCCCTTAGTAATTAATGGTTCTATTATAGGATTTTTGCATTAATTAAAAGTGAAGCATATGTAGAATTCTTTGCCTGTAAGAAGTACTCAATAAATGAGCTTCTGTTTTTATTTAATGTAAACACCCACAGTGTTTTCTTTTTCTTTATTTTTTAAGTCCACTAGACAGTAGAGCAATTGCCCTTTTAAAGTTCCTGTCCTAGATGTTGGATTAAGCTGTGACAGATGGAAGCTCAATAGCAGTCATGTAGAATATTTGCCAAATGGGACAGTCATCTGAAGAAGATGGCAGTAATAAGAGTTCTTCACTGCAGGACCCAAAGACCTACTGCTATTCATCAATGACTATGGAAAGTGCCTGATTACTCTGTCCATAACAATACCAGTAAACATGAAACAATCTTTGCTAAACATACTAAGAAAAGAGAAGCTGACCTTCCAATTAAGAATTTATTATTTCTTCCCCTCTTTCTTTTTCCCTCTCTTCTCCCTTATTCCCTTCCTCTTCCTTTCTCATTCACAAGTGCAATTAAGGAAGACTGAATGAGAAAATTAAAATTTAGCAGAGGAAATATTCCAAAGACAATATACACAGAATGTTTTTAACTTCTGAAAAGATTTGTAATTTTGATATCTTACTTTTCTAACTCTTTTTCCAGGATCTTCCTGTTATCCTACTTTAGAACTAGCTTCATTGCTTTTGTAGACTGACAGGACTTCCTGTTGTTCAAATAGTGAATTAAAACAATAGTGTCAAGTAAAAGCTAACTTCTTCTCTCAAAGTTTTAATTTAATATTTAATATTTGAACTTGTTTATGAAAAAGAGTAAGACTCTAACCAGGGGTGAAAATAAAAACCTATTGGTACTTTAAGCTGGAAGGTTTGGGGAGTTTTTGTTTGTTTTGTTGTCTTTAAAAATTCGACATGTAATAACTTTTAAAGGCTGATTATTATTATTTTATATTTGAGTGGAATTTTATACAGCTCTGTCAATTTCTGTGGTGTCTTGAAATTATGGTGTGTTAATCATAAAAATATCACTGAGAGTAGATGGAAGTTCTGGGTGTCCTTGGAATTATGCAGCAGTGCAATTGTTAAAATTTTCACTGGTGTTGAACTCAAGTGAGATAACTATGAATGGGAATTAACTGTCTAGAGTAATATTTTATACATTTGAGAGATATGAAGGAAATAGTAATTATAAGGACTATGGAATCATATAGGAGTTGTTGGATACTATTCATACACAATTAAAGGCTGACTTAATATGAAGTGTGAAAACCAGTGGAATTCCTTGGCAGCTTAAAAGGCTAATTTCATTCCTGCATTCAGAGGGCTAAAAAAGTCTAGCATCAAATGTAGATATCAGACTTGAGAGTAGCAGAGCTCCAGTGGTATTTGAATTCTTCACCCAATCAAGTCTCTTGCAACAAAATCAAGGTTCTGATTATGATGGAACGAGACCCTGGGAATTCAGATGAGTTCCTTTGAAAATCATCAAGACTCCAGATTCTTCTCAACTCTCTTAAAGGGCTGAAGTGGCTCACTCTTTTCTATTAAATGCCAGATCCTTCCCTACCTGAACATGATGTAGAGTCACCTGTCTTGCAAGAAAACATAAACTTCCTTGGAATCTATCCCCATTTTCCCTCCTGGTCATAAGATAAATAACTAACACAGCCAGGTTGGGGAAATGCCATTTTCACTAGGGGAGAAAAGGAAATAAAAGCCAACAAAAGCTACAGAACAAGCCAACATATATGGGCTAGAGCCAGGAGACTATGTATAGAAATGAGATCTGAGGATGATGATCAAAGGGGGGTGAAACATAAAGTTGAAACCAGAAAGTTTATTAATATGACATACTCTCCCAGGATTCCTGATTTATTAATCTGATAAAGATACAGAGAGAAAATGGGATTTGGAAGTTTGAGGAAAGCAATGGCTTCCTCTAAATGATATAGAAATTCTAGAATAGAAAACAATGGAGGAAAGGTTCAAAAGGTACAAATAATGTATCATGCTAACTGGATTTACTACGTAACCTCACAAAATCCACTGTGATGTTATTATCCAAGAGAAGACTCAGTGGAAACACTTCTTACTGAAGTATCAAGGAATTTTCTAAAGAAAGGGACACAAGCATGGCGAAGAAGCTCAGTAATGAGTGTGTATTTGCAGAATAAAGCTGAAAATAATGGATGTTATTACATAACTGAATTTCCTAGTAATAAAAGGAATGGGATATTGAAACCACGTGGCACCATTTAAATATCAGAATTTAGATGGGTTCAATTATCATAACGAGTTATAAGACCACGATGGAAACTAGGGGGAATTGTCTAAAAGAAACCAGTCAAGAAACAAAATATAGTATTGCTTAAGACAAGGTAAATCAATAGCCAACAAAAGTATTCTTGATACAAAATCAAAAGTAATCAGAGATTGATAATCAGGTAGATGAGGGAGGTTGGGTTAATAGGAAGTCATTATTTCCTACTCAGCTTGAAAACTTGAACCAAATTGTAGATGTGGCTAAGGGAGAAACAATGTTCCCAGAGGAAGGACACTTGCAATACCACAGTAAGTGCTTGTAATTATGATTGTCCCAGATTCTACTCCCTCCCCCACCAAAATAACCATGACATTTACTCATGTAACCATACAATGGGAAGCAGAAAATTGCCAGACATTTAAAGGACTGTTAAAGACAGGTCCTAACTTGACATCAAATATTGAAGACTGGAAGTATCAGGATAGTCAGCTTTTAAAATCAGAACACATAAGAGCAAGATAATAAATGAAATAGTGGCCTACATTTGGTTGACAGTTGGTCTACTGTGTTTAGATAGCTAATCCTTGGTGCCTTTTCAGAACTTGAATTAGATTATTCTATTATAGCTTTTTTTTAAACAGTTTTGAAAGAAAATTTCCCATCAGTCTCCCACATTTCTGCATGTATTGAGAGCAGAGGCATTGGTTGCTTTGTTCTGTGATAACTTTTCAAGAATAGTTGTACAAGCAAATATCCTTTGCTGAATAAGATAGTGCCTCGTTTTGAAGTACAGGACCAGTTGGTTTATTGCCTAATTTAATAAAGAAAATGTCTCCACTCAGGGCAAAGCTAAGGCATGAGATCTACTCATTATCAAAAATATGTGTTTTCTAAGCTTCATATTCCTCTACTGTGAAACAAGCCCATTGCACAGGTTGCACCCACTTAGACCACTCTGCATTGCCCCTTAAGTCTTGGAGAGCAGGGAACTCATGTAAATATTGAAGCTCATTCTGCTTGGTCTACTGTGCATAATCAAGTTATTTTCCTCTAAGGCAGAAGCCTTGCATCCTCTGAGTTAACTTGCATCTAGGGTAAAAGCTCAGATTCTTTGCAGTTCTTCACAGGTAGCAGCAATTTCACACCAGTTTACTTACCTGTGTGGTCATAGCCATTATGGTGGTGTGGGCAAAAAAGGAAGACTCTGAGTCTGCCCCTCTTTGTCAGGCAGGATAAACATCCAAATTAATATCACATCCAGAAGGAAATGACCCCTTAAAGATGAGGGTAGTGATTCCCATTATATCTCTAATTCTTGCCCCTAAGAGAAGGTGAATCTAAGGAAAAGAGTTTACTTTCACAAACTCATCCAAATTTCAGCCCATGTAGTATGAAGGTACCATAACAAATGTGTTTTTGCTAGAACAGATTAACATTGCCTCAAGTATGTAAGTTGCCATTGATCTAGCAAATGCATTCTTCATTTTTAAATATCTGTACATTCTTTAGCAGAGCACATTGATTCATAATGCTGATGACATCTTGTTTAGAGACAAATCAGTCACTTGTTGGTAAGTTGATTGTATTAGACCCCTAATACCCTTGAAAGGGTTAAAATCCATATTGCATGAAATTGATGAATATTTTTTCCTTTGCCCTCCTGCTCACCAGGCTATCCCCAAGGCCTAACATAATATCTGATCTGCTCATAGAATTGTCTCATAACACTACCTCTGATCAAAGGAATCATTTACAACTGAGATGTGGCCATGGATACATGAGGATGTGATCCACTGCTCCTAAAATACTGCAACTTTAAGTCTATTGATCTGACAAAGCAGGGGAATGCCTGAAGTACAAGACAGCAGTTGGTATTTTGTGAGGATAGGGTATCGTACTCCAAGATAAATCACCAAAATTTAGATGGTGCTTTTTTCCCAAGGTAGAAACCAGGAAGGGTAAATAGATGTAGAGTTGTTTTCTGTCCTTCCAGTCAGCCAATGGAAGTAGTTTTTGTTCTAATAACTTAGGCTCTATAGGTCTAGAGGTGCTAATTTTCAAAGGGAGAGGGTAGGAAACTTTTGGTAGAGGACACAATAATAGTCCCATTGAACTTTAAGTATTAGTCTGTTTTCACACTGCTAACTGACACATACCCAAGACTGGTAAATTACAAAGCAAAGAAGTTTAATGGACTCATAGTTCCATATGGCTAGGGAGGCCTCACAATCATGGTGGAAGAGCAATGGACGTCTTACATGGCAGCAGACAAGAGAGAGCTTGTTCAGGGGAACTCCCCTTTGTAAAAACAATCAGATCTTTTTTTTTCCTTTTTTTTTTTTTTTCCTTTTTTTTAAAAAAAAGGAGAGAAGGAGAGGAAGAAAGAGGAAGAAAAAGAGGGAGAGAGAACAGGAATATTGTTTAATTCTAAGAATGGTTATTAATAATGGCTGATCAATATTTTGTGTATTGAAAGTGGAGAATGTATATTTTATGTATTTAAAGTGGAGAGTGCTATACATATTAAGTTTACTTTTTCTGAATCTGAATTCAAGTCCTTGATATCCTTATTAATTTTCTGTCTCATTGAGTCTAAATCTCTTTATGGGTCTTATGTATCTGGTTGTTAGGATCGTTAGCTCTTATTGTTGCATTGATCCTTTTACCACTGTATCTTTGTTGCTTTGAAATCTATTTTATAAAATGCGAAAATTGCAACTCCTGCCTTTTGTTTATTTCTTTATTTTTGCTCTCCATTTGGTTGGTAAATCTTTCTCCAACCCTTTGTTTTGAGTCTTTGTGT
>CM052648.1:147488778-147524753 GCA_028533165.1 Leontopithecus rosalia | reverse complement strand
TGGTGTTCTCTGTATTGCCTGGGGTTGAATAGTGTCCTGCTTTGCTAGATTAGGAAAATTTTCCTGGATAATATCCTGAAGAGTATTTTCCAGCTTGGATTCATTCTCTCCGTCACATTCAGGTACACCTATCAAACGTAGATTAGGTCTTTTTACATAGTCCCATATTTCTTGGAGACTTTGCTCATTCCTTTTTATCATTTTTTCTCTATTCTTGTTTTCTCATTTTATTTCATTAAGTTGGTCTTAATGAAATCAGACCTTATATAACAATCAGATCTTATAAGACTTATTCGCTATCACAAGAACAGCATGGGAAAGACCCACCCCTATAATTCAGTAATCTACAATTGGGTCCAATGACACATGGGAATTATGGGAGTTTCAATTCAAGATAAGATTTGGGTAGGATACAGCCAAACCATATTATTCCACCCAATCCCTCCCAAATCTTATGTCCTCACATTTTAAAACCAATCGTGACTTCTCAAGAGTCTCAACAGTCTTAACTCATTTCAGCATTAACTCAAAAGTCCACTGTCTAAAGTCTCATCTGAGATAAGGCAAAGTCCTTCGGCTATAAGCCTGTAAAATCATAAGCAAGTTAGTTACTTCCTACATACAATGGAAGTACAGGCATTGTGTAAATGCAGCCAGTCCAAGTGGGAGAAATTGGCCAAAACTGAGGGGCTGCAGGTCCCACGCAAGTCCAAAACCCAGTTGGGCAGTGAAATCTTAAAGCTCCAAAATGATCTCCTTTGACTCCATGTCTCTCATCCGGGTCATGCTGATACAAGAGTGGGCTCCCGTGGTCTTGGGCAGCTACCATATGGTCATTTCAAGTACCTTGTACCAAAGACCTGCAAGTAAAGGCATCAACATACACATACTGGCAAGATAACTGACCCAATTATCAGTGAGTGGTAGGGTTATTGTTAGAAAATACCTGCAAGAAAGAATAAGCTTGGCCTTTTCTTTAATTCATTTAGACATCTCATTGGTACCTACTGTACTAAATTTTTTTTTTCTTTTAGGTAGAGTCTCACTCCATCATCAGGCGCCTGACTGGAGTGCAGTGGAGTGACCTCAGCTCACTGCAACTTCTGTCTCCAGGGTTCAAGCAATTCTCCTGCCTCAGCCTCCCGAGTAGCTGGGACTACAGGCGCGCACCATCATTTCCAACTATTTTTTTGTATTTTTAGTAGAGATGGGGTTTCACCATGTTGGCCGGGATGGTCTTGATGTCTTGACCTCGTGATCTGCCTGCCTCGGCCTCCCAAAGTGCTGGGATTACAGGTGTGAGCCACCATGCCCGGCCCTGCTGTACTAAATTTTTAATCTTAAACAAATAAGTGTATCAGCCACAGACTAAAGAGGTCATTATCAATAGATAAAAGAAAATTTCACCTCCCACATAAGCCACCTAAACCAACAGAGATGCCATCCAGTGTGAGAGGAATGTTGAAAAGGTATTTGTCCTTAAGAACAATGCAGTGGAGAGAAGATGTAAATCACCCCACTAGCATGCATATTATATATTTCCCCAGGATATGAGACAAAATAGAATCTTAGAGACAAAATAGAATCTGAACCAGGTGGGGGTGAGCTTGCTATTAGAAACATGAATCAAAATGGGACAAAGTGGGTACTGTAGTGGAATCCATGAGGCTTCCTGCTTTAGGATAAAGCCCTCTTTCACACAGCTAGTATTGGCAGTTGACAACTCACAGCTCAGTCTTTCTCCTGGAATTTTCTTACCTGAAGGTCAGCCTGCATTCAAAGCATCCTTGATATTGGAATACAGAGGCTCAGACCTTTTGTCTTTGTTTTGGACAGTTCAGTCCTTGGGATCAGCTGAAGCCTTTGCAGTACATTTTAACTTCAAACTCTGCCCAGTCCTGCTTCTTTCACTTACTTACAATTTTTCTCAAGTGCACATCCCAAAATTTGCTATATAAATATTTAATTCAGAAAGCTTCTTCCACGGACCCCTGCCTCAAATGTTCCCTAACTTAACATCAACTAAGGAGTCATATACAAATATTCATGTAGATAGTAAGGATTCCTAAAGGCAATTCATGCACTTTGTAAAATATTAGATTGCTATGTATAATTTATCCCTGAATAAACAAGGAGGAAAAAAGAATTTAAAAATTGATTCATAAAATAATACTACAGATATAAAATATAAAAATGAGACATAAAAATGAGAAAACATACAAAGATTCAGAAGATAATATTAACGAAATTATTTGTAATCAAAACCATAAGACATTTTAGAAAGTTGCTTGGCTTATTGTAAAAAGCATATATTGATTTTTAATTTGAAAGGAAAAGTAATAAAATGTACAAATAAAAGACCAAAGAAATATTTTTTTCATCTTCCATGGCTTGCAAAAATAATAAGATTCTGAAAACAGCATCACAAAGCTAATTATATCTGGATAATCTCTTCTACTCTTGAAACCAACACATGCTTATCTTGATGAGTACCAAATCAATTTATCTTGCCTCCATCTCCACCAAACTTCAAAATTTTATACATAATTTTACGTTATATCTCCATCTGAATATCCAGCAGGCCCCTCAAAATCAATATTTACAAAACTAAATTATTTCCTTATCATTATTATTGCCTCCTTCTCCTTTTCAAACTGAATTTCTTTTCTTTAAATTTTATATTGGTTGATACCAAAGCAAAGAGCTGATATAACAGTTTGAATCTTATTCTTGACTTTGGGCTCTTTCTCATTTTCCACATCTTGTTATTCTTCAAGTCCAGTCAATTGATGTTTCTCTTTCCTTCTCTCTCTCTCTCTCTCTCTCTCTCTCTCTCTCTCTCTCTCTCTCTCTCTCTCTTTAAGATGAGGTCTTGCTCTGTAGCCCAGGCTGGAGTGCAGTGGCGCCATCTCAGCTTACTGTAACCTCCACCACCCAGTTCAAGCGATTCTCCTGCGTTAGCTTCCCAAGCTGGGACTAAGCTAAGCTTTGTATTTTTAGTAGACACTGGGTTCTACCATGTTGGCCAACCTGATCTCTATCTCCTGACCTCGTGATCTGCCTGCCTCAGCCTCCTAAGGTGCTGATACTACAGGCTTGAGATACCATGCCCGGCCAACTTCTCTTTTTTATGCTATGAGGCATCATAGCTTCTTACTATCTTCAAACTAAACTACTGTAATAGCTTTCTTAGTTGGATCCTTGCTTCTCATTCTTCATCTATCATAAATCCCTTACATAAATACCACCAGCATGAGATTTTACCTTGATGAAATTGTTTAATGACCCTCTGTTGCCTGTAGAATTAAAAAAATCCTTAGTATGCCGCACATGATCTTTTATTATCTAGTGCCTGACTACTGTTTCATCCCCATTTCTCACAACTCTCTTAGGTGGTATTATTTACAGTTCATGCTTTGAATCATAAGACTACTTTTTCATCTGGCTTCAAAATTCAACTCAGGCATTCTCTAATCCACCAGACACAAAACCTGTAAACGTACTGAAAATCAATGTTCGCATCTATTTTTTTCTATTTCATTCTTATGATATTGAAAGTAGTTCTTCTTCCAGCAAACCTTAACACTTTTACATGCTGTATGAATTTTATTCATTTTGAATATAATCCATTTAAATACGAACAGAAAATGATAAATTACATTTCTTGAAGTGTTTTAGCTGACAGAAAGGTGGCTCTCTAAAAGTCTCTGATATCTTCCTATTTTAGCCCAAACTGTTTTCTGAGACTTAAATCATAAATCATAATAAAGTTCTTGCAACTTTATTGCAATTTAATAAGTCTGATTGACTTATTTTTTTATGCCGGCTAAATAAAAAAGAGGGTTCATGTGACTCAGATAAAAACAAATGGAGTGTCTTGGTGCTACAGGTTGCAATTGGCAAGTTCAAGTCACCAAACTGAATTGCAAACAATATATGTTTAATACGTCACGTGATTTTGAATGTTATATTACCTAAAGCTTAAAACATATATTTAAGAATTGTTTTTATAAACTACTCTCAGAATACTGTTAAAGCAAACTAATTTCATGCTTTGGAAATATTATTTCTGATGAAAACCATGATGACTATCTGCCATATCAATATGCTAGATTATTTTCCATTATACTTCTAGTTTTCCCATCTTCTCAGTAAATTTGCAAGTAACAGAATACTCAATGGACACAGTTTGCACCACCTGGATTCAATAGATATGACATTCTGATAAAATATCATAGACTGAAAGTAGAAATTAAAAGCGATATGTAGAACATGTTTCAAAACTCTTCAACTCTTCACCTAATTCAATGATATAAAATATCAAAAGGTGGAGCTTCAGGAAGAGAATTTTAAAGCAGTATTTTGAGAGAGAGCTGTTATTACCCCACCCCGCATTCCACCACCAACGGACAAAGGGAAGACATTGATAGGAATAAAAAATGAGTTTTAATCATTTCTCATAGAACTTAGCAGAACCAAGAACATAGTTTTGACCCATCCCAGGAAATGTGAAGGACAGGAGTAACACGGAGACAAACTGCTTGGGCAGCATGGCAAAGATGGGTCACTATTATATCCGGAACACAGGAGTACTTTTTGAATGGAGCCCCACATTTTCAAGTATGTTTTCTCTGAATCAAATGTGGACCTCATAATACAATAACCTTTTTTGAGGCCAATTTAAGTTCAGCACAAAAGGAACCCATGGAAAAAGCAATAGAACTCCAAGTGTGGGGTCAATATGGAGAGAGAGAAATCCAGGAAATGAATGGGAAGCTGTCTGCAAATGAAAAGCACTGCCAGCAATTTGGGATGGGAATTACACAAGAGCAACTGAGCTATTAGCATGACTAAGCCCAGAGAAAAAGGTTCCGCCTCCTGGCCATTTAAGAACTTCCAGCCCTATTGTGGTGCTCCTTCCCAGACTAAACTTTCAAGAATACCAGGTAAGGGAGGGGAAATATTTGACACTAAGTTAACTTCACAATTTTGACTATTTGCCGCAATTATAATTTATAATTACTAAGTTCAGACTGTGTTTGAAATTTTAAAAAATCTTAGGAATTTCCATTTTGTAAGAATAACCAGAAGTAACAAAACCATTAGAAGCATTTGAAACAGAGCAACTCCATCTTGAATAGGGGCTTGGTAAAATATGGCTGAGACCTATTGGGCTGTATTCCAAGGAGTTTAGGCATTCTAAGTGTGATCGGATAAGAGGATGGCACAAGGTATGGTCACAAAGACCTTGCTGATAAAACAGAATGTGCTAAAGCAACCAGTTATATCCCACCATAACCCAGTGGGCTATGAAAGTGACCTCTGGTCACCCTTAGAAGCTAATTATAAGGCATTAATATGCTAAGAGACACTCACACCAGTACTATGATGCTTGCAAATGTCTTGGAATGTCAGGAAGTTATTCCACATGGTTTAAAAATGGGTGAACCCGTCAGTTCTGTGAATTGCCCACCCCATTCCTGGAAAACTCAAGGATAATTCACCCCTTGTTTAGCATATAATCAAGAAATAACTAACCAATAATAAAAATAGCCAACCAGCAGCCCTCAGGGCTACTCTGCCTATGAAGTAACCATTTTTTATTCCTTTATTTTTCTAATGAACTTCCTTTCAC
Organism: Leontopithecus rosalia; assembly: GCA_028533165.1. NCBI lineage: Eukaryota > Metazoa > Chordata > Mammalia > Primates > Cebidae > Leontopithecus > Leontopithecus rosalia. The sequence continues at coordinate 147,519,118 of CM052648.1, read as the reverse complement.
TTTATGGACTTGCCCTGAATTCTTTCTTGTGTGAGATCAAAGAACACTGTCTTGGGGTCTGGATAGGGACTCCTTTCTAGTAACAGAACCTGTCTAAATTTTCACCTAAGAGCAGAGAAAAATTACCTAAATTAATACAAGTGGGAGGCTAAAATAAAGTTGTGTTTACAATATTGCCCTTGAGTCATACTTATTGAGCCTATCAATCAAAACTTTGATGATTTTTCCCTTTTATCTTCTCTAATTGAATCTCTTCAAATCTTTGGCACCATCCTATTACTATCAACAGCTCACATAATTTAATATCCTTCATGTGTAAAACAAGAGGAAATATAATAGCAAATAAAACCTTTGGAACTTTTGAAACTGCCTTTGCAAAAATTATGAGAGAAATTATTACAGTGTCAGAGATCTGACCTACCTGGCTCCATCTTGCTTCTAACTTCCAATCTGTCCTTGTTCATTCCTGGGCACAGGCCAAACTATCTTTGGGAGGAACTTAGTTTATAATTTAACTTTATTTTATTTTATATTTTAGCTTTTATTTTAGGTTCTAGAGTACATATGAATGTTTGTTACATAGGTAAACTCGTGTCACTAGGGTTTGTTGTACAGATTATTTCATCACTCATGTATTAAGCCTAGTATCCAATGGTAATCTTTTCTGCTCTTCCTACTCTCCACCCTTGAGAATACCCCACTGTCTGTTGTTCCTTCATGTCCATAAGTTCTTATCATTAAGCTCCCATTTTAAATGAGAATATCTGTTAATAGACAATACAAAGAATGGAAAAAAATATTTGTAAACTATGTATCTGACAAAGGTCTAGTATCCAGCATCTATAAAGAACTTGAACAAATTTATGAGGGAAAAAACAACTCCATTAAAAGTGGACATACATGAGGCCAACAAGCATGCTAAAAAAAAACAAAACAAAACAAAAAAAAACCCTAAATATCCCTGATCATTAGAGAAATGCAAATCAAAACCACAGTGAGATACTATCTTGTATCAGTCAGAATGGGTATTACTGAAATGTCAAAAAATTACAGAGGCTGGCGGGGTTATGGAGGAAAGGGAACACCTATACATTGTTAGTAAGAGTGTAAATTAGTTCAACCATTCTGGGAAGCAATATGGTAATTCCTCAAAGTGCAAAAAGCAGAACCGCCATTCAACACAGCAATCCCATTACTGGATATGTACCCAGAGGAATATGAATCATTCTAGAATAAAGGCACATGCATACAAATGTTGAGAAACGTTAAGGTTATGAACATTGATGAATGCTGAATGTATGATAGAATATATCGTTTGCTAGGAAAAATGATGACAAGGATAACCTAGCAGCCCCCTCACCCCAAGTAGAAAACTACTTGGGGCATTCCAAAGTGGCAGGACAAGGTATAAATATCACACACTGGTTAAAACAATTCTTTGAGATATCTGCCCCTGCCCCTGTGGCTCCCTTATGGAGAATACCTTTTAGCTTGTTTGTAATCCATGGTAAGGGAGCAACAGCTGCCTACTTGGTATATTTTTGTGTTATGAGAAAATACAGAACACTTGTTGGTTAATAACAATCATGTGTTCAGAAAGAATAAATATGTGGATCAGAATCTGCTTGTGGCCTTCGGCCTGGAATGCTGCCAGCCCCTGAGGCTCTCAGTTTGGAAGGCTGCTGGCCCCCCAAGATAGACACACTTTGCTGTTCTATCTGGGTGTCTGCCTCTCATTTCCTTCAGCGCTTCCTGGGTGGGGGTCTCTACAGCCAAGCTGGTACTCAGTATACAATTGTTCATTACAGCACTATTCACAAGAACAAAGGCAAGGAATCAACCTAAATGCCCATAAATAACAGATTGGATAAGGAAAATGTGCTACATATACACCATGAAATACTACGTAGCCATAAAAAAGAATGAGATCATGTCTTTTGTGGGAACATGGATGAGCTGGAGGCTATTTCCCTTAGCAAACTAACACAAGAACAGAAAACCAAATACAGTTTAACTTTGAAACAAAGATAATAACAGCCCTTCACTGAAATAAGACCCCTTCTTGCCTGAGGACTAGACTGCCTTTATAGGACTGACAAATTAGCTGCAAGATTAGAAATTATGGTTTAAGAGTCACGCAGCTGAAGCCTGCAAGATTCCAAATGTCCCAATCCTGAGAATAACATCACTATCATAAAAGTAAGATTAATGCTTGAGGTGTTTATCAGACCTTCCACTTGATGGATCAGCTGGCAGAACCCAGATCCATAAACTGGCTTATCTGGTCTTGTGGCTCCCATCCAGGAACTAACTTTGTACAAGTGGATAGTTTCAACTCCCTATGCTTTCATCTCCTACCAAACTAATCAGCACTCCCCGCTTTCTGATCCCCTATCTGATCCCCACGTTTTTGGGGAAACTAATTTGAGTAATACTAAAACTCCAGTCTCCTGTAGAATTGACTTGGCATACAGTGCACTCTTTCTTCATTGCAATTTGCCTATCTTGATAAATCAACTAAGTATAGGCAGCTGGTAAAGGGTTGTTACACTTTCATTCATATATATCCACTGCCTTAAGCCTCCTCTTTAAAGAGGCATCTACATTCAGTGTTTCCACTTCCTTACCCTCCTCATACCACTCTTGCCAACACCAGACTTACATACATGTAATTTGCATATTTACCATCCAACTTAATCTCAACATCTTAAAAATGAATTACTGATTTTTAGCTTTTAAACCTGCCTTGCTACCACCTTCCATATTTTAGAGATGACAACTCCTTTCTCTAATTGTTCGGGCCAAAAATATTAATGACATTTTGGTTTTCTTTCTTTGTCTTATGTTCTATATCTAATCCATCAGCTAATTATATTTTCTTTATCAAAATACATCTAGAACTCTGCCATTATTTTTTTCTCAATTCCACTGTAGAGACTCAGATGTTAAACACAATTGCATTTGAAGATTAATTCAGTAGTTTTCTAATTCAGGGAATTGCAAATATTTTCTCTAAAGGGTCAGATAATTTACATATTTTTATTAAACATTTTACAAATATGTTTACTAATTTACTCATATATTTAACAATATATTTTCTAGTATTTTGTTAGTTAGTAAATATTTTTGACTTTAAAGAAGAGGCAAAAAAAAATTCCTTCTCTTAGAAAGTATATGTATATAGAGCAAGAGAGAAAATACTTTTGTTGACAAAATTCAGATGTAATAATATTAATTGAGCACAATTTTTAAAATAACACCTCTAATAATGACAGAACTGGAATCTACTCCTGTTAGTATTTCTCATCATCAAGTTGATTGTCAATTTTACCTGAACAAAGTTTTTTCATTCAAAGCCTTACAAAAATAGGCAGTGGGCTAGCCTGTGAGATATATACTAGTTTTCTAGCATCCACCTTTACACCTCCAGGGTCTTTTTACTACAGAACAACTAGGGTAATTATTTTTAAAACACAAATCAGATGATGCTATTCCTCTAAATCTATCTTACTCAAGGTAAAAGCCAAATTTCTGACAATGACCTGCGGTGTCCTAAATGATTTGGCGTTCCTATTTATTGATTGTCTTTACCCCTTCCTACTCTTCTGTTACAGGTTTCATTCAGACACACTGCCTTTCCCCATGAGCCTCTTGCACTGGCTCGTCTCTATGGCTGGAACGTTTTTTCTCCAATTACACACATGTGACTTTTTGTCCTCTTTCAATGAGGTTCCTCCTTTGAGTTTCTCCACAAATGCCTACTTAATGATTCCTGTCTTACTAGCCTCCTTAAAATAGCAGTCTCCCAACTCTTCCCCTTACACACCTGGTCCCACCTCCCCGGGTCCACTTTTAATTTAACTTTTTATTTTGTTTTTGTCACCTTCTAATATACTCAATGAGTAATTGATTTAATATGTTATTTTCTCTCGTTTGTTTTCATGAGGTGATAGAGGCTCTTTTTTGGTTTTGTTACCTGCTGTTTCCTGGGGACTTAGAACAGTGTCTGGCACATGACAGTTGCTCAATAAATATTTATTGAATGAACAAATGTATATATTATTCTATTTATTCAGGCTTCTTCCCATAGCATCAAAACTACCCTCATTGAGACCATTGATTAACTTTCATAAAGTCAATTTATTCCTTCTCTTAGAAAGTCATTTTTTTAAATACTCTGAATCACTGGTTTTGTAACCTCTTTACTCTATGTTTTTTTTTTTTTGTCTAATTTTCTGCAATCTCGGCACATATGTCTCCAAGGCATAAGCATTATTTTTCTAAACTATATACAAGTATATATGTAGATATGTATATTTATATATCTTTCTCTATTTGTATGTCTAATAAATTATATATATATGTATATATCTCCCTTATCACAGGACCCTGAATCATCTGTCTCCTGACTAACTCACAGCCTTCTCTCATGTTTTTACTTCCACAGCACCATGCTGCAGTCATACTTTCAAACACTGGCTATTGATTCTAAAATATTTTCCATCCTGAAGGACAGCTCTTCAAAGAATTGTTCTGTAACTGGCTTTTAGCTGAGTCTTCAACAAGTTATTCCACTATTACATCAGGCAGACTCTTCCTGAATGCTGATGTATTTTGTAATATTAGGGCATCACATGGTTATTTTGTAAAGGTTTTCAAATTAGGTTTAAAAAGCCACACCACTTCTTCCCATATTTATAATTAGTCTTTCCCTCATATTGATGAAGTACCACAGCCTTTGCAAAAGCCAACACTTCAGCTTTCACCAGCACCCTTCCCAATGAAGCACAAGTGACAGTGTGCATAATTATGCCATATTGCTTCATGCCAGAAGTTATTGCTTCTGCAAAGGATTATTATTGCTTTTTGACTGCTGAATAATACAGCTCTACAGTCCCATCCCAAGTGTCTACTATTTAAATGTATTTATGGTACTCACTATCTTTGCCTGGGTTTTTCTCCTGAACAGTGTCTATGATAAAAATTTATGTATGAATAGTCTATTTGCAAATGCTGTCCTAAAGAACTGGCATGGAGCAAACTGGGGGATGGAGCAAATAAAAATATTTATACACCAGCTCCCATTTCCCATTGGGCAAGTGTCACTGACTGTTGTTCACTGTGCCTTAAGTCCCCTTCACTTCTGAGCTCTGTATGCATGAGGTATGAGCATAGCTGAATTGAATAGAAGAGAAGAAAGTTGTGCCTGAAAGATAATCAGGCTGTGCAGACACCGCTGCTGTTAAGAGCCTCTGAGGGACTAAACACTGTCCAGTGGCTGCAATGGGGTTGGGCAAGTGTCACAGACTGTTGCTCACTATGCCTTAAGTCCCCTTCACTTCTGAGCTCTGTATGTATAAGGCATGTTTGCATAGCTGAATTGATAAGAAGATAAGAAAGTTGTGCCTGAAAGATAATCTGGTTTTACAGACACAGCTGCTGTTTAGAGCCTGTGAGGGACGAAACACTGCCCAGTGGCTGCAATGGGATAGGGTCTAGAGGATACGATGTTGTATGTAAAAGAGAAGTAATGCACAGCTTATTAAAATCTCTATTAAAGAATTATATATTTTATGTATTGTCCTGTAACTTGACATATTTGTATGAAGCTGAGGTCTGACCTCCTCACTGCTATTGTGAGCTACTAGCTATGTACCTAGCATAGAATATGTTATAAAGATACTTTTGCTCAATATTTTTGAAACAAAAATGAAATGAGAGATTAAAAAATTACTTTTACATTAAAATCTTCACTATATTTTTAGCAATAATTTTCTGTTATAGAAAATGTAATTTTATTTCAAAATTGCTTAATTTAACCTTTAATAATGCTAATCAACTGTCTACTTAAAGATCTAAGATGTTAAGTATTAAAGAAAATGATGTATATTTTTATAGAGTTAAGATACAGAATATTTTACTAACATATAAAACATTTGCAGCATGAAGATATACAAATATCTTACAAATATACATTTATATAATTGATATTTTTAAATTGAAAATATTAATGTTATCTCTGATGGTTGTGATAGGTAGTAATAGTTAATAATACATGTATTCTTTCTGATTTTCCAGAATTTCCCTGTGAAAAGTAATTCATGTTTCCTGAAGTATGTTTAATACCTTTTAGCTGTCAGAGGTATGTTAATAAATTTATTTTAGGGCAATTTTCTTCATGTCTTTATTAAAGATCAGAATGTCTTATTTAACCTCATGACTTTACATGTAGGATATTGTCGTTATTTGTACTCTTTGTACAAGTTTCTGTATAATGGGATTTTGTTATGTCAATATGCTATACGACTTCTGTACTTCCACAGAATATAAAAAGCTTCACTTTACCTGTTAGTTGTCTGCTATCTACCCACAAAATGAACATTCTGCATTCTGCTGTGCAAAGTTATCAATATTTAACCAAAATTGACAGGACACTTGAAAACCAAGTGAACCAAGACTTATTACAGTAAAGCTGAAGGTCTTCTTTACATGACACACACCCCATAATAACTAGTGATCTATACAGCTGTAATGTGCTTGGGTCACTCAAACAAATGGGAATACATTTTTGGCTTTCATGGGTAGATATATTGCTATAACTCAAGGAGTTTGAACCAGAAAAGAAGTTAATTGCATTCGAAAGAGCTTGAGAATTATATTCTCCTATGACCTTGTGGATTTGCACAATGAGGTATTATTTCCACGGAGATCACTACCACAAAGGAGTCCTAAAGACTACAGTGAATTTTAAATTATAAAAAAGCAAAGCAGCCTGCTTTGTACCAGTTTAGCATTCCATTAAGAAAAGCTTCAGGCTGGGCACGGTGGCTCATGCCTGTAATTTCAGCACTTTGGGAGGCTGAGGCGGTGGATCACCTGAGGTTGGGCATCAGCCTGACAAACGTGGAGAAACCTCACCTCCACTAAAATTACAAAAATTAGTGGGGCATGGTGGCACAAGCCTGTAATCCAAGGTAATACTAAGTATTTATATATATGTAAAGTAAATACTTAGTAAAGTATATATGTGTATATAAAGTAATACTTAATAAATATATACATAAATAAATACTTAGTAAATTCCTTATGTAGATATGTATATGTATATATATTATATACTTAGTAAACTCTTTTATATAGATCGATAGATACAGTATATATATGTGTATATATATATATATACACATATATATACTGTATCTAATATACATATATATACTGTATCTATATAGATAGATATATATACATATATACTTAGGAAAGTATAGATATATATGGGAGTTTATATGTGTGTGTGTGTGTGTGTGTGTGTGTATCTCCAGCTAATTCTTTCCTTCTATAGAACCCTAATATACCTGTCTTGTAAGCATAGATTTCCAGAAGAAAAACAGTATGAGATTGAGTAGGGTTAGTTAACAGCTATGTGATGTCAAGCAAAGTACGTGGTTGTTACCCTGGGCACTAGTTTTCCAAAAATAAAAATGAATGTGCTCACAAATTTCAACTCTAATTATGCAATTGAAAATAAATAATCATATGCTACTAAATAATTCACAGCCTAACATGAGCCTCAGAAACCATTCTCATTTACTTTTAACATAATTATTTATTCTTTAAGTCAGTCTGTTACCTTTTTTAAAGAAAAGTGACATATATTTTTTTTACTTTTATTTAAAAAATGTGCAGGGTCAGCAAGGAAGGACTAGAGCCATTTGAAGACAGACAAGCTTCCTGCTCTTGTTTCTTCCTTGGATTTCCACTGCATAGTTTTGTGCTTATATTTGCTTCTAACTTTATCATTAAAAAAACAAAAACCCTGGACTTCCAAACTGCTATATTAGACTTTGATGTATTCCTCTGTTCCTGGCTCAGTTTGCCCTTCTGGTTTCAGATGGGTAAACAAATTCTGGTTTCAGATGAGCATAACCAACCAACAAACCAACCCAAAAGCCAACAAACAACAACAAACATCATCTCTGTAGTTCTAGCTGCAGTTATGGAGATCTACCATGTGTCACCCTCCCCAGCACAGGGGCACTGTCTGGCATCAATTATTAGGTTTTGACTATGTGCCTTGCAGAAAGATTTGTATTCATCTTGCCTATAAGTCAACTGCAAAAACCAAAATGTACTGGCCATATGATTGTATTATTTTATAGATTAAAAAACCTGTTTAATTTAATGTAGTATCATTGTCAAAAGACAAAAATAAAAATAATGGTTTTGCCTCTGATGGGATAGAAAAAATAAATTTGTTTTTCTCACAAATTATTTCTCCAGAATTGAAAAGAAAGCTCACTTTTTACAAAAACTTTAAATAAAACCAAAGTTAAATAATTTTAATTGTTACAGAAGGGATAATATTCCGGTGAAAAAGTGCCGCTAAACCTCATTAGGTCACATTCTGGTTTCCTGTCTGTTTATCTCACCCTGGGGATTTCCAATCAGTTAATATGGTAATAATACATAGTTTTCGAGGAGTCCTGCTTTTGCTTTAACACACTTAACTGCTTGACCCCATTATCCGTTCCACCTGGAAGAGATGAGATCAGGCAAAACATTAAATCAAAATTTTATTAGGCCTTAGGTGATAACAAAAGTGTAAACGTGAGAGAGTACAATATCCATGAGCCTCAGCCTGATTCCTGTGGCAGAGCCTTTTGTTATCTAGGTTGTCCTTAAACATGTCTACCCCTATACAGCAATATATCATACTTATCTTCTTAGTTTCAGTTCCTTGTCTTAACATCCATCTCTTTCCTAAATGAATCATAATCTTTTCTGGGAAAAACATATACTGCCCAATACCAGTATGCTTGACAGTAATTTGCTGAACTCAACCTTCCTCCTAGAGTTACATCTATGCTGTACTATGGAATTACTTTAAAGATTGGGCAATTTAGTAACAAAGTAGAAGTACTGAAAAAATAAACTAAATATAATTGAGAGAATAATGATCCTTGTACTGAATATAGAACAACAAATCGTGTGGCAGAACAGTACAAAACATTGAAACATATTTTCACGAGCTCAGGAGTCCAGCTTTCTTTCTTTCTTTTCATTTTGTTTGTTTGTTTGTTTGTTTGAGACAGAGTTTTGTTCTTGTTCCTCAGGCTGGAGTGCAATGAGACGATCTGGCTCACCGCAACCTCCACCTCCTCGGTTCAAGCAATTCTCCCACCTCAGCCTCCCCAGTAGCTGAGACTACAGGCATGCGCCATCATGCCCAGCTAATTTTGTATTTTTAGTAGAGATGAGGTTTTACCATGTTGACCAGGTTGGTCTTGATCTCTTGACCTCGTGATCCACCCGCCTCGGCCTCCCAAAATACTGGGATTATAGGCATGAGCCACCATGCCCAGCCCAGGAGTCCAGCTTTCTATGTAAACATATTGACCACAGGATTCATGCACAATTCTTATTTTGATTTTCTTTACAGAGATTGAAAAAATACAAGGTCATAATTTTTGTATAAATTTGTTAGGTCAAATATAAAACCAATAGTTTTGTGGCTCTAAAACAGCCAAATTAAGCCATTGCCTAATGTTCAATCTAATGATTCATGAATCAATGAATGGACAATGAATGATAATATTAAAATTTATTTAAAATTTTAAAATAAACAGAGTCACAAGTTATAAAAATTTGACTCCTTTATTACTAAAAGATCATTGATGAAAAATGATGAAATCCTCTCCAAACAAGATATCATAACTATATAACTTAAATTTCTTGATTATTTACTATTGCACATAATCATTTACTAAATATTTATTTAATAAATATCTACTATGCTCTAGAAAAGTAGTACTGTATTACAAATATGATAATAGAATTAGTGAAGATAACTTGATCAAGTTCATGTAGCATTAAGAAGCAGAATTAGGACATATGCTTTTAATGACCTTTTTATACATTTCTGAGCCATAGTTTCACTCTTCCTTTATGTTTTTTACATAGTGTTCCAAATGTAAAGTTCATGAAATCTTCACACACAGGCCTTAAAAGCATTAATATTATGATAAATGATCATTTATATAAATGTTATCACAAACGTTTAAAAACACTAGTGATTCTTTTTGAATTTTATAAATACATTGTGATGACAAAATATTTTCAGTTATGATGAGATGATCAAATTATCTCCCATTGCTTAGCACTATTCTGCCTATATAATGCAAATGACATTGTTATCTCTTTGTCTGCAGATGAAATAATATTACGATAAACAAAACTTACAAGTGTCCAAAATTGCAGTTTTATTCTCTTACCTTTATAGAACAATAGTATTGCAAACCTGCAAACAACTTTTCTTTGTGACTGATGTCACTACTATTTAGCCCTTTGAGGTTAGCATTTATTGATTTTGCTTTTACTTTGATTGGATCTTACCTACCTTGGTGCTTCAGTAAATTGAAACCTTCTGTAGTTCATGGAAGAAAGCTGAGAGCAAGGCTATGAGAAAATGTATACTGACCTCAATTTGTTTCAGACTATATTGGTAAAATCATTGTTGCTGTGTTACAGAAGTGACCTTGGCTGGATTTGTGTAAATTTAATTCATAATATTCTATACAGCTGATGAAAAACTGGCCTTAAGGGTAAGATTTAAAATAAAATAATTTTAAAATGAAAAATACCAATACTTGTGCTGTTTCATGCAAATATTGCATCATTTCTCACATGCATTAACTTCTGTACTTCCGTTAAAGCTTTTCAACACAGCTGAGTATTTACTGTGTTATAGGCAATGTGCTTGTTGTGGAGGTTACTGAAGAGATTATTGTGTGGTCTGCTTCTGTAAGTTCACAACATAGTAAAAGACGAACCCAAGTTACTTAAAAATTATGGTATATTACAGCAAATGATAAACATCATGTGAACTGTGGTAGGACCGATTAGCGGGTCATCATGTAAATTTTGGTGTAAACTGGGACTTTGTTATGGGTAAAATGAGAGTTATTATTAATAATTATGCTGCAACAACAAGAATAAATCAAAATTCTATACGTGAAAATTGGATAATGTGCATGTTAGCTTAGTAGAGGTAGAAGACTTCTCAAAATATTTTGAAATTTAGCCTGAAAGTGGAAGCTGTTCAATACACAAACAGAAAAGATATTGGGGAGAATAGACAAATAGAAAATAAATTCATGTCATATGGCCCAGCATGAGTAGAAGCACTGAATTAAAAAAGGAAAAAAAATGGACTTGGGAAACCGGCTCAAAAATACAGCAAAAGATGTAGTGGTAAATAAGATTGGAAAGAAACTGAGACCAGATTGCGAAGATGATGTTCTGTTTTGTTAAATAACTTGATATTTATGCTATCCAGTGATTCAAATGTAATGGAGAGCACAGTTAAATTTCCAGACTTGGCCGGGCGCGGTGGCTCAAGCCTGTAATCCCAGCACTTTGGGAGGCCGAGGCGGGTGGATCACGAGGTCAGCAGATAGAGACCATCCTGGTCAACATAGTGAAACCCCGTCTCTACTAAAGATACAAAAAATTAGCTGGGCCTTGTGGCGCGTGCCTGTAATCCCAGCTACTCGGGAGGCTGAGGCAGGAGAATTGCCTGAACCCAGGAGGCGGAGGTTGCAGTGAGCCCAGATCGTGCCATTGCACTCCAGCCTGGGTAACAAGAGAGAAACTCCGTCTCAAAAAAAAAAAAAAAAAAAAAAATTTCCAGACTTTGTGGCTCATTAGAATCACCTGAGAAGCAGGTGCTGCGGTAGCACATGTACTAATTAAGTGACTAAGTTCAGTGGTAGAATCCAGACAATTGTTTTTAAAGATCTCCAGGTGAATACAATTTGCATTCAAGTTTGGGAATCATCAGTGAAAGTCATATCATAACTTGTTTCAAAACACCTGGCAACTTTTAAATAAAATATTCAGAACAGTGTCCAACTACATGGACCTTCTTTATATTTCTCCAATATCCCAAGCAACAGTTTGAACACATTTGCAGTGCCTGTTTATTCTAACTGGAACCTTCTTCTGGAAGATATTTTTTGTATGAGACTCTCTACAACTTTATTCAGATTTCTGTCAGACATAAACTCTTTGAAGAAAAATACCATGACCACTTAAATGAATATAGTAACTTTTACCCCGTTTTCATTGAATACACAAATGTATTTGTCTTCTTGTTACTTAGAGCTACCTGATATTATGTATGCATTTATTTGTTTAGCTATTTATTTCTGCCCCACACATTAGACTATGATTAATATATATTATTTATATATATACTACAGATAGCTTTGTCTAAAGAGTGCTTGGCAGAGAACACATACTCGGTATATACTTGTTAAATGAATAAATCATCATGAATATAACAGAGAGTAATATAGCCATCCTTTGTCTCTGATGCAGTTAGAATGTTCCCATTTTTTTTAAAGAGGCTAACTCCCCATTAGTATTAAACTTGAATTTTATCATTTCTCTGTTTTCTATTTAAAATTGATGTGAAAAAATAAACTTAAATTTCTTCTTTTTTAGGGATTATGCTAAGTAGAATGGAGCCGTGAGGTAATAATCTAGAATCCTTTGCTGAATTTGGGGAATTGGTAGAATGCTGTTCAGTTTTACCAAACACCAACTGTGTTGGAAGCTACATGACCCCCAGGTGGTAACTTTTCCTCTCATAAATCTGGTGTTCTGAGCCAATGTGACAATTCTGCCACAATTTTTTAATAAACATTACATTTTTAGTTATCTAACATTTCCAGATACTGAGAATTCAATTTAACTTCCATAGATGTAAAATTTTTAAAAAATCACATCTAGTTGTTGTCATTTAATATATTTCTCCAATTCTGAGTTTGGATGCTCTGAAATGAGTTGATCAAACTGACACACTTGGCTTTGCCTCTACTAATTGGTAAGATTTGACTTCAAGAGGCTTCTTGAATATCTAGTTAGTCCACTAGTTAGTTAGTGGCAATATAATTCAGACACAAACATTTTAATTTGGGTTTAAAAAGTATTCTATTGAATATTGGAAGGTACTGACATTTGAAGAGTGAGGAAAGTAACGTATTTTCGAACATATTTATGTTTACATGTGGAAAAATTAGAAATTTTCTGTCAGGCTGAGATATAAAAGGGGCTCTGAAACAAAGCAGAACTAAACTCAAGCAGAACAATCACAGACAGAACAACCACTCTTTACTCTAAAGCAGAACCTGTTAAGAACTGTATCACTAAAATACTTTCAGAGACATATTAACACTTCTTTGATGATTGAAGTCCATTTTTACCTTGATTTTTATCATTCCTCTATTTTATTTTTGAAATTTATGTGACAAAAATGAATACAAATTAGTTGAAATATAAAGTTATTTTTAAAATACATGTATCTGTATACAAATGCATGCATGTATATATACACATATGCATTTATATAAATATATATATATATATATATAATCTATTTAATCAACATCTTTTATCCAAGTCTAAACCTTACATGACCATATTTTTATGCTCTATATGGATACTTTTTCTGAAACACTTGAACCACCATCTCTAGAGTCACCCTCTGGCAAGTATTATGAACAATGTCCTCAGATATCAGTAACTATCTCCAAAAGATAACCAGTTTAGCCACATCTTCCTTTATGTGCTTTATGCATACAAGGTGAAGTAAAGAGAGTCTTCTATCTTGCTTCCTCAGGAAAATGAGCATCTTTCTTCTTCTGCCCCCTACCATGTTCCCATTTCTTTCCTGGGAACCAATTTTTATGGTCTTCATGATACATGTCAAATTTGCCAACCCCTTAAATTTAAATTTTATAATAGAGTTTTAGAAGAAAGATGTAATTAGAGAAAAAATGGATACCTTTTCCAATATAGTGAAATCTTGCCAGTCTCATAAAACTCCAAAGAATGATTTATTTGTCTCGAAAAATGAGCAACCTGAACCTAATAACTTTTGTAAGAATATGTGGTAAAGTATTAGGTTTGTTACTTTTAGGTTTCAAATATCAAACCTCATTTTGTGCTTTTATAAGGTGGGGATGAGGAGACCATTTTATTTGAAAAAATTTAGTCTAAATAAATTAATGTAAAAGTAGAAGTGTTGATAAAATAATGACATAATTCTAATTAATTGCTTTTAAAGAGAAAACCTATGGATCTATAAGCCCAAATTAACCAGAATACTGGTTTTGAAAATCTATTCTTTCTTATTCATTACAATTGCCAGTTTTTGAAATATAATTTGCTTCATCCAGTCAGTATGTAAAGATCTTGGAAATCATTATTCCTGTCTTCCTCACAACAAGAAAAAATATTTTAAAAATAATAATTACCAACTCTTCTTAAATGTATCAGAAAATTTAGATCACAGGGCAAACTTCTGCCAAAATAATTGGTGAACTATATAGGCAGATAGGTACGAAGAATCAAGGTTTACTTGGAGCTGAAACCCAGAAGTTAAAAGCTCAGAAGCAAAAGGCTGAAGCTGGAGCCAATACTGGTAGAAACATCTTAAATAGTAATTGACAAATTTCTGAATGCTCAGTATAGACTGTCTTGAGAGTTAGCAATTCTGATGGGGCCCAGTCTTAGGCAAGCTCCTATACTTTTGTGTTTTATCTTCATAAGCTCTATCTGATTCTTATTGTGAAGATCGGTTGCAGAAATCACCTGGTGCTTCTACCAGGGAGAAGGGGCGGAGTAACTATTCTCAGAGTTACTCAGAGCCAGAGTTCTCTCTTTTTCTTAACAAAGCCTACCCTCCAGGAAAAGAGAGAACTACTTTATTGAGGTCTAACCCACTATAGTTTTACAAAAGCCTAACTGACCTGAGGAAAGGAAAATACCCAAATGCCGGGCTCTCTAGCCTTTGAGGTGAAAAAAGGTAAACAGTCCACTCCCCTGCCACACACACATCTTATCATCACATTAATATTGCCCCTTCATAATAACAGGGCATTACAGTTAAAATAACTCAAAATCTCAAGTCCTACTTGAAGAATCTCTAGAAATACTCAGACAAATACAAAGACAATAGAGAAAATGTTAGCCTAAAACACCATAGCTACTGCAAACAGTAAATGCAGCCTAACTACTCACGAGATAAGTATAAAATATTACACTAACGGACTGTCTACCTCAGTTCTATCTACTTGATAAATCATATCCTGCTTTGAACAAAAAAATTGGAAGATACACTAAAAGGAAAAAATACAGTCTAAAGAGACAAAGCAAGCATCAAATTCAGGCTTAAATATAAATAATCTAGAATTATCAGACTAGAAATTTAAAATATATATATATATATGCTAAATATTCTGCTGGAAAAAGTGAACAGCATGTAAGGACAGATGAGAAATGTAAACAATGTGAAACTCTAAGAAAAAGTAAAAAGGAAGTGCTAAAATTCAAAACATTTTAACGGAAGTGAAGAATGGTTTTGATGGCTATATCAGTAGACTGGACACAGAAGAGAGGAAAAAAAAAAACCAGTGAGGTAGAATATATGTCAATAGAAACTTCCAAAATGGAAATAGGGAGAGATAAAAAAATTTAGAAGATGAAATAAAATACCTGGCAACATTGGAACAAATACAAATATATAATGTACCTATAATGAGAATACAAGAAGGAAAAGAAATAGAAAAAGAAACAGAAACAATATTGAAAGTAATAATGACTAATAATTTTCCAAAATTAATGACGGTTGTCAAAACAAATATCCAGGAGGCCCAGAGAACACCAAATAGAATATAAACCAATAGCCTACACCTAGGCCTATCATATTCAATCTGAACAAAAGCAAAGATATAAAAAGAAAATCTTGAAAGATGAAAATTATAAATATAAATGATCTAAAATAGAATACCACTCAAATAAAAATTTGGTTATGTATTGAAGTAAGACATTTGAAGATGAACCATTTTATTACAGTTTTAGAGATCACAACTCTTGATAGTGATATTCACAACACTTTCAAGACTTTCTTTTTCTATCTTTGCTTTTTTCAATTTAAATATAAAAATCAGGCTACTTTACAGTGCACTATAGTCCTTGATTGATATTGAGGGAATGTGTTCTCTTTCTGGGTCCATGAGGGGACGTGATTTTAAGGGCAAGAATTTCCCAGCACCATGTCCCCCTCCCATCTCTCTCCATCGGGGAGATTTAACGACTTATGTTTGAATTTCAAGAGTACAGGAACAAACTAAATGTCAGTCACTACAGTGAAAGTTTAAAGAACTCCTTTCATTGGCCAGAGGACCTTGGGAAGGTGGGAATTTCTCCCAGGATAAATTCCCCTGCTCTTTGACCCACACTGGATTTCCAGCTTTCTGGAATCCCCTCCTACACGGTGGAAGCTCGCTTTCACCTCTGGGATTTCCCGTCTGCAATCCCCTTCCACACTCTTTGTGGAAGCCTTTCTCTTCTTCTCCTTTCCTTCTCTTTCCTCTACCTAAATAAAATCACATTTCTGCAACACTTCTTTGGACCGATATTTACTTGTATGAGCATACAGCGCACCTGCAGTGGTCCCATTGCTCATTCTTAAAGAGATTGGAGGCCAAGAACCCACAGCATTTTTGGGGGGTTCTGTGCCTCACCAGCACCCAAGAAAAAAACCGGTTACAATATCACACTTCAAATGAGGACTATGACCATTTAGATCCTAACACTGTTAAACTGCCTATGTCATTTTAACCTTAACTTAGTTAATTTGGTTTGGTTTGTTTCATAGGAAATTCTTATTAAGGAGTATGCAATAGTATTTTGTTGTTATCCTTTTGATAATCATTAATAGTTCCCCTCGTGTGCTGTATTCTCTTAAGTCTTAAATGTTTCTAATGCAGTCATCTGTTGAGAGTTGAACAGTCTCAAGAACACAAAGAATCATCAAGAACTGGGTCAGCAGGAACAGAAAGAATCATTCAGCTAGTACAGAGCTGTGACTTGTGAATTCCACATTAACACAAAAGAAGACTTGTGAAGCTCTATACTGAAACTAAAGGAGACTTGTGAATTATAACCTGAGACCAAATAAATCTTTATGATGGTGACAGAGAGTGGCATCAATAACTAAAGTTTTGATCAATCTCTCTAAATTGAGAGGCTGACAAAAAAGGGGGAATTATTAAAGCAAACTAAATACAGCCTGTGAAGGACTCCGTACTTCAATATTTGAGTCCTGGATGAACTGTAACCTAACTTAATAGGTAGACAAGATTGAAAACATAACTTAGGGGTATGTACCTGTACCAACAGCTGAGTCTTGGCCATTCCTAGCAGCCATACTCCAATCACTCATACAGTCATCTCAAATACATGATATAATGATAACTCTTAGAAATTTTTAATTTTGGTGAAAAACTTAGTAAGTTATTTTAATTATATGCTAGGAGTGGAGCTTAGGACACCAGACAGAAGTGCAGAGAAGTTTTGACTCTTTTCAGCATAGCTAGGTATGTGGCTAACTACGCATGCCCCCAGGTCTTACCTAGCCATACAGCAGGGAAGTTGAACAATTTTCAAAATTGAAGAAGCAGTTTATGACCTTAAAGCATTTATCAAACTTAATATCTGATCTGCTTAATTTAGATCAAATTTCTTATTTTACCAATAATTTTTAAAGTTGTTCTTATTTCCCAAAGATTTTTGAAGACACTTAATTAAAAGGCATTAGGTTTCATTTTCCTTTTAAAATATTTGATTTAAGCACTTATTTTTATTTAAGTCAATTAATTAGAGCTCTTTTACATAAACATCACACATGCAACACATATAACTACACAAACAGAATAACCAGTACTTATAAGATCATTAATTTGCCAATTTTAAAGTTGTTTAATTGGATTACTGGCTTTAGGGTGGAGTTCATCAAGTAACAGAGCCAGGAAAACATGCCGTTTCTAGGGCCTAATAAGCAGGCACATCTGGAGGACAAAAACAGATCTCCAGATCTTAGGATCTCATTTTTATACCATATCCTGGAGCCCTCCAAAGAGAGAAACGCTACAGGACAAGACAGTGCAATGCCTTTACCATGCATTTTATTGCATGGCAACTCAAAACCAATTAGCCCATTTTGCAATTAGCCCATCTCTCTGGGAGTTTTATCTCTCAGTGGGAGATGGAGACATTTCCATACTTCCTAGGTAACTAAGAGCAGACTTCCCTGATCCAAAGGTGCAAAGAGCTAAGTATTTCCCCCATAACTGCCATTAGCCAGTCCCAAAAGTCTATTGCCTAGCTAGTTATTACACACCAAAGCTCTCATAATGTGAAGTAATTTCTGATACCCTGCAAACTAACCATCAGATAACACAATACAAAACAGAACAGAGCCTTGGGTTTTGAAATGAATTTATTCACTTTCTGTTCCTGGAGTTTCATGAGAAAAACAGAGTATTTTTCTCAAAACTGGGTTGTGGTATCTCCTCTGTTTTTCCCAAGATCCCCAGGCTATCAAGATAATATCTTAGGGCCCTTCATGTGTGCATCCAGAGTGGAAAGACAAAATGAAGATAAATAATGATTAAGTCAATGAGAAAGAAACACCCTTTTCCCAGAAAAACAAGATCCAAAGAGAGAAAGAATATATATATATATATATATATATATATATATATATATATATATATAAAGGGCTTTTAAATATACCTAAAGTTTGGATACCCACTTTTAATTAAGCTGATTTTTTTTTTTGAGGTTAAGTCTCACTCACTCTGTCACCAAGTCTGGAGTGCAGTGGCATGGTCTCAACTTACTGCAACCTCTGCCCCCTGGGTTCAAGTGATTCTCCTCCTGAGTAGCTGGGATTATCATAATGCTCTCTAAAAAAGATGTTCTTTTAGTTTTTGTTATGCTACTTCTGCCAGGCCAGACAGCAAATATTTTGGGCTTTTAATCTTCACCAAAGATAACTTCACAAGTGAAACCATTAAGTCTCAACTAAGGTTACAATGTAACTATATGTGTATGAGGTATTTTCAAAGAGGTGGTAAGCAGATTTTATAAAATCTAGAGTCTTTCAAAGGAGCTTAAGGTGAGGAAAATTTAAGAAACCAGAGGTTTTTCATAAAGGGGAAGAGAAGTAACAAATAATAAAGGTCACAAAGGTATTAACCAGAAAGTACTCATTCCCTCAGCTAAGACTGAACCAGGCTGCTATCATAAAATGATGAAGCCTTAGCTGCTAAACTACAGCATTTGTGTAGTTTCTGTTGCTTTTTCCAGAAGGAGTTTAGAGCAGTCAATTTTGAATTTGAAATAACTTTTAACTACTTAAGGTAATTTTTAGAGCTAACTATAACATGAACCCCAAAACTCCTGTTCCCTAGATGGTGGAGACCAAAAGAAAGTACCACCACATTGTTACAAGATCAAGCTCCCCAGGACAAAAAACAAGATAGAGACCTCATCCAGTTTTTTGTTTGTGCTGGGGACTTGCAGCAAAGTTTGTTACTGACCAGCTTGCTTGGAACAGCTAACCTATGGGTTCCTAAGCCCATGTTCTAACCTAAGCCACCCCTATTCATGACAGAATGGCAAAGAAAAACAAATTCACAGCACAAAATACACTAGATTCAGTACAGCTTAAGACTGGCCTCATGAATTCTTTTTCTCATTAATTAAAACTTTGTGAGCGATAATGATTTTTATCATTCCCACAACCGGTTTGCCCACAGAGAGAGAGAGAGAGAGAGAGAGAGAGAGAGAGAGAGAATAGCATTTATCTGAGGCAGGGTAGGGAAGGTGAGAAGCTCAGGGAGGCCAGAGAAAAATCCACACATTGCAGCAATACTGAATCAAAAGTTCAGGTGACTACTTTTCAGTCAGTAAGGGACCTTTTTAAGCAGTCCCATCAGCTCTTCAGCTCTTCCCCAGGAAGAAAAATGTTTCCTGGGTCCCACGATCCTGTGCGTGCCTAATCCCAATATCCATTACCATCAGCAAAAAGCATAAAACAGATTTTTAAAAATCAATTGGCCACTTAAGTTTTTATTTGCCTTTTGCAAAGTATTTAAATAAAAACATTGAAATTGTTTTAGAAACTTCTGCACATCAGTAGGCATCCCTGGATAAGAATAATTTGGAAGACCACATTTTAAAATGTACTTTAGCATATTGTTGTTCATTCAGAATGTTCCACTGCAAGTTATCTTTAGTAAGATTTTTGCCATTTCTGTAAGACTTTGCTGCTTCTGGGTTTTTTCTGGCTTATATAATTATGCATGTATAAGCCAGAAAGAACTCAGTTATTCAGAAATTTTGACCTAAGATACTGGCTTTGCTTTCTAGTTTCCTTTCTCAACTTGGCCAATGATTTTTTTTTCCTACCTAAGCAAACAAGAAAAAGTAAACAAAGGGGTAGAACACAAAAATCCCTGAGAATTTTTAAAAGCCAAAGTTTACAATTTTTGCAATTTTACCATTTGCTACCAATTTCTTTCTGACCCAGTCAGATGTCAGAGACCTCTAACTGGATCCAACCCAGTTAATTACCATATCTAATCCAATTCTGGACCCAGTCCAGCTTCTATTACAACTTCCAAACCCAGTTTGGAACACAAATTTTCTCAAAGAAACTCTGAGAGCTCAAAACACAAATCTGTGGAGCTTCAGAATCCAAAGGAAAACATACCACAAATCCTCAGCTGCCCTGAAAGATTGGTGGACACAACAGAGTCCATCAGGTATCTTGTTAGGTCACTCAACATTCCTGGGGATGATTAGAAGCTCTACTTTGGATCCCAATTCTGACACCATCTAATGAAAGAAAACTTAGCAGAATTAAATTTATAGGGGTTTAATTGAGCAATGAACAATTTGTGAATTGAGTTGACCCCAGAATCACAACAGATTCAGAGAGACTCAAGGGATGCCTTACAGTAAAACAAATTCATAGACAAAAGGGAAGTGATTTATAAAAATAAAAATGAATAACAAAAACAGTTGGATTGGTTACAGCTCTGCATTTACCTTATCTAGACACAGTTTGAACACTCAGCAGTATATGACTGAAGTATGGCTGCTAGGACTGGTCATGTCTCAGTTATTATTACAGGTACATACTCCTAAGTTAGGTTTTCAATCTTGTCTACCTATAAAATTAAGTTATGGTTTGTCCACAAGAACTCAAATATAGAATTTATTCTCAGGTAATATTTAGTTCACTTTAGCATCTATTTTAAAAATTCAAAGAAATCAGAAAAAATATTCCTAGACATTATTAATAAGTGATTATAGTAAAGGTATAGTATACAAGTGTAATATACAAATGCCAATTGCTTTTCTATATACTATCAATAAGGAGCTGGAAACCAAAATAAAAAACACAGCACAAGTTTAGTTATCTCAAAAAAGAAGAAAGAAGAGAACGAGAAGGTGAAATAAAAGGAGAGGGAAGAAGAGGAGGAAGAAGAAATCTAACAAGATATGTACAAGATGTATATGAAGAAATCTACACAATTGTAATACAATAAAAATATACATAAATGGAGATATTTTATGCTCATAAATTTGAAAACTAAATATTGTTTAAAATATCTTTCTCCCAAATTGCATCTATACATGCAATTCAATCTCAACAAAAATCTCATAATTTACTTTGTGTATATCAACAAACTATTTTAAACTTTATACAAAGAAACAAAGGAGTCTAAATTACCAACATCATAATAACAAAGTCAGAGAACTAATACTACATGACTGACTAGTAAGATTTCAAGACCTACTATTCAGCTAGAATAATAAAAACAGAATGGCTTTAACAAAAGTATACACACAAAAAAAAGATGAATGGAATAGAAAAATGAGCCCAAAATGCCACCCACACTAGAACAGTCAACTCATCTTTGCCAGAGGAGAAATGGAAATCTGACAAATGGTGCTGAAAAAATTAAATGTTCACATGAAAAAAAAAGGATTACAAACATAGATCTTCATAAAAGCTAACTTAAAAAAAGATTATAAACTTAAATGTAAATGCAAATCTCTAAAGTTTCTAAAAGATAGCATGTGAGAAAAATCTATGTAACCTTAGTTTTGGTAATGCATGTTTAGATATAACACAAAAGCAAGATCCATAAAAAAACAGACAAGTTGGACTTCATTAAAACTGTAAACACTTCTGCTCTGTGAAAAACTGTGTTAAGAGAATTAAAATACAAGTCACAACTGAGATAAAATATTTGCAAAACACATGTCTGATAAAGTATTCATATCTAAACTATACAGTAACCTAATTAAAAGGTGGACAAAATAACATAAAAATGATAAAACATCTAGGAATATATCTGACAAATGAGTTGAAAGATTGCTATAAGGAGAGCTCCCAAACAGTGCTGAAAGAAAGCATAGATATCACAAATGAAAAAAAAATATTCGAGGTCATGGATTAGAAGAATAAATGTAGTTAAAATGTTCATACTGCCCAAAGAAATCTAGAGATTCAATTTATTCCTATCAAATGATCAAAATCATTTTTTACATAATTAGAAAAACCTATTCTGAGATTTATATGGAACCCAAAAAAGCCCAAATCCAATTCTAAACAAAAAGAACAAAGCCAGAGACATTATACTATCTGACTTCAAACTACACTATAAAATGATGTTTACCAAAACAACATGGTACTGGTACAAAAATAAACCACACAGATCAATGGAACAGAATAGAGACCCAATAAATAGAGCCACACACCTTCAACCAACACATCTTCCACAAAGTTGACAAAAATTAGCAATGGAAAAAGGACTTCCTATTCAGTAAATGCTGCTGGGAAAGCTGGTTAACCATATGCAGAAGAGTGAAACTGCACCACTGCTTATCACCATATGAAAACATTAACTCAAAAGAGATTAAAGTCATAAATTTAAGCCCTCAAACTATAACAATCCTAAAAGAAAACCTAGGAAATACCCTTCTGGACAAAGAGCTTATGGCTTAGTTCACAAAAGAAATTGCAACAGAAACAAAAATTGACAATGGGACCTAATAAAAGTAAAGAGTTTCTGCAAAGCCAGAGAAACTAACAATGGCATAAACAGAGAATCTACAGAATGGGAGAAAATATTTACAAACTATGCATACAACAAAGGTCTAATATCCAGACTATAAGGAACTTAAACAAATCAACAGTAGCAACAACAACAAAAGTGAGCAAAGGACATGAACAAGCACTTCTCAAAAAAAGACATACAAGTGGTCAATAAACATAAAAACATGCTCAACATCACTAATCATCACAAGAATGCAAATTAAAACTACAATTAGATATTATCTAACATAAGTCAGAATGGCTAGTACTAAAATAAAAGAATAGCAGATGTTGGCAAGGCTATGGAGAAATAGAAACACATATTTAATTTTAATATGAACTTTATATATGAGCTTTAATATAAATTTTAACATAGAACTACAATTCAACCCAATAATCCCATTACTTGATATATACTCACAGGAAAATAAGCCATTCTATCAAAAAAACACCTGCATTCTTACATTTATTGTAGCACTATTCACAATAGCAAAGACATGGAATCAGTCTAGGTGCCCATCACTGGTGGGTTTTATAAAGAAAATGTGGTACATATACAACATGGAATAGTACACAACTATACAAGAACAAAATCATGTCCTTTGCACCAAAATGGATACAGCTGGGGGGCATTATTGCAAACAAATTAACACAAAAACAGAAAACCAAATATCAATAGTCTCACTTATAAGTGGAAGGTAAACTTTGGGTACACACAGACATAAAGATGGGAACAATAGATGCTAAAGAATCCAAGAACAGGGAGGGAGGGATGGGTTGAAAAACTTCTATTGGATGCATATGTTCATTGGGTGATAGAATCAATAGAAACCCAAATTTCAACATCACAAAGTATATCCTTTTAACAAATCTGTACGTATAGTCCCTGAATCTAAAGTAAAAACTACAAATAATTTTTTGAAGTAGGCAGAAGATTGGAAGAAATATCTTAACAGAGAAGATATATAGATGGCAAATGAGCATTAAAAAAATGATCACTATCTTATGCTATTTGGGAATTATACATTGAAAACAATAAAAGGTTACCATTATATATATATTAGAATGGCTAAAATCCAAAACACTGACAGGACAAAAAGCTGATGAGGATGTAGAACTTCAGGAACACTTACTCATTGTTGGTGGGAATGTAAAATGCCCACTTTGGAGGACTTGTGGCAGTTTCTTTAAAAACTAAACATAATTTTACCTTACGATATAGAATCTCCTTGGTGCATACACAAGTGAGTTCAAAATTAATATTTATACAAAACTTGCATACAAATGTTTGCAGCAATTTATTTATATATAATTGTCAATTATTGGAGTGACCAAGATGTCCATCAACATGTGACTAGATAAACTGTGGTACATTCAAATAATAACACGTTATTTAATAACAAAAATAAATAAGCCACTAAGCCACTTAAATAAATATTTATAAGTGAAAGAAGCCAGTCTGGAAAGGTTATTTACTGTAGGATTCCCAATATATGCATTCTGGGAAAGGCACAACTATACTAACTTTAAAAAGCTTAGTGGTTGCTATGGGTTCATTGACAAGGTAGAAGTAATGAGTAGAGGTGCATGGAATTTTTCAAAACAGTGAAACTATTCTGCATAACATAGTCATGTTGTAGACACAGCATTATGCATTTTGAAATACTCAGATCACCCTACAACATAAAAAAAATAAACCCTAATGTAAGCCACAGAATTCGTTATTAATAATGTCTTAATAGTGGCTTATCAATTTCAATAAATGTGCCACATCAAAACAAGATGTAAATGATATGGAAAGCTTTGGGTAGAGAAGGAGTGTAAGGGAAATTCTTTTCACAGTCTGTTAAATATTTTATTATATTTAAAATATTTCTAAGAAATAAAGCCTTTTATTTTTAAAAATTCCTTCCATATGCTTATGATAGTTGCAATATAAAAAAGAAAAATAATAAATAAAATATGGATTTCTGACTATTATGTTTGTCATGACTACATGTATTAAACACAAAATTCTGGCAATACCTTGTAATTTGAAACCCAGGGGTTATTATTTATAGAATATTATTGCTGCCAAGACAATAAATTATTTACTATTATTTTTATTCATTTTTTAATTTACCTACCATTTTGTTAAAATAACTTCATTGGGCATAATGAGGAAAGGATACAGTTATCTATAACTTTACTCCAAATCTAAGTTAAGAAAAATAAAGGTATTTTTAATAGATCGAATGCTTATGTCCCCTAAAAACTCATATGTTAAATCTTAACCCCTTAAAGCGATGGTATTAGGAGGTGAGGACTTTGGAGGCCGCATTCACAAGGGTACCACTCTTATGACCTTGCTATGAGAGTGGAGCCCTTATAAAATGGAAAAAGATCAAAATTCTTCCCTTCTATCATGTGAGGACCAAGCTAGAAGGGGACATGTACAAACCAGAAAACAGGGTCATCACCAGATACTCAATCTCCCAGTACCTTAAACTTAAACTTGTCAGATGCCATAAATGTGAAAAATAAATTTTTGTTGTTTATAAGATTCCCAGTCTATGATACTTTGTCTAGCATGCCTAATAAACAAGACAGAAACAAAAGTTAATGACAGTATGTTCATAGAAGCAGTGATCTTCTATCTTCCACACATGTTAATTGAAAGAAAAAATAAGATACTGATAGAATAATTCAAGTCCATGATATTTTATTATTCATATTTTTGTTGTCTTTCTTTTCCCCCTTATCTTGAATTCAGTAATATCAATTCCCCTAACAAATGATTAAGAAGTACTAAAATTTGTTTTGTGTTGGTTACAGGTATATTTTAATAAGCAGCAATGAAATTTATGCATCAAAAAGTGAGGAGAATAAAAAGTGGTAACAATGGCAAAATTGGAACTGTTTGAAAGTAGACAAAAAAGCTTTTTAATAATTTTTTCTGAAACTATATGGTTGGAGAGGATTTGGAAACTGCCATAAGATAAAGGGGATACAAAATGAAGTTTATAACTTATTGAAGCACTTACCAGCAGGACAAACATTGTTTACATGTAAATGACACATTTATTAGTTATTAAACAAAATGCCTTGCCTTTAAAAATGTTTTTGTACTTGTCAAAGAATTTTGTGCATATAGTTGCAGCCATTTGGCATATAATATTCAATGGCTTTATTGCAATTTTTTCTTTTTTAACATACATTCATTTATAAATAAAACTGAGAATAAAGACTATGGGGAAATAAAAAGTTTTCTTTTTATTGTGTATTTTAATTACTACATGACAAAGGATTTTTGGTCATTGTTAATCTTAAAATCTTCACTTTACTTTGGTTATCTTTGACCTTCCACATAAGATGGGGCTCCTGTATCTCAAATCAAGTTATGTTCATCAACCAAAATCATATTATGTCTTACTGAAAGGAATATGATGGATGGACTATGACAGGGGCAGCCAAATATGACACATTAGCTTCAAAATATTAATGCCTTTGTATGTGTACATGAAAACAAAATAATTCATTTGGTTTTAAAGGCTTGGGGAAAATAAATTTACAATCTATAACAAAGCCAAAGCTCCATTTCGTTTATCAAGCAATTATAATACTTATAAGCCAACAGATTGCAATTATGAGACTGTCATTATAATGCAGAGCCCTTGAACAATGTGAGCTTAGTGGCACCAAACCACTGTGCCACATTTAACTTTTGACTATCCAAAAACATAACTAGTAATAAATTAGTAGTTATAGTAATGAATGCTATAACTTACTAGTTATAGTAATAACTAAGTTATTAGTTATTACTTAGTTAATAGTAAGCCTTACAAAAAACATAAACAATTTTCACATATTTTGTATATTACATGAATTATATACTGTATTCTTTTTTATTTTACTTTAAGTTCTGGAATACATGTGAAGAATGCACATATTTGTTACCTAGGTATACATGTGCCATGTTGGTTTGCTGCAACTATCAACATGTCATCTAGGTTTTAAGCCCTGAATGCATGAGGTATTTGTCCTAATGCTCCCCTCTCCTTGTCCCCTACCCATCAACAGGCTGTGGTGTGTGATGTTCCCCTCCCTGTGTCCATGTGTTCTCATTGTTCAACTCCCACTTATGAGTGAGAACATGCAGTGTTTGGTTTTCTGTTCCTGTGTTAGTTTGCAGCTTTTTCCATGTCCCTGAAAAGAATATGAACTCATTCATTTTTATGGCTGCATAATATTCTGTAGTGTGTATGTGCAACATTTTCTATATCTAATCTATCACTGATGGGCAGTTAGGTTGGCTTCAAGTCTTTGCTATTGTAAATAGTGCTGCAATGAACATATGTATGCTTGTGCTTTCCTAGTAGAATAATTTATAATCCTTTGGGTATATACCCAGTAATGGGATTGCTGGGTCAAAGAGTATTTCTAGTTCTCGATCCTTGAGGAATCATCAAACTGTCTTCCACAATGGTAGAACTAATTTACACTCCCATCAACAGTTAAAAGTGTTCCTGTTTCTTCACAGCCTCACCAGCATCTGTTGTTTCCTGACTTTTTAATGATCACCATTCTAACTGGAATGAGATGGTATCTTATTGCAGTTTTGATTTGCATTTGTCTCATGTTCAGTGACAATGAGCTTTTTTTCATGTTTCTTGGCCGCATAAAAGTCTTCTTTTGTGAAGTGTCCGTTCATATCCTTTGGCTTTGGCTAAGATGAAGTGTAGTATCTGTTCTTATCAGTTTAATACACTACATTCTTACAATTAACTAAGCTAGAGAAAAGAAAATGCTATTAAGATAATTATAAGTAAGATAAAACATTTATCATTTATTAAGTAGAAGTGGATTATTATACAAGTCTTCATTTTAGAGTAAGGGCTGGAGTAGGAGAAAGAGTAGGGTTTGGTCTTGCTATGTCAGGGGTGGCAGATAAAGAAGAGGTAGAGGAGTTGAAAGGGAGTTGGGAGAAGCAAGCACACTTGGTATAACTTTCAACAAAAAAAAGTCTGCAAATTAAGTTGGAACTTATGCATTCCAATGTATGTCATTCAAGAGTCAACTGTATTTAATACGTTATTTTTTTTAAATAATAGAATAAAATTAAATTAGATAATAATTAAAAAAATAATTTCAAACATAAAGAGAATTCATAAGAGTATTTTTAATTAAATGTATGCTGAGATAAAAGTACTCAGAGTTAATTTGTTTTAGAGTATGGTATGTGTTTTGTTTCATGAGCTGCATGCTAAACTTAATATTTTGTAAAAATTATTTTAAAAGTTAAAGTAAACTAAAAAGAGATATTTAAGTAGTGGTGTTACATAATTTAAATACTCAAGAAAACTAAAATTTGAAAATTGTTCTACTTGTAAGATTTTACTTTGAAAAATATATTTATCAATTATATGCTATAACTTGATCATAGAATTGTCTTTTCCTTCATTCTCCTCCATACGTTAAATACTCTGCATATTTCAAGGATATTGGAATGGAAACAGAGCTTAATAATAATTGTGCCTAACTTCATAACATATCAAATAAAGAATCCTACAGAAAGTGACTGACTTGTTCATGCTTATATAGTTAGCCATCATTAATTCCAAAATTTATTGTTTAAAATGGAAACAGTTGTATATAATCTCTTCATTATACAAAGAAGCCATTGGAACTTAAGTGTAAAAAATTAATACACTGATATTTTTATTAAATATGTGAACCATCACATAGTATTTTTAGAGTTAAAGTGTACCAGGAAAAGCTGATGCACAAAGATGCACATTGTATACATGTGTGTACATACATGTATATAGTGAAAATGTATAATTTAAAACATCTGGCACCTATGATTAATCAAGCTTTGGTGATTTTTAAAAATTCAAGAGATGTATGCGCAATAACATACATATTGTTAGATTCTGATTAAAGACATAAAGGTAACATGAAATGGAAAACAACATACCTTTATAATAATCCAAAGGAGGTACATCTATATTCTTATGCCGCATTGAATAAAATAAAAGACAAAGCCATTAAATCTCTATTGTAACAATATTTTTATTTTCTTCTTAGTAGGAAATTACTATAATATATTAAGTTTTCTGACATTCCAGAAATTCTCTCTTTAACACTAATAATAATAATAATGATTCTACAGTTTTATAGATAATTTGTCTTCCAAGATACTCTGTGTTTTAGTATAAATTGCCTCATCTATTCTAACAACATTCCTGTAAAGACAGTGAGGTCAGTCATTATCTTCATTTGCTGGTGATGTAAAGGGAGCAAAGTGAAGCTAAAAGACTCGCAGGGTAAGTGCCAAAAGTGAGTTTAGAATCTAGGTACGAATTCTCAGTGTTCATACTTTTTAAATAATTAATCACCCTTTTTTCATATTTCCTTCCAATAAGGTTACCAAAATCCAGGAATTAAAACCCCCAAAATATTGTTGAAAGAAAATATCTAAATTAATGCAGATATTCCATAATCATAAATTATTCTAAAATTTCTATATTAAATACATAGGCGAAATTATATATATTTTATATATATATATATATATATATTTTAAGACGGAGTCTTGCTCTGTCGCCAGGCTGGTGTGTAGTGGCGCAATCTCAGCTCACTCAACCTTCGCCTCCCGGGCTCAAGCAATTCTTCCACCTCAGCCTCCCGAGTAGCTGAGACCGCAGGCATGCACCACCACACCCGGCTAATTTGTCTACGTTATTTTTGGTAGAGACGGGGTTTCACCATGTTGGCCAGGATGGTCTCTATCTCTTGACCTTGTGATCCGCCCACCTCAGCCTCCCAAAGTGCTGGGATTTCAGGCGTGAGCCACTGCACCCGGCCAGCTGAGATAATTTTGAAGAAGAATAAATAATTTATAAGACACCAATTCCTTATTTCAAAACTTACTACACAATTAGACTAATAATGGCAATATGGTATAGTATAAAAAAGACACACAAATTGGTCAAGATTTCCAGAAATTCATTCATTCATTTAGAGTCATCTGACTTTTTAACACGGTAGCCAAGGTAATTTATTAAATATTTTCAATAACTAGTGCTGTGACATGTAGACAACTGTGTATGCAAAAGCATCACTTGGATTCCAAACTCACATCAGCCACAAAAAAATTACCAAAAATGTCAACAGGTATAAATGTAAGAGCCTGAAAGAGAGCCAAATCAAGAATGAACTGCCATTCACAATTGCTACAAAGATAATAAAATACCTAGGAATACAACTTACAAGGAACGTAAGGGACCTCTTCAAGGAAAACTACAAACCACTGCTCAATGAAATAAGAGAGGACAC
>CM052648.1:147445716-147488278 GCA_028533165.1 Leontopithecus rosalia | reverse complement strand
GCAATTCTCCTGCTTCAGCCTCCCGAGTAGCTGGGATTACAGGCACGCACCACCATGCCCAGCTAATTTTTGTATCTTTAGTAGAGACGGGGTTTCACCATTTCGACCAGGATGGTCTCGATCTCTTGTCCTCGTGATTCACCCGCCTCGGCCTCCCAAAGTGCTGGGATTACAGGCGTGAGCCACCGCGCCCGGCCTTAAAGTGAATTTTTTGTACATATAAATTTGTATATGCATATGTATACACACATAGTGTGGTTAAATTGAGTCTCCTGGAAAGATTTGTTGAAATCCTGACCACAGTAATTGTGAATGTGATGTTATTTGGAAACAGGGCCTTTGTAGTAATGAGTTCATTTAAGATGGGGATCTCATATTAGACCAGTGCGGGCTGTATACTGGATATTACTTGTATCATTATGAGAGGAGACACAGAAACACAGGGGAGAATGCTATGTGAAGACAGAGACAGAGACTGGAAAGTGTGTTGACAAGCCAAGGAACATCAAAGATTGTCAGCAGCCACCAGAAGCTGCAAGAGTGGCCAGGGACAGATTCTTCCTCAGAAATTCAAGAAGAAACCAAATGTTGTTGACATCTTGATTTTGGTCATCTAGCTTTCAGAACTGTCCTTCTACATTATGATAAAAGAAAAACTTCATCTGAATTAAATTTAAAAGCATTTAGTTGAGCAATGAACCATTCACAAATAGGGAAGCCTCCTGAGCCACAGTATGTTCAGACTCCAGTACAACTACATGGTGGAAGAAGATTTATGAACAAAAAAAGGAAAGGAAAGTACGGAAAATGGAAGTGAGGTACAGAAACACCGGCTTGGCTACAGTGCACTGTGTGCCTTATTTGAACAGTTGGCTACAGTTGATTGGTCAAAACTCAGTCATTGGCAAAAGTATAGGCTATGGTCTGTTTACATCTTCACTTTTCATAGTTCACAATGTACAAAGAAACCTTTAGACCAAAGTTAAAATATGTAAGGAGTCAGCTTTAGGCTAAACTTAACACTACCAAGTATGTGGTAATTTGTTTTTGGCAGTCCTAAGACACTATAAACACACACATGTGCATGCATACATACATGTGCATATGCATGTATATACATAGACATCATTAGGATTATAAACAATATAAATGATTATGCATGTATGGGTATATATAGATGCATATACATACACATATATGTGATCATGAAAATTTAATTCATTGACTTGCAAATCATGCCAGAAAGAAAATTTATCCATAAATAGAAACATATGTACATAATCAAATCAAATATATTATCCTTCAAATGTACACATCATGGCATAATTCTCAAACCAAACATACAATCAACTGAAAAGATAATTTTCTAACTATGTTTACATTATAATGTCCTAAATATATGAAATAGATAAAAACTGTATGTAATCTAGACCAAAAATAAACTTTCACAAATACAATTTTTAAAGCTTATTATTACATATGGACCCTGAAAGAATTTTGATGCGGTGTATAACAAATTTTCAGCAGTTGCATCTCTGAAAGATACTAAAGAAAGATGCAACTAGAAAATAATAAATATAAGGGCAAATATAGTAGTGCTAACACTAAAGTATTTATGAATTTGATACTATTTTTCTAAAATTTTAAAGTACATTATGTTAAAGAAAGTATTTGGTACATGGTAAAAACTTAAGAAATACTTCTTCAATGATTAAATTATCAAATTAAAAATTATTAAACTCAATATATTTGTATTAAAGTTATTGTTATGAACACAAAGAAGAAAACAATCAATGTTGATATTTTTATAATGATATTATATTATATAAAATATATTCCCTAGATTTATATAGAAAACATAATTTTTAAATCAACTTAATATTAAGGCTACTGAAATTTTAGGCTTGTTTTCTTTTTTTAAAATATGTGTCATTTTAAGCTAATATAAAAAACATTTTCAATAAAGATTATATTTTATATTAAATATTTATAACTTTTTGTTATAATAGAATATCTTATAAATATATATAGAAGTATAGAATACTAAATAGTAAATTTAATTATTTCACTTTCAAGAAAGATTGAATTTCTTAATATAATTACATCATATGTTACACTTATACATGATCATTTTCAAACACACACTGTTGATAGCACCTCTTCCTCTCTTTGTGTGTCTCTATGTGTGTCTATACGTTAATTTCAATAAATTACTCTTTGGTAATTACTAAAATAAGCTTTAAAATATTTATAAGAAATATATTTCTAATTTTCAATATTCTTCTTCAATTACGTTCTTTTAAGTATAGTTTCTCAGAAGTAGCAACTAGACAAAATAGGCAAAAAGACAGATGCGAATCTATAGGTATCATGTTAAAACCAATCATAAACATACTATGAATGAGTGCTGAGTTATATACCAGGCTGGCTTCAAAAATGATTATCAAACTGTGTAAGGATAACTGAAACCAGTAACAGAGTAAACACTGTGTTAGGATAATAGGGTTCTGACAGTGCAGATGCCTTCCAGCTGAATCATTTTTCCATTCCTGGAAGATTTTGAAATGGAGAATTAAGCATTGTCTACCTCAGGGTTACTCAGTCAGAATGTATTTCTGCAGATGAGCTTGCTGATATGACACAGAAACGCACAGTGATAATTCTTAGGAGTCCCAGTGCTTGCAGGCATGAGTCCTGCACATTGAGCAGGCTGGGTCAATGCTACATCCCCAGTATGCTCTAGACAACGACAAATAGAAAACACCGTGTAGCTGTAGAACAATACCTGATGGGAAAATAAGCCAACCATTATACTGTGGTGTCTTATGACACGATTGAGAAATGAATCCCTTAGGGGGCCTGTGAGAAATTCATAAATATGTAAAACAGTTAAGTTTTTGGAAAGTATATTACTTTGTGGGATTAGATTTAGAAACAGGGAAGACTATAGTTTTTTTTATATATACAAGAGCTTTGTGACTGAAAAGACTTTTGATAAATAGCACAAACATAATGGCAAATGGCAAATCAGGAGATGCAATCTATGAATTGCCATCTAGCTGGTGTAATTGCAACATTGATTTTTGTAAGTGCATCCAAGTCAGTCATGTTAAGAATCTGCTATTTCTTCAATTAAACCATAGTGCAGGAACATACCTACTTATTTTCATGCTGAATTTTTAATTCTCTAAGTTGACTTCCTTCAGCCCGCAGTACACAAAGAACATCCTTGCCCTTGTCTGTATACAAGTTTTCCCAGACAAGGCAGACAATTCTAGCTTTACTCAAACATAATATATATCAGATGATTATTTATTCTATTGCCTCAAATAGTACTAAATATTCCAAACTGAAATGTAAATGGTTTGAAATGATTTGTTTTTAGAATTATGCATGCCCCATAATCCACACACAGATAAGAGAGATTTACCCATTTCTGTGAACATAATTCTATTTTACTATGCAATTCTGAAAATGAACTCTCAAGCTATAAAACAACCAAACGAATGCATGTATAAATGCTTTATCTCTTCAAAAATATTGTATTAATCAAGTTTTTAGTACTTGCAGCAGGTATTGTAGTGCTTTGAGCATAATAGACACTCCAAAAGTGTTGACTCCACAATTCCATTTAACCATAGAGAAATGCCTTAGACAAAATTTGAGAACAGAATCTATAGTTTATATAAATAAACATAATGCGATGTAGCTGTGCTGTGGTGTGAAGACGCATTAATAAGCAGATAATAATATGACCAAACTGTGTAAGTGCCAAGGGATTCTTTACAAATTCTTATAAACTATCACAAGGAAACAAAGCAAAATACACTTTCTCTTTTTTTTTTTTTTTTTTTTTTTTTTGAGACGGAGTTTCGCTCTTGTTACCCAGGCTGGAGTGCAATGGCGCGATCTCGGCTCACCGCAACCTCCGCCTCCTGGGTTCAGGCAATTCTCCCGCCTCAGCCTCCCGAGTAGCTGGGATTACAGGCACGCGCCACCGGGCCCAGCTAATTTTTTTATCTTTAGGAGAGACGGGGTTTCACTATGTTGACCAGGATGGTCTCGATCTGTTGACCTCGTGATCCACCCGCCTCGGCCTCCCAAAGTGCTGGGATTACAGGCTTGAGCCACCGCGCCCGGCCAAAATACACTTTCTTTTTAAAAAAACTGAAACAATTGCCATGCACATATGCTGTACATGAGAAAAGCATAGAGGATTCTTTAAACTCTTGGAAACTTACAAATACTATTTTTTCTCAACAATAACAAGAAAACACTTAACATTTTAATTTTCTTAACTGAAATATTTGAAAACAAGATAAACTCTGTAATTCTGAGTTATCAGGGATAATTTAGCAAGACATACATAAAATAAGCAAAGACAAAAGTCAATTGATTATTAAATGTTAACATTATAAATATAAATTTAATGATAAATACAGGTAAACAGAGGTAAGAAGATTAAACAATTTAGACATTAAAAAGTTGACTAGTTCTCCTTTAAGAGGTCCTTCACATCCCTCGTAAGTTGTATTCCTAGGTATTTTTTTTTTGCAGCAATTGTGAATGGGAGTTCACTTATAAGTTGGCTCTCTATTATTGGTGTATGAGAATGCTTGTAATTTTTGCTCATTGATTTTTATATCCTGAGACTTTGCTGAGGTCACTTATTAGCTTAAGCAGTTTTTGGGCTGAGAAGATGGGGTTTTCTCTATATATACAATCATGTCATCTCCAAACACAGAAAAATTGACTTCCTCTCTGCCTATTTGAATATGCTTTATTTCTTTCTCTTGCCTGGTTGCCCTGGCCCATACTTCCAATACTATGTCAAATGGGGTGGCAACAGAGGGCATCCTTGTCTTGTTCTGATTTTCAAAGGGAATGCTTCCAGCTTTTGCCCATTCAATATTATATTTGCTTTGGGTTTATCATAGATAGCTCTTATTATTTTGAGATATGTTCCATTAATACCTAATTTATTGAGTGTTTTTAGCATGAATGGCAGTTGAATTTTATTGAATGCCTTTTCTGCAAGAGATGATAATACGTAATTTATTGAGTGTTTTTAGCATGAAAAGCTGTTGAATTTTATTGAAAACATTTTCTGCATCTATTGAGATAATCATGCGATTTTTGTCATTGGTTCTGTTTATGTGATGAATTACATTTATTGATTTGCATAAGTTGAATCAGCCTTACATCCCCAGGGTTGAATCTTACTTTATCAAGGTGGATAAGCTTTTTCCTGTGCTGCTGGATTCTGTTTGCCAATATTTTATTGAATATTTTTGCTTCCATGTTCATCAAGGATGTTGGCTTATAATTTTCTTTTTTTGTTGTGTCTCTACAAGGTTTTGGTATCAAGATAATTTCGGCTTCCTAAAATGAGTTAAGGGGGAGGCCCACTTTTTCTATTGTTTGGAGTAGATTCAGAAGAAAAGGTACCAGCTTCCTTTTTGTATCGCTGATAGAATTCAGCTGTGAATCCATCTGGTCCTGGGCTTTCTTTTTTTTTAAAATTTGGTTGATGGGCTATTAATTACTGCCTCAATTTCAGAACTTGTTATTTAGTCTTGGGAGGGTATATGTGTCCAGGAATTTAAACATTTCTTCTAGATTTTCTGGTTTATTTGCATATATTCTTGTTTATACTATTCTCTGATGGTAGTTCATATTTCTGTGGGAGAAGTGGTAATATTTCCTTTATCATTCTTTATTGTATCTATTTGATTCTTCTCTCTTTTCTTCTTTAATAGTCTGGCTAGTGGTCTATCTATTTTGTTAAGCTTTTCAAAAAACCAGCTCCTGGATTCATTGATTTTTTTTTTTTTGGAAGCTTTTTCATGTCTCTATCTCCTTCAGTTATGCTCTGAAGTTATTTCTTGTCTTCTACTGGCTTTGGAATTTGTTTGCTCTTACTTCTCTAGTTTTTTAAACTGTGATATTAGAACTTTACCGCTTTCTGATGTGGGAATTTAGTGCTATAAATTTCCCTCTAAACACTACTTTAGCTGTGTCTCAGAGATTCTGGAAAATTGTGTCTTTGTTCTCACTGGTTTAAAAGAAGCTATTTTATTTCTGCCATAATTGTGTTATTTACCCAGTAGTCATTCACGAGCAAGTTGTTTAGTTTCCATGTAGTTGTGCAGTTTTTAGTAAGTTTCTTAATCCTAAATTCTAATTTGATTGCACTGTGGTCTGAGAGACTGTTTGTTATGATTTCCATTCTTTCATATTTGCTGAGAAGGGTTTTACTTCCAATTATGTAATCAATTTTAAAGTAAGTGCTATGTGGTGCTGACAAGAATGTACATTCTGTTAATTTGGGGTGGAGAGTTCTGAAGATATTACCTATGTAACAAACCTGCATGTTCTGCACATTTAAAGTATAATTAAAAGAAGAAGATGAAAAAGAAGCTGACTTAATATTTAAAATTAAAGTAACAAAATAATTTATCACATTCTTGGAATTGTTAATGTCTTTTGAGAAATAATCTGTAAATAAATGTGACAGAATAAGTTTACAGTTTGAACAGGAGTCTTCTAGTGCTCCTCCTTTTCTTGGTTTACAGTCCTTCAAACACATAACAGAATTGTACCTTCTTGCAAGTAGGTGGAGCTGTGTTACTAGTTCTGGTCAGCAGCTATAAAAATTATCATCACGGTACAGTGATGATAGATATGGCCTTCTGCGTCAAAACATTTAATTGATAGTTGAAGACCCAAGTGCTCTCCTCACCATATGTGGTGGTGAAGAGATCTGGTAATCCAGATGCTCCCATTACCTGACGATAGGTCTTCCTCAGAGTATTTTAAAGTGATGATGTAAAGTAGAATTATCTACCAAACCATGATAGATTTATAGCATAAGTACTAAAATTGTATTGTATTTAGCCACTAAGATTGGAATTGTTGGTTACCATAGATTAATCCAGTCTAATGTAATCAATCCACAGGTGCTACATAATTGGAATGGGTCTAGTCTAGCTTCCTTCAGAGGCTTAATCCTCACATGTTGAAAATTTTCAAAATAAAAATAATAAAAGCTTCAGCCTTGTATGATGATAACTTTTTGCACTTTATAAGAATAGTTTGAAAAATTAACATTCAAAGTAATTGTTTCAAATGAGATCAGATAATTAAGTATTCAAAAAAGCAAAACAATACAAAAGGAAATATAGACATATGAATATTTTCTCATTCATAAGAAATATAATATTTATTATTATATAATATCGTTATTGTTCTTTTGTTTTCTTATTTGTACCTAAAAAGTACAAACAAGAAAACAATAAGAAGCTAAATGATTAATAAATTAATGAATCAGGCTTATATAAGTATATACATATAATATCTGTGTAATGTACACATATTACGTATACATATGTAGAAGTATAAATACATATATAACATCCTGCTATCCCCAATTATAATTTCATAGCAAAAATGTGGAACAAGAAGCTGAAAAAAAATACTACTACCTTGAAAAATTTGTCCAAGGAGAGGAAAATTATGTAGAACAAAAAATGGTCATGAAGGTCACTTCATGCACATGTTCAGTGATTGATGGTATACTTTTGAAGACTTTCCTGCAAATCAAGAAAAAATGTGTTATAAAGAGATCACAAGAGTGTAATGAATTATAGTTAGAAAGTAAGAAAAGATTGTGTAGTTCAGTTCATGACAGGATTCATAGAAAAGGGAACCTAAATATAGAAAGTTAAAATGCCCATGATATTAATGCTGTGTCCTTGAAGGGAGAGAGGTAGAAAACGGGGTGTATACCTATATACACACAAAGTCCCTAATGCATATGATAAAATCTTTAAAAATTTTTGGAAAATTAGTATACAAAAAATATTTTGCAAAGGTATATTACACAGACACCTTATCCCTTGTACTGGCCATACTTCTGAGAAGCTAAAATCAAAAATAATCCTCTTGTGCATTAAATTTAATACTTTAACAGTTATTTTCTATGCATTATCATTTGGAATATCGATTGTGAAATTAGTATTTTTAAGAAAGCATAGAAATGTTTTATGCTGTAACTTTTTAAACAGTTAAAATATTTAAATATTTAAGATAAACTAAAAATATTTTAAATGGTTATAAAATAAGTGATGGACACTGACATACAAAGTCAAATTTATTTACAGATTATGACATCATGGTACAGATATTTCTGGGTCTGTGAGGTATTACTGGAAAAAAATCATACCCAATTTTATAAGTGGTATATTTCCATGTGAACTTGTATGCATTTGTGTAAATACATGTTTACATGTGTGTATGTATGTTTTGGCAAGTACCAAATATAAACATTTTATGATATGTTAGTTTATCTTATCCTACTGTCCATGTTAATCCATATGTGTAAGATATTAACGATTTTGATAAAGTATTGTTAGAAAATAAAAAATGCATATAATGGAAGAAAAAGGTCTCAGACACAAATTCTTTTGCAAAGTATGACTAGAAAAAAAATACATTCAATTGGAAAGACAATATATTTTCAAACTATTTTTTGGAAGAAACAACTTTATCTACTACATACACATATCTCTGTAAAAATAAAGCTAAGACATAAAATTTGCTTTACCGTGAAATTCAAAGGAATGGAGATAAGTTATAAAGAAATGCTCATAAGAATGACAACTTCAGTTTGGGTTTTCTTTGCCTAATCCACTGATGACCTAACAAAAACTTAGTGTTGTTTTATTTTAAGAACTGACCTTCTATCAACCTTGGCATTTGAGTAATGATGGAAATGATGGATACGTGAAGGAAGAGAATTTCTTTCCTTAATGTACATTGTACAACGCTAAAAAATCGTCATATCAAACAATTTTATAATGGAGAAACAGAAACTGAAGGATTCAATAAATCTTATTTATCCCTTGTCACCTCCTGCTTATTAGCAACCTCAAATTTAAGTCTAGGCTACCTTATGGTAAGAGTAGCAGAAGTTGCATAATCTTTGGAGCCCTAAAGTTGTGCATTTGCATATCAAACCCTGAGCCCACAATATAAAATTATAGGTGTTATTAATAACAATACATTTTTTTAGTTCAAATTTGCCATCTTTGTAAATCAGTTATGTTAGAATGTATGATTCAGAGCTAATTTAAAGATCTGGATATTCTAGAATTTCTAAGGATATATGTTTTAGCATAGGCATTTCTCCTTGAATAAAGCCCTTAAAATAAAAATAATATTACTGTTGTGATTATCAGTGCAAAATGTTATTCTGTATGTTACTCGGCACTTTTTTGACTTGAGTGTATATAGTTTTAAATAGGGACTCAGCGAAAATGAATTATGTCAATATAACTACATTCATCTCTTGAAAAGCAGGATCTGAGGCATGGGAAATGAATGACCAATGATGGGACAATTTAAGGGTCCATGCATGAGAGGAAAAAAAAGTCAGAATTTCCTTTCCTTTATGCTGACTTCTTTTACAATTTCAAATGAATGACTGATAACAAATTAATGTGATAGAGGCATAATATTCTTTTTATCAGATAATAATGAGAGAGGCTTTGATAACACATAAGGAAAAAATGTGGAAATTTAGGTGACATTAAAATTTAATTATATCTGTTTCTTATCATTTTGTATTTTTACATAATTCAACTGATCATTCAGCTTATTTAGAGTTTTTACCAAGACAATATTTTAGTAGTACCAAATAATTGCTATTAAGCTGTCGGATAATAAACATTTTTCGTAAATATTTAGATTCATTACTTTACTCACAGATACTCAATATATTTTAAGGTAGCTAGGCTTTCAAATGAATTTGAGCACTATGAATTGATTTCTATCAAGATATTCAGTTTGTAAAATATGATTATGCAATCCATCTCCCAAATGAATGCTTTCCATAAATCTGGATATTTACAAAAGAGGAAGAAATTTAAAATGCCCTTAATAAATGCAAATATGTATATTTAGTCTAACTATTAGTAGGTGTTAATAGACCAATGTGTTTATTTTATTTTATTTTTTAATTATCAACAGCAAATATACAATAGCAAGCAACAGCAGCAACCTTGTAATCTTAAGACTCTATGATCTAAGGCTTTTAGTGTGTATATATTCAATAAGTAATCACATAAAATCATGACATTAAAGGCAAACAAACTAGAACAAAACAACAACGTAAGAACAAGATCTACAGCCTTCACAAATAACATTTGTCAGTCATTTCCACTTAATTCTTTTTCACAGAAAGCAAATTAATGAAAGAAATTGAGGCCAGTGACCTTCTCCCCTTTCACTCTCTCTTTCATTTTTCATTTCAGTCTCTCAAGAGTCATGCTTGACACAGAGATCTTAAACAGTTGAGGTTAAAAGTCCTACAATGACTATGATCTCATCTTGCCCAGTATTGATTATTTATCCTGTTCACAATAATCATATGAGTTGATTAGAGAGTAATTCAAATTTTTCTTTACATTGTTAACTTCACTCCGGGAGAGAAAAAGCTGACCTTGGTCCTGTAGTTTTGCTCAAAGTTCAAGAGGAACAGAAGGAAAAACTGGTTTAGTCTTTACACCATCTCAGCAAGTATCTCTCCCCAACTTGTTTCTAGCCTTTTGGGAAACTAAGCGATCTATTCCTGTTTTTAGAGACTAATATATTTTTAACCAGATTCAGCAGTAATGAATAGAACTACCAAAATGTAAATAAAAGTTACTTTGAACAAGCAGCTAAAGGGTAGTTTTTTAAATCAAAAAGTCCACTCATGTACTCCAGCATCTTAGCCAAACACACAGTTCTTCTCTAACCCTATTTTCCTATAATAATAATTACTATAATTAAGGTGTCATTGGATTTCCAGACTGCTAGATATCAGAGATAAAAAATACGTTTAAACTCAGAAGAATGTTGCTGCCATCTGAGCACTCAGGTGTCTTTAGAAACTGCTCTTTATCCTCCTGGTGAGAAATCTGCTATTGCCTCTGTATAAACAACAGAATGAGAGTCATGATCTGATGCACTTGCTATACGTAGTGCATCACTTTAAACGTCTGAGACGTTTAAAGCCACAACTGGTAATTTATTTCACTGTGAGTATACGTAAGTATATAATTTGCAAACTGTACTTTAAAGGTAGTGTCATATTTTGAAGAACTTAACTTTAAAGCACAGGGAGGGCTGTGTTACACTAGTGGTAAGAAAAAAAAAGATTAAAAAAGAAAGTATGGTAAGAATGAAGACGCAAATTTTAACATATCAGACCGCACATAGCTAGCTTCGTGTACACATTAACTTTCTAGATGTGAAAATAGTTTCATGTGTGGAATGATGGGGAGGTGTTTTAAGTTTGGGATAGGAAGAGAAGTGGTAAACTTTTGTCATTAGACTATTGGAAAGCTTTTTTGAGTACAGCCAATTCTTGTTGTTTAATAAAATTGAGCAAGCAGAATCTATTAAGATCATAAACTTTGCATTATGACAGAAATGTAAGACTTTCATCATGTAATTTTGTGGACAACAGGGTCCAATTGCATCACTTATGATAGAAGAAATGCCGAAATAGCTTTGGACCTTGAAGTATGCGAATGATACCCAAGGGCTGTGTGTCATTTTTCTGTTATCTATAACATGAAGTACACGGATGGGAATTCTTTTTGATTATAGGGTGTTTGCATGTGTGCAAATAGTAGCAGTACAGGAAGAGGAAATAAGTTGAAAACTAAAATCAGCTTTGAGTGCAACTATTTTTACTACCAACCTGTTACTGAAATTATAATGTTTCAGATATTCCTGCATTTTATTTAAATGTTCTAGCAACAGTAAGCCTTTTATGTCCCTCAAAGACTTCTAAATTCTAATTAAATTCCTGGATTTGTTTCCAAATTGGAAGTAGTGTCTTTTTTAACAAGAGAAGATTATTACCAAATAATCATTGGTAATAATCAAATTATTTTATTATTTTCTCTAAAATAACTACTATGTCTTGTTGCAGAATATAATTAATAGCTGTGGCGAGCAGAACTTTCACAAGTGCTACTACATTTTGTGTGTGTGTGTGTGTGTGTGTGTGTGTGTGAAACGATTTTCTATTAGTCAGCTATTAATAAAACTGCTGAATTTATCCAAGTACTTATTACAAATTAATGGTCTTCTAACTTCATACTAACTATAAGCTTACTCTTCTTATTGCTTCACATTTGAATTATTTAAAGTTCTTTTTTTCTATTAGAGCCCTTAAATTACAAAGACTGGGAACAGACTCATGAGTATGAAAAGAATGGACACAAAGAACAAAGACCACTCAGCTTTAGATAGTCTACTTTAAACTCCTTGAAACTAGACACAAAGATTCAGCAAATATCTTCTCATGGACTTCCTCCTTCTGAGACTCATGTAGAACTCTGGCAAAGAGGTGATTTACTCACTATAGTAACTTCCTTTGATGGCTAACTTATTCTGGTTACCATTTGTAAGAGTCAATAGTTACGAGTACTTTTACATGTTCTGAAAAGAAATTTCTAATGATCTT
This sequence comes from Leontopithecus rosalia, assembly GCA_028533165.1. Lineage (NCBI taxonomy): Eukaryota > Metazoa > Chordata > Mammalia > Primates > Cebidae > Leontopithecus > Leontopithecus rosalia. The sequence goes on along the minus strand of CM052648.1, from coordinate 147,475,758 downwards.
TTTGGTTCTTCCATTTTTAAAATATGAGCCAGGAGCGATGACTCATGACTGTAATCTGAGCACTGTGGAGCCAAGGCAGCAGGATTGCTTGAGCCCAGAGTTTGAGACTAGCCTAGGCAACATAATGAGATCCCATCTCTATGGAAAGTAAAAGAAATTGCTGGGTGTGGTGGTGTGTGCCTGTAGTCCCAGCTGCTCAGGGGACTCAGGTGGGAGGATCGCTTGAGTTCAGGAGTTCAAGGTTGTAATGAGCTGTGATCCAGCCACTGCAGTTCAGCATGGGCAAAAAGGAATAATTTGTTTAAAAGGAAGGAAGGAAGGGAGGGAGGGAGGGAGGCAGGGAGAGAGGGAGAGAAAGAAAGAAACAAAGAGATAAAAGGGAAGGAGGGAAGAAAAGAGGGAAGGAGGGAAGGAAGGAAGGAAGGAAAGAAGGAAAGAAGAAAAAGAAAACCATGCACAATTAGTATTAGAAATTGTTTAACTCTCAAATATAGAGCTAATGGGGCTACATTTTAACATTTCAGATGGGGCATGGTGGCACACACATCTAATCCCAGTACTTCGGGAAGCAGAAGAGGGTAGATCACTTGAGGTCAGGAGTTGGAAAGCAGCCTGGCCAACATAGTAAAACCCTGTCTCTGCTAAAAATACAAGAATTAGCAGGGTGTGGTGGTGAATGTTTGTGGTTCCAATTACTCAGGAGGCTGAGGCAGGAGAATCACTTGAACCCGGGAAGGTAGAGTTTGCAGTGAGCGGAGATCACACCACAGCACTCCAGCCAGGGTGACAGAGTGAGACTCCATCTCAAAAAAAAAATTATAAATTCTGTGTGTGTATCAATTTTATTTCAAAAAAAATTTCCTGAGATATACAAATATATGACTATCTATTTAGGGTGATAATTTACTTTTCACTGGATCCAGCTCCATAACAACTCTAAGTAAGTATTTTCTATTCTCAGAAAGATGGGTATGATACAACTGGGGATTTACATAAGAAGTATAGAGGATGGCTTACAAATGTGTTTTCCTTTATGTAGGCTGTATCACTTTGTTAATTGTTTCCTTTGCTGTTCAAAAGCTTTTTAGGTTGATGTAATCCCACTTGTCAGTTTTTGCTTTGATTGCCTGTTCTTTTGAGGTCTTTCTCAAGAAACCTTTGTCCATTGCCCCAATGTTTTCTTATAATACTTTCATAGTCCCCGGATTTCACATTTAAGTCTTTAATCCATTTCAATTTGATTTTGTTTATTGTAAGAGACAGGAGTTTAGTTTCATTTCTCTTTTTCCACACGGATATTTAGTGTGGCCAGCTTTATTAATTGAAGAGACATTCCTTTCCTCAATGTATGTTCCTGCTGCCTTTCTTGAAAGTTTGTTGGCTTTAAAGGCATAAGTTCATTTATAGGTTCTTCATTTTGTTCCATTGTTCTATGCGTCTCTTATTTATTTATTTTTTTTTAGAGTTTCGCTCTTGTTACCCAGGCTGGAGTGCAATGGTGCAATCTCGGTTCACTGCAACCTCCGCCTCCTGGGTTCAGGCAATTCTCCTCCTCAGCCTCCTGAGTAGCTGGAATTACAGGCACACGCCACCATGCCCAGCTAATTTTTTGTATTTTTAGTGGAGACAGGGTGGCACCATGTTGACCAGGATGGTCTCGATCTCTCAACCTCATGATCCACCCGCCTCGGCCTCCCAAAGTGCTGGGATTACAGTATCATGCTCATTTGGTTACTGTAGGTTAGTAGTATATTTTAAGTCAGGTAATGTGGTAACCTCCAGTTTTATTCTTTTTGCATGGATTGCTATTTGGCATTTTCTTGTGGTTGCATAGGAATTTAGGATTAATTTTACTATTTTTGTGAAGAATGGCACTAGTATTTTGATAGAAATTGCATAAAATCTGTAGATCACTTTGGATACTATGGACATTTTAACAACATTGATCCTTCCCCTAATCCATGAATATTAGAGAGTTTTCTATTTTTCATTATTTCTCTTCAATTTCTTTCATCAATGTTTTACAGTTTTAATATATTGTTCACTTCTTTGGTTATTGCTTTTCCTAGGGATTAATTTTTAGCTATTATAAAGAAAACAGCTCTGTTGATTTTTTTTTCAGGTTGTTCACTATTGGCATATAAAAATGTTACTGATTTTTGTATGTTAATTTTTATCCTGCAACTTTACTGAATTCATTTATCTATTCTGAAATGATTTTTTTTTTGGGGGGGGACAAGGTTTTTAGGTTTTTTTAAATGTAAGATCAGGTTGTCTGCAATCAAGGACAAATTGACTTCTTTCTTTCCAACTTGGATGTCCTTTATTTCTTTTTCTCTTGTCTGATTGCTCTGGCTAAGTATCTACAGTACTATTTTAAGTAAAAGTGTTAATGGATTAATAACCAGAATAAATAATTCAAACAATAGCAATAAACACAAATAATCTAATTATTTTAAAAAATGGGAAAAAGATCTGACATTTCTCTAAAGAAGACATACAAATGGCCAAGAGCTGCATGAAAAAGTGCTCAAAATTACTAAATATCAGGAAAATGCAAATCAAAACCAAAACAAAATATTTCAGGCCAGGTGCAATGTCTCACACCTGTAAGTCCAGCACTCTGGGAGGCCAAAATGGGTAGATCACCTGAAGTTAGGAATTCAAGATAAGCCTGGCTAACATGGTAAAACCCCATCTCTACTAAAAATACAAAAATTAGCAGGGCCTGATGGTGGGTACCTCTAATCTCAGCTACTCAGGAGGCTGAGGCTGAAGAATGGCTTGAAACTGGGAGATGAAGGTTGCAGTAAGCTGAGGTCGCAACACTGCACTCCAGCCTGTATGACAGAGCGAGACTCCATCTCAAATTTATATATATATATATATATATATATATATATATATATATATAATATATATATATAAATATATATTTATATTTTTATATATAATATAAATATAATAAATATTATATTTATATTTATATATATTATATTTATATATATTAATATATATATATTATATTTATATATATATTAATATATATATAATTTCGTTCCAGTTAAAAAGGCTGTTATCAAAAAGACAAAAAAAAACCCAGATGCTAATGAGGATGCAGAGAAAGGAGAATGCTTGTATACTGTTGGTAAAAATGTAACTTTTTACAACCCCTATGGAAAACAGTATGTAGTTTCCTCAAAAAATCACAACTAGAAATACCATATAACCCAGCAATCCCACTGCTGGAAATACGCTCCAAAGAAAGAAAATTAGCATATCAAAGAGATATCTGCACTCTCATATTTGTTGTAGCACTCTTTGCAATAGCTAAGATTTAGAAGTAACCTAAGTGTTCATCAATGGATGAATGGATAAAGAAGATGTGGTATATGCACACAGTGAAATACTGTTCCACCATAAGAAAAGAATGAAATACTGGGCTTTGCAGCAAATAAGCGAAATAAGTCAGGCACAGAAAAACAAATATCACATGTGTTCATGCTAATATATGGAAGCTAAATAAATTGATTCCATGAAAGGATGAAGTAGAATGATAGGGAAAAGGCTGGGAAGGGCGAGAGGGGGTGAAAAGAGGTTGGTTAGGGTACAAATATACAGTTAGATAGAAAGAATAAGTTCTAATGTTTGATACCTTTGTAGGGTGACGACAGTGAATAAAAATGTACTTTATAATTTAAGTAGCTAAAATAGAACATTTGGAATGTTTCCAACACAAACAAGTGATAAATGTTTGAGGTTATGGATATCCCAACTACCCTGTGATTTGATCATTACATATTGTATGTTTGTATCAATTTATCACATGTACCACATAAATGAGTACAGCTATTACATATCAGTTTTAAATACGGGAAAATATATCCAAAGCAATAAAAAAGGAAGAAATCTTATAATCTACTAAACAAAAAGTAAACGAGATTATTTCCTTAACTTCGTATCTCTGCTTTGACATCCCATCTCTGCTTTTCTACATATTCACTCTACTATGATTGTGTTATACATGATTAATATGATCTCACTTATAATGTTCTCATTAGTGCACATCTGTATTTTATCCTTATTGATGTTGAAGATTTTCAGTACATGGTAGCTCCAGGATCCTACGCACTGCAATCACTCATTAATTTGCCTTTCTTTGCTAAGGTTACTACTGTTTATTGTTTCCTCAATGTATTGCATTTTCCATAACTTCAAGCTTTTCACATACAGATGTTGCTCTAGCTATTTGTTAAAATAGTGAATAAACAAATTTTTGGAGAAACATGATATGCACTCTGTGTAAGGTCAATATTTACATAGCCCAAAGCCCCAAATTTAAAGTATAATTTTCCAAATAGAGCAGATGACACAAGAAGACTTTTTGAATTCTTCATATAAAATAATATGTTAAGAAACTCATATCACAGTTTTGCTATTAATAATAGTAATAATAATAATAGTGATGAAATAAGCAAACTGCTAAACATTTTTGTGTATAATCTCATATTATTCCAAAAGTTATTCATTATTATTATCTTTATTTTATAGAAAAATGTATCAAAGCTTTTTAAGGTTTCAAATTTTGTCCAGAGTTACGTGACTATGTAGGACTTGAATTTGAACCCAGGTCTGTATTGCTCATGTTGCTAAGCAACACCAAATATCACTAACTCCTTTGAAACATATAGGACTTTAAAAGATGCTAATAAAATGTATTTCAAGGATTTGCTTTAATGATATTTCTAGCTTAACACATATAGCTTCATTTCACAAGTATGCACTTAAAAGAAAATTAAGTTGAGTATCTTTTCTCATGTTTGAAACAATACAGGTATCAAACTAATAGCATAATTTTTGCCATTTTAGTAAAAATTTTTATAATGTTTGAATTTTATTTATATGTCTAAACTGTGTAATCTTGAAACATGTACTTTTATGTTTGCTTATTATGTTAGAAAATCATTTAAATAAATTATAGTTTATCCATAAGATTCTTGGATATGATTAAGATTTACAACACCATAATCTTCGAAGCACAAAATTCACAATACTTTCCTTATTTTTTTGCTTATTTGACTATTGCTTCTTCTACCAAGCACACTTCTACAGTAATTAGAGCAAAATAATGTATTCCCTTCTCTCAAAATTTATATCTATAAAAAATAAATATTAAAAATAAGTTAACATATAAAATGAATTAGGGAAGATATATTGTACCTCATTCTTTAGCATCTAATATTATAGAATAGGTATGTTTACAAAACTATACAGATAAAAATGCAATGACAGTCTTTGTTTTAAGTTATTATGATAAAAAATGATAGAAAGCACACAATTTGTGGTATTTCTCTTTCACTGTTTTTTTTTTCCTGGAGTGCTTGCATGTTTCTATCTTGCTTTATTTGTCTCATTCTAGTGCTAACTCTTACTGCAATTTCCACATGTTCCTATCTAGTCTTATTTTTACTAAGCATTACCTTGAGACTCATAGCTTATAACTATGAATCTCAAGGTAATGCTAAGTAAAAATCAGAGTCTTTCTCCCAGTTCTATGAGGAAGTTAAGAAACTTTACATCAAAAGTTTATGACTTAAACAGGAGTAATAGAACACAAAATAAAAACAAAAATAAAGAAACAAACAAAAACATGGCAGAAAAAGTTCTTAGTGTATCCATGAATACATTCACTTAAACAAAAAAACATACTGGTTGATACTTGAGAAGTAACAATAAAAGACAGTTTATGCTGACCATATATATATATAGAGAGAGATGGCATGCCCCTATTTAAACTGTCATGATATTGTTTTGATTATACAATTAAGACGTTGTCATTGTGTAGAAAGGGTTTGGTGGGAGACAATGATCCCTGGTTCTCTTATGTTTCTGTACATTTTGAGAGCTGGGACACTAATTCCTCATTGCCTTAAAAAAAAAAAACTATTAAATATCTTTTCAAGAATGTTTAGTGAGATGCCTTGGAAGATACAGTATTTCTTTCCATAGCAAAGAACAAATTTTCTGGGCTTGACATGCAGTATTGGTAACTTTCTCCCAGAAGAAAGAAGGTATGTTTACTGCCTATTACAAAAGTGGGTTTCTCTGAGTTTAAGGGACCTCTTCTATAAGTATTGCACTGCACGTGTGTGTCTCACCTGGCCCTCTTGACATCACTCTGCATGACAGCAGCTCAGCCTATTGTAATTTCTGAATAAGAACCTTTGTATCTGACCCAGGAGTCTTGTCTCTTCTATCAACATCGGTGTAATGGTGTCGGGCTAACTTGCTAGCTTTCAAGTAAACTGAAAAATCTCAGCTACATCATAGCTCTTTAAGAGGGCAGCTGAAACTAGACTCCTATCTCTCACCATAAACAAAAATCTCAAGATGGAATAAAGATGTGAATGTAAGACCCAAAACTGTAAAAATACTGGAAGAAAACCTAGAAAAATCTCTTCAAGATATTGGTCTAGGCAAAAAATTCAAGACTAATACTTCAAAACAAATGTGAGAAAAATAAAACTATACAAGTAGCACTTTATTAAACTTAAAAGCTTCTGTACAGCAAAAGAAATAATCGACAGAGTGAACAGAAAACCTGGAGAATGAGAGAAAATATTTGTACACAATGCATCTTACAAAGATCTAATATCCGGAATCTACAAACAACTCAATAGCAACAAAACATATCCCCATCAAAAAGTGGACAAACGATATGAACAATTTTTTACAAGAAGACATACACATGGCCAATAAGCATATGAAAAATGCTCAACATCACTAATCATCAGAGGAATGCAAATGAAAACAATAATTAGATACCATCTTACACCAGTCGGAGATTACTAAAAAGCAAAGAAAAACAGAAGTTGTCAAAGCTGCAAAGAAAAATGCTCATATACTGTTGGTGAGAATTTAAACTTGTAGAACCTCCATAAAAACAGTATAAAAAATTCTCAAAGAATTAAAAATATAACTACCATTAGATCCAGCAATACCACTACAAGGTATCTACCCAAAGGAAAATAAACCATTATATCAAAAAAAGAAAACCTGCAATCATGTTTATTGTAGAACTATTCACAATAAGAAAATTATAGAATCAGTCTAAGTGTTTATCGACAGATGATTGGAGATATATCTAGATAAATGGATAGATTTATAGATAGATGTACACCTAAATGTGTGTGTGTGTATATATATATGATGCTTGTATATAGATATATATAATTATGTAACTATATCCATATCTATACACAGGCATATATACACATACATCATGGAATGCAACTTAGCCGTAAAAAGAAAAAAATCATGTGTTTTTCAGCAACATGGAGAGAAATGGAGGCCATTATCTTAAGGGATATAACTCAACAGAATGTCAAAAAAATCACATGTTCTCATAAGCGTGAGCTGAATAATGTGTACATATGGACTTAATGTGTGTAATAGCAGATATTAAGTACTTGGAAAGATGGGAGAGTGGAAGGGGGTCGTGAAATGAGAAATTGCTTCATGGGTACAATGTACACTGTTTGGGTGATGGCTGCACTAAAAGCCTAAATTATACCACTACCAATTCATTCACGTAAAAACCAGCAGCTGTAACCCTCTAAATCTATACAAATAATAACAAAAAACAACAACAGCAAGTTATATCTTCTAGATTTCCTTGTTTACACAATAAGAAATGCTGAGAAAGTAATTCTTTGTCAGATACCATAACAACTAATTCAATAATGTCTGCCTGTAACAGCATCAAATAACACCGGAAGAACTGACTTTATGCACACATTTATGAGAACAGTTCATAAAAATTAGATCATTAACTTAAAATAGATTATATTACAAGAATGACAAGAATAAAAATTTGTTAAAAAAAATCTTTCTAAAAGGGAATGTTTTTCCAAACTATTCCAATTTCAATATCCATACAGGTAAAAGTTTGTGCTTTTACATCATCAGAGAAAAGTGTGAAGGCTATTATTTTGAAGCATTTGACTAGGAAAAAAACAAAACATAGAAATATAACGTACTGCCTTTTTTTCAAGGAGTACCAAGAAAACAAATTTGGGCACTTTGCTTTGCTTTGTATCTAGATTTAAAAATGTTTTTCCTATACACCAATATCAGACTTAAAGAGAGCCAAATCAAGAACAAACTGCCATTCACAATTGCTACCAAGAGAATAAAATACTTAGGAATACAACTAACAAGGAATGTAAGGGACCTCTTCAAGGAGAACTACAAACCACTGCTCAATGAAATAAGAGAGGTCACAAACAGATGGAGAAACATTCCATGTTCATGGTTAGGAAGAATCAATATCGTGAAAATGGCCATACTGCCCAAAGTAATTTACAGACTCAACGCTATCCCCATCAAGCTACCATTGACTTTCTTCACAGAAGTGGAAAAAAACCACCTTGAACTTCATATGGAACCAAAAGAGAGCCCGCATAGCCAAGTTAATTCTAAGCAAAAAGAACACAGCAGGAGGCATCACACTACCGGACTTCAAACTATACTACAAGGCTACAGTACTCAAAACAGCTGGTCCTGGTACCAAAACAGAGATATAGACCAACGGAACAGAACAGAGGCATCAGAGGCAACACAACATATCTACAACCATACAATATTTGATAAACCTGACAAAAACAAGCAATGGGGAAAGGATTTCCTGTTTAATAAATGGTGTTAGGAACACTGGCTAGCCATGTGCAGAAAGCAGAAACTGGACCCCTTCCTGACACCTTGCATTATTATTAACTCCAGATGGATTAAAGACTTAAATATAAGACCTGGCACCATAAAAACCCTATAACAAAATCTAGGCAAAACCATTCAGGACATAGGAATAGGCAAGGACTTCATGACCAAAACACCAAAAGCATTGGCAACAAAAGCCAAAATAGACAAATGGGACCTAATCAAACTCCACAGCTTCTGCACAGCAAAAGAAACAGTCACTAGAATGAATTGATAACCAACAGAATGGAAAAAAATTTTTGCAGTTTACCCATCTGACAAAGGGCTGATATCCAGAATTTACAAAGAACTCAAACAGATTTACAAGAAAAAAACAAACAAGCCTATTCAAAAATGGGCAAAGGGTATGAACAGACACTTTACAAAAGAAGACATACAAGAGGCCAACAAACATATGAAAAAATGCTCATCATCACTGGTCATTAGAGAAATGCAAATCAAAACTGCATTGAAATACCATCTCACACCAGTTACAATGTCAATCATTAAAAAATCTGGAGACAACAGATGCTGGAGAGGATGTGGAGAAATAGGAACACTGCTGGTGGGAGTGTAAATTAGTTCAACCATTGTGGAATACAGTGTAGTGATTCCTCAAGGACCTAGAAATAGAAATCCCATTTGACCCAGCAATCCCATTACTGGTTATATGTCCAGAGGACTATAAATCGTTCTCCTATAAGGACACATGCACGCGAATGTTCATTGCAGCACTGTTTACAATAGCAAAGACCTGGAACCAACCTAAATGCCCATCCATGATAGACTGGACTGGGAAAATATGGCACACATACACGATGGAATATTATCCAGCAATCAAAAATGATGAGTTCGTGTCCTTTGTAGGGACATGGATGAATCTGGAGAACATCATTCTCAGCAAACTGACACAAGAACAGAAAATGAAATACTGCATGTTCTCACTCATAGGTGGGTGATGAACAATGAGAACACATGGACACAGGGAGGGGAGCACTACTCACTGGGGTATATTAGGGGGAATAGGGGAGGGACGGGGGGAGCTGGGGAGGGATAGCATGGGGAGAAATGGCAGATGTGGGTGAATGGGAGGAAGGCAGGAAATCACACTGCCATGTGTGTACCTATGCAACTATCTTGCATGTTCTTCACATGTACCCCCAAACCTAAAATGCAATAAAAAAGTTTTTCAGTTATTTGTACAATCTACTTTTACATTTTCTGTGGAGAATGCAAACAAAAGGACATAATGTCTCCTCTCAGAGTATGCAATATTTAGGAACACTTGACATAGTCACATACAAATCTACTAATGTATATAAGGATGCAACTAAACTATGTACACAAAAATGATTAAGAAAGTTATAAAAACCATCACTGTCTTTTTCTTTGAGATTGTCATCATCAATATTATCATTAGAAATGTGTAAATTAATTCTTACTATACTTCGGTGACAGAAGAATATAAGTCTTAAATACAAGTCTACTTTACTACTATGTGAAAGTTCTGCAACAGGGATTTTACATCAGTGATATTTAGCTTTCCCAATGTCACAATTAAGTTGATATTATTATGTATGCCATCTGTATTTTTATAGTGGAAGAAGCATAAAATAAAGAAAATACTTTCCTTTTATTTGGTGAATAATTGAAGGGCTGGGAGCAAAAAGTCAACTACATAGCACAGATATAAAAGCTAAATTTTGAACTCTAAAATCAGAGCCAGTGATCTCTCCAAAGTGCAATTCTGTTTTTATTTTATTCTGTGCACAGATCTGCGACTGTAAGGGGTTAATATACTGTCACTTCTCCAGGATTCTTTTGTGTTAATAGCACCTCTTTATACTTAGCATCTTAAGAAGCATTTTCAAGTAAATAGCATTCTATGATTTAGAAACAAACTAACAAATGAAAAAACAGGCAAATGATTGGATAAATGAATAAACAAATAAACGTAAGAATTTACAATTTTGGGGCCAGGCGCAGTGGCTCAAGCCTGTAATCACAGCACTTTGGGAGGCCGAGGCAGGTGGATCACGAGGTCAAGAGATCGAGACCATCCTGATCAACATGGTGAAACCCCGTCTCTACTAAAAATACAAAAAATTAGCTGGGCATTGTGGTGCGTGCCTGTAATCCCAGCTATTCAGGAGGCTGAGGCAGGAGAATTGCCTAAACCCAGGAAGCGGAGGTTGCGGTGAGCCGAGATCACACCATTGCACTCCAGCCTGGGTAACAAGAGCGAAACTCTGTCTCAAAAAAAAAAGAATTTACAATTTTTATGAAGTAAAAAGAAACTTTTTTTAACTTGGAGTTAGTATAGAGCATTTTACTAAGCATAATTACTTACATTTATATAATCAATCTATTTAATTCTTCTGGACTTAGGTATTATTTTCACTCTTTTTTTCAAGTAAAACTGATATGAGAGACGGGCTCAGAATAAAGTACGGAAATAACCAGTTAAAATATAATGTAGCAGATCCCATGATAAAAACTGAAACAATTTTAATGTCAAGTAGTGAAGTACATTTTTCAAAAAACTATGAAATTCAAAAGAAAAGTTATTGTTATTCCAATGTATTATAATTTATTTTCATTTACCAAGTTGTAGAAAAAGACACCCTGAAATGGATGAGGCTATTTAAATACTATTAACAGTATCAATAATCATAATCATAATAAATATGTGAACTAATATACTGGAGTACAATGCTTCATCCATACATGTAATTAGAACTGTTTAATGATGCCTATAATTGTGATTAAATCAATGTCTGGGTATTCTATAATTTAAGTCTAAAGAATCAACTCATAGTTTTTAAAACTATGCTTGAAAAAATTTTTAAATCTTCAATTGTGGTTTATATTGAGAAATTAAATCAAATATACAAAAATATACATAGAAGAGAAAAATATACTTGTGCAATGGGAAATTACAAAGCACCCTATATATAACAAACCAAATAGGGGAAAAATAAGCAAAGCAAGACAATTTGGAAAAAACAAACTCAGGAAACAAGAAGCAAACCCTTGCCATTTTAAGAATGTAGAAATGTAGAATAATAGCTAACTTATATGTGACTATCTTTGTTTAATACATGAATAAAACAAACCAAAGAGCTAATCAATCAAATAAGGGCACCTCAGGTCCTCCCTTCTGCTGTGTGATTTTTAAAATTTCAACTCCTTAAGAAAGTAGATTAATATAAATATAGTTGTGACTTTGCTTTCATATCTAATAATTTACACATAAACTCTCATAATTGCATATAAATATAAAATTATGTTGTAAATGTAAGATGGATAGTTCATATCAAGAAGTATTCAGTATTACAAAATTAAAATTTGCTGAATCACAATATAATGAGTTAGAAAAATATATATTTCCAAATTTTAGTCAATAGGTTTATTTTTTTTAAATTTTCAAGTGTTGTTTTTGTTTAAAATATTAGCAAATCAACTGAAATGAATCTGTTTTGCTTTTTAACCTATCTTATTTATTTGTATTATTTCATCAAAATGTTTATTGAACTTATAAAATGTACAAACATTTTAGTGGTATGTTTTTAGGTAACAATGTTAGTTAATCATTATTTGTCTGTCTATACGTACAATTGTGAAATCTTCATTAGGTGTGCTATTCTAATACACCCAGAAAAACCATACCCAACTTCAGGGTTCAAAGGAAGGTTCATCTCATTATATTTCTTTATTTTAAGGCAAGCAAACCAGTTAGATACTTGGAACCTGACATACAGAAAGAACTGTTGATGGAGTCAGAACAGATAACAAGGACCAAAATATCTTCTTTGGAAATAAAATTAAGTTGCTTGGTTTCTTAATTCTTAAATTGTCAAAAAATTATTCATTTTCACTTATATTTTTCAAAAATGTATGGAGTGATATCTGAAGAATTGAGGATTTTTAAGACAAAATGCTCAGTGAACGATAAAGGAAGATTAAAAAATAGTAAGCTCAACCGGATTCAGTAGCTCAGGCCTGTAATCTCAGAACTTTGGGTGGTCATGGTGGGTGGATTACTTGAGGTCAGGAGTTCAAGACCAACCTGGCAAATATGGTGAACCCTCTCTCTACTAAAAATACAAAAATTAGCTGGGCATGGTGGCAAATGCCTGTAATCCCAGCTACTTGGGAGGCTGAGGCTTGAATCTGGGAGGCAGGGGTTGCAGTGAACCGAGATAGTGTCACTGACTCCAGCCTAAGCAACAAAGCCAGAATCTGCTCTATCTCAAAAGAAAAAGAAAAAGAAAAAAAGTAAATTCATTCATTCAGCAATAATTTGGAGAGTCTACTACTCTATGACTGTTTAAGCCCTAGTGATAACTTTCAAGCTACTCTAATGAGTCACAACTATTATAGACAATTTCTTCATTTGCAAGAATATAAACATCTTTGTAGAAGACATTAAAAATACATAAATTAATAAATAAGAAATATCAGGTCTAAAATTTGACATGAAGAAGATGAAAAACGTTGATGTGACAGAAATAAATGGATGTGATGATGGGTGTTTTTAAGTCGGATATAATCTCTATAAGGGATATGACATATACACTGAAAATTTGTAAGTTAGGAATGTGACAAACATAGAAGGTACTTGGGTAAGTAAAATCCTAATGGTTAAAGGCCTGATAAGTGATGTTCAAATAAATGAAAGAAGGTCAGTGTGGTGAGATGGTAATATGTAGGGGGCAATAATAGAGTTCATACTTACGTTCTGTGCCAGGCATTATTCCAAGCATTTTACCCAGATGAACTCATTTAATGCTAGGAAATATGCTGTGAGTCAGGTACAGTTATGACGCACGCTTTACAGATGAAAGAATTGTGCAATAAAGCAGTAAAATAATATGCCCAAGACTATATTGTAAATAGTTGGTAGACACAGATTTTAATACAAGGTGTCTGCACACGAAACCAGAGCTTTGACTCTTTCCTGATGCACAAAACTGCCTGTTAGACTGTGGCCAAATCACTGAGAACTTTGGGAATAAACACTGGGATTAGAACACTAAATGAAATGTGAATCACTGAATTATTTCAAGCCAGAGCATTACATAATCTGATTTCACTTTTCCATGGGCTCTGGCATTATGTTCATTTGTATGGGAAATTTATTGAAATTAAGAAGAAAGCAACTGAAGATGAAATAAAAATTAAATAGGAAGCACCAGGAAAAAAGAATGTGAAGAGATAAGCTAAGGTTTTTCAATCAGGAAAATATGATGGTAGTGGCAGAAGTCACTGGCCAGTGCCTGCCAGAAAGTTATGTGCGGTGGAAAAGGAGTCAAAACTCTGCTTTCATGTGTAGACTTTCTGGGTTAGAATTCACAGGGGGAATCAGCCCTGCATTTCTGAGCCATTCGGGACCTGTTTCTCCTGCTAGATATTTGTGTGCTCTTTGGTAATTAGCTAAACTGTTCTATAACCTAGTTTGCGTGAAATGAAAAATTAAAACCACTTTAGTGTTTCATAATTCAAATGTACTACAAAAAAATAAATGTTTTAAATTCTCCGCTGCTAACCTAAAGAAGAAATAGGAAAAGTGGGCAAAGCGGGTGAGTATCATTATATTAATGAAGAGAAACAAAAATAAAAATGAGTGGTAGACAGAGGTTTTTGCCTTATTATCCTTGAGAAACTGTACAATAGATAGTCTCTATAGTCTTTGTTTTTTTAATTCTATGATTCTATAAGGAAGGTTTATATAAAGAGTAAACTTTTAAAACTATTTTATGTAAGAAACAGTTTCTCCTATACCTCAAAAAGTATCTATGAAGAAAAACCATGCTTACATGAAAAGCAAAGCAAATTGAATCCGTTAAAATAACTCTAGGGCACCTCTAGGGCATCCAGCATTGAACCCAACATTGTTCCCTGTCAAAATGGGTGCAAAGAAGAGAAACTATAAAAACTGTGGAAAAAAAAACATTCACTTACATTAATCTAAGATGGCATCTGCTGTTATTGCTGAAGCTCTGTTTCTATCAGATTCAGGTCTGTCTGACCTTGAGAGTAAAAGTACAGAAGTTTTTGCAAGGAAGAAAAAAAATGACTGATATGTTTTCAAATAGTGAATTATGAAAACTTCTTAGATTAGATTCAAAAAATTGTTAGATGTAAGCTTGAATACAATGTATTTACAAAATGAATTAGAATGTTATTTGCTTATGCCATGAACATATAAACATATGAACATTACGGGGAAAATTATTTTTCCAAGCCTATGATAAACCAACTTTTGCCATCATATAAAAATACATGTTTATACAATTATATTGGAATATATAATAACAATTTTAATATACATGTTTTGATGCTATACATCTATGAAATTATACAAATGCAGTTTCTTCTCAAATGTGTATACATATATGCAAGACTTTACAAGGTTGATAATACATTAATTATGGCAATGATTTCAAAAGAAGTTAGACTCCTCTAGTAATCAATTTTTCTTGGAGTTTATAGAATCAGTGTTCTGGACTGTGATATTATAGATCACCAATTCTTAAAAGGTGAGGTTAACTAAACCTCTAAAAATAAACACATAAGCCAGAACTGGCAAAGGAGGAAATAAAAGTAGTAAGTTACATACATTAAGTTAAAGCACAGTATTACTTAAGGGCACTCAGAATTGCAGTATAATTTAAAAATGAAATTTATAAACTGTGTTTAAATCTACTGAGTGTCATTTATCATTGATTATCCTCCTGAAGAACATTCATATTGGTTTTCTTCTAATTTTGTCTATTTATTATTAACTGTAACATTTAAAATACAAAGCATCATCAGTCTCTAGTCCAGAAGAAATAATTGATTATTTTTCTGAAATAATAGAATAGGATTAATACTTTCTTGATGCGAGCATACATTGAAATTATAACATTAAATATATTAAAAGCAAAGTTACATTGATATAGATTTGAAGGCATCTTGATATAGATCTGAAGGCATCTTGATAGATATTTATGTTCACACTACTTTAAGTTCTATGTCTTTAAACTTATCTGTTATTCTTTTTAAAACATACAATATTTACTTTTGTCCTGTTTTACACTTAGTACAGCCTTTTGTTTTAATGTTTCATATTTATTTTAATATATATTTTATTATACTACTTGCCAAGATTTTTTTCTATATTCTAACTTTGTTACACTGAGGAAATATATAATTATTCTTCACTTATACACTGTATAAATTCTTCCAAGTCTTTGAGGTTCTCTCATATGGCAATGAATATGCTTTATATTCAGTTGAATTCATTTGCTAATGAAGAAATTTGGTGACTTAGACCAAACCTAAGCTACATAGGCTAAGGCTTTAAAAATATACATAACTATGTTGCAATAGTCATTTAAACAGAAATAGTAGTAACTTTAGGAGAAAACAATTTAGAGTAGCTTCAGAGATAATGCTTCTTACTGCTTTCTAGTTGAGCTACAAGATACAAGTTGATTGCTAAACTAAACCACATTTGACAAGAAGGAGAAGTGGAGAAATGGTAACTATAAAACACAATATAAATGTTATAGCTTTTTCTACTATATTAAAAAAATAGTGTTAATTGCTTATAAAAACTTATTGGCTTCCTACTGTACATATGAAAATTAACATTACCAAGAGTTTGCATTGTTATCTGATATCACAAAACTGCTTTCCAGTAGAGAAATCTATATCAGCAGCAGAAATACTGTGTGGTAGACATTGCTATAGGCAGAGCTGACCTAAGCACCTCACCTTGACATGTAGACCACTTCCTCCAAAAATTGACTTGTATGAGTGTCACAATACTATGGAGAATACACTATTTTTTCTCACTGCTAAGAAAGTCACAATTCTAGAAAGTGGCAGTATTTCAGCAAGAAAGGTAAGTATAAAACAAAACTCAAAATACCAACAGGTTTTTGGTATGGTCTAGCCTCATTAAAAATATATTTAATTAAGTCTTAAAAAATTTACAAAGGTGTATGCTACATCAAACTTAAAAGAAATAAGACCAAAAAAAAGCAGTGTTTTGTAAATGCTGTACATGAACATTTTATTCCTCATAATAGGCTTCTCCCATATTATTGTCATTTCCACGTAATAGGAAAATGACTGAGGAACAGACAGAACAATAAATTTTCTAAGACAACACAGCTAGCAAATTGTAAAAAATATTTCTTAATTCAGAGCCTCTGCATTTAATAAAATTCCAGACATTATAGCTTACTAAATTCTCATGAATAAAGTCAAGTTATAATTAATATAAATTATTTAGTATATGCATTTATTACAGGGATTTCACCTTGCAGCTAAGAAAGAATCTTCTTAAATGTCTATGAGCTTTTACTTGTTAAATAACTTGCACTTATGAAATACACATGTGACATACAAAGATCTAGGTCCACATTAATGAAAGTATTATTTCTGAGAAGACAAAAAAAGTTATTATATAGTAATTATTTTTTACCTAATTAGAGCTGGCACATTAATTTACATAGCTGGCACATGAGATCAAACTGATAGCATCGTTATCATGTATATTTCATAGTTATTTGGTTTTTGCATATACTAGTATTTATATAACATTCTCTCTAAGTTAAAAACATGTATAGAAAAATGCATTTTGAATAAATAAAGAAGAATTCTTTAAAATCAGGAGAAGTAAATTCTCATCCAGGATTTCACAAAACTTACCTTGAGATCTTGGACAATTTATTTAGTACATATTATGCTTTTACTTAACCCATAGGGAAAATAAAGAGTTTAGCCTAAATTGTACTAAGATTCAGTTTACAAATCAAAATATGAATGATTCTGACATATTTTAGTACATTCTTAATGATTTTTTCATCTAACAATTTTAAAGTTCTATTTTCACACACAAGTCCACACACACACACACACACTCACACACACACACACTTTATTAGATCCATGGTTTTAGTAAGAAAAATACATTTGCATTAATTGTATTTTTCATGGAAAGATGACAAAATTTACAACCTAGCTGCTGCATTATACATACATTGTGGCCAATTTGAGGACTTGTTTTATGCAAATTGTCTTCCCTATATCATTTAACATTTTATATACGATCTTATTATTCATCTATGAAGCAGAATTTCACTTTGTGAGGAAAATCTGCACAGTGAAAAAACAGCAGCTTTGGAGACAAGCATATACGGCTTTATACCACAGCTATATCATCGGTACTTCTCGAAGCTTGGGCGAGTGCCCCGACACCTCTCACATCTCAGTTTTGTTGTTCTTGTTGTTTTGCCTGAACTTTATCCAACTTGGCAACATTTTCTGAGGAGTGTATGATAGCAACTCAAAAAAAAGTAACTTTGATGATGAAAATTTTATAAATATTTGTTTTGAGGGGATAGGAAGCATGGAGAAAAAGTATAACCAATGGATATGTTTTATTTATTCAAAATTTCAATAACAGCAGTGTTCTAAAGTACACTGTATTTTAAATAGGGTTAATGAGATTAATGAAACTATACATAGATGAATGTGGAATTGATTTAGGATATGAAGATGTAAGCAAAGATTATAGGTTTATTCTCATTACAACATCTAACTCAAATAAATAGCAATATTTCCCCTTCCCCCATTCTGTGACCAGTCTTTTATGAATATTTTTCTCAGCACTGTAGAAATTATACTACAGTGAAAACTTTGAAGTTTGTAGATAACATAGAATTCTTTCTAGTAATGAAATATCAAAATAGTAACTAAGATGTAATAAGCATTAGCACTTTACATATATTATCCAAATTGTTGCAAAGTATTATTTTTCACTTACTTTATATTTTATATTTACTTATTTCTGAATATATATCACTTATAGTTACAAATGCACATTTAAAATATATATGCAGATATAAGGCTATATTACTTAAAAACATGCATACACATATATAAAATGCTCATAAAATAAAACATGTATGAATATATTTATATTTCCTTATAGAAATTTTTATATTTTAATTAGCTAAAACTAAATGTATTCATTAAATTATTTACATATACTAAATCCAATTACATTCAAAATAATTAGAATGGAATAAATATAAACACTTTACATAGGGTAACAACCTTATTGTAAAATAGATAAATGCTTTAACTACATAAACTGATTTATTCTTCAAAACAACTATGGATTCCCCTGGGAGGGTTCACAGAATGAGGGGACTCAGAGCAGAAAGCTTGTGACTTTTCCAAGATCACATAACTTGTAGGTAGCAGAGCCTCATTTCATCTCTGGAACCTAGCTTTAGGGTATAATCTCATATGCTCCACACTTTTTGTCTTGGAACAATTAATAAATTGTGAAACTTAAAGTTGAGGAAATCTATAATATAAGTGGAATAATACTATGTTTCCATGAGATTTGTGAATGAGGATTTGAAGTTATATGGCATCTGATTGCAAATCTGAACCTCTTTTCTATCAGAAGTTTTAGAAATTACACTTAAATTACCCTAGCTTTGGATTTCTCATATAAATAATGTAATCATAGAAATATCATGCATGTGTTTGACAATTATACGAAAAATAGCTAAGTGGCTTGAACAACTCATGGTTCCTGGTAATTGATAGAAAACAGAATAAAACAAAGAAAAACTCTGGTAAAGTTTTCTCTTATTAAAAAAAATCTTGACAAAAGTTAAGCCCTGAGGTTAAATGCAAATAATTTGATCCCATTTATAATCCATAACACATCCTTACTGGAATACTAATCTGATTAAATAAAAGAAAGTTATTTAAAATTAAAATTATGAAAGGTGTATATGTAACATCATCAATAGACTTTATGTACTCCAATGCGTATTTCCCTTGTCCTGTAGCCATTAGTACCCCTTTAACTTTCAATATCATCCAAGTGTAAATGATCAGTAATATTTCTAATATTTCACCTTGGGTACAGAGGAGGCAGAAAGACACTGTGACTGCTTTTTGAGGAGAGACTAAAAGTATTAAAACTGTTTGTCTAATAAAACTTAGCCTTTTGAAATTATGACTGCCAAGACTTTTAAACTAATGGGGGATGTGGATAGGATTAGCAAGGCAGAGTCATTCAATCAAAAGTACATTAAAATTAGAAGCACCCATTGAAGCATGAAAGAGTTCAATTTGGGGCAAATAAGAAGCATGGAACAAATAATTTCTCAGAGCTGCCAAATTAGATATTATAAGGATTAAGCACTGAAGTCCATGCATTTTACTCATAGAAGAGTTCCATAGGCTCTCATTCAGATATTTCTGATCTTCCTAGGAAAATAATGCCAAAAAGTTTGTCTGTTTAGTTTATTCTGATTCCACAGCAGATTTGAGCAATTTATATAAAACAGTACCAAGTTAACTGTATATCATTGAGAATACATAGAGGTACAAATACCTATTTAAAGAATATTCCAAAATTTTATATATATATATATATATGAACCCACGGCATTTAAACTAATTCTTTCAAAATCAACTTTTATATTATTAATTTTAAATAAAATACCTAAATTCTAATAAAAGTTAGGTAAAATACTGTAATACTGTTTATTTGCTTGTCAAGTGACTTTCCTGAAGTCAAGATCTATTTCAGGATATGAAGTTCTAAACTTCTACTATCAGCAGTTTTGACCCAAGAAGTAAAATTTCCAAAGACCCTAGTATAAATCAATAACAGCAAATCAATATCAGCACATATAGGGCTGTTTATGACAGCTCAGAGGACTGACAGTGGGAATATTTTTCCCAGGATTTAAGTTATTTAAGAACACTATTATAATAGTCATATGAAATCATCTTTGATATTTAATTGTATTTCTTTCTACCTTCCTTTTACAAAGATATTGTTCATGCTTAATTTTATCTTGCTTCAAAACATAATAATCAATAATGATCTGCAACAGTGATTGTTTTCTTGAATATCCATATTGTAACATTGTGCTCATTTTATGATAACAAGCACAATAAAACTGTGGTTTCTGATTAAAATTTCAGAGTAATAAAAATAAAAAATAATGACTCAAGACAACAGAAATCAACATGTAAATTGCTTCTCTAACCCAAAACTCATTCTGGGAATTAATAATATTAAAAATCACTGAAGAACATTTTTCCTTTCTATAGTTCAAAATGAATCGGTGATACTTCAGGAGCAAGAAATACACTCAGTGCCCAGACCTTTATTATGCAGCAGGAGAAGGAGTCCTGGATCTTTGCAGAGTTCATTGATTCCAGTGCTGGAGAAAGAGAAGACTACAGCGGAATGTCAAAAGTGCATAGGGAACTAACCTAAAAATTTTCCCACAGCAAATATTACAATGCCTTGAGGACCAAAATCAGCAATGGTAACACTGAATTATAACCTAAAGAATAAAATAAGCACTAATGAATCCCTGCTGATCAAAGAAAGAGAGGAAGAAAGAAAAAGACACAACTCTTTAGAGAAGAGACTCAATTAAAATTGCAGAAAGTATGAAGGATAGAAAATCACCAGTAGAATGCCAAAATGAGAATTCTAAATGAGAAATCTAATTATTCAAAGTCAACACTACCAGTAATGCCTGAGTTAACACCATGTAATGTCCTGATTTATGCATGGAGAAAGGCAAACCAGTTTGGTAATGTCCTTTCCAATCTGATCATCATAAAAAAGTCAGAGAAACAAAACTTAAGAAACATTCTATGCATAAATGACCTGACTGCTTAGAAATGTCAAGATCATAAAATGTAATGAAACATTGAATTTTGTCACAGATTGGAGAAAAATGTATTAGATTCCTGATTAAGAGTAAACAATGTCTTACTCTTCCATAGGTCAGAAGTTTGACATGGTTCTCATGGGCTAAAAGAAGGCACTGGCAGGGCTTATTTTTTTGTTTTGTTTTGTTTTTAAAGGTTCTGAAATAAAATACAGTTCCTTGGCTGTTCTAGCTTCCAGAAGATAATTTTTTTTTTTGGTTTAGCCCATTTTCTTTATCCTTCATGCCAACAACTTCACATCTCTTTCACCTACCTTCTATCTTCACATCTGTCTATGACTACACCAGCAATAATTTTGTGCTTTTAAGAATTCCTGCAATAAGAAAGAACCCACCTATAAAATCAAAACTAATTTGCCTAACTGAGCACCTATCCCTTTAATCACATCTGCAAATTCTATTTACTATGTAAAGTAAAATTTCATGGAAATTGAGGTTTAAAGCATGGCATCTTGGGGAAGAAGAAAGGGTGAGCTTAATTCTACCTATCACAGGAAGATGAGAAATAAACCAATCCTAGATTGGATCCCAAATCAGAAAATGAATGTTAATGGTGAAATTCAAATAAATTCTGCTGTTCAGTTAATGATAACACACGATAAGGTTTGGCTGTGTCCCCTCTCAAATCTCATCTGGAATTGTAGTTCCCATAATCCCCATGTGTTGTGGAAGGGACCTGGTGGAAGGTAATTGAATCACAGGGTTGGTTACCTTCATACTGCTTTCATGACAGTGAGTGAGTTCTCATGAGATCTGATGGTTTTATAAGGGGCTATCCCCCCACCCACTGCTGCCTCCTTTGCCCACATTCCTCTCCACATTACCCAGTTATGTCCTTATAGCACCATGAGAGCAGACTAGTATATCATACCAATGTTCATCTCTTAATTTTGGTAACTTTTATGAAAGCCTTAAATCTTAAAGCAACAAGTTAGACAAGGAAGTTCAGACAGTGGTTGCCTGGTACAAGAAATAGGGAAAAGGTGAAAGAATGAGAATTAATAGTTAATGAACATGATTATGGAGTTTACAAATGTTTTAAAACATTTTTATGGTAAGTATTGAATTGTATACATTACATTAATGAATTCTATGATATGTCTCAAAATTTGTGTATGTTTTAGAAAATATAGAGTATGTCTAGTTTATATTTTAATATTTTCAAACCTTTAAAAGCTCAAATTAACGTATAGACTATTATTAGTTCCGTTTTTGCTTGAAAAATTAAATAGAATGCAAAACACTATCTCCTCTGACATCCTTAGGTATACACACTTGTGTGACTTTAAAGACATGTCCTATTATTTGGTATTGAAACTCTTTTTAAAAAATCAGTCTATTCCATTTGAATAGTACAAATCTTTTTTTGTGAAATCAACTGAATTGCCCTAGAGAGTCTAGCAGTAACTACATAGCATAATTTATACCCATATTACTACAGCTTTAATTAATAAAGAAATGTTACAGAATTATGCAGAAAAATCTACAAAAATCATGTTCATAAAAATGAGAGTACTATACTAAATTTCTTTTAACACCATCTTCAATAACCTAGAACTTTATGTAGGGCAATAACTTAAGAAATCATATTTTTAAATGAAGTTACTCTGGATGACAAATGCCAATTATAATTGAATAAAAATTATTTTAAATTTTCATTAAAATGATCAAAGTGACTGTATCTCTTTCAGCAGTATTATATGTTTACATTTTATGTGCTTATGTGTTATAGTACTATGTGTAGGTTGTTCATGCATTCTGACAGATGACAGTGTTATGTGCTTATATATAGGCTATTCATGTCTATAATATTTTCCATATTTTTAAAATCCTTAATTTCTATTGAAAGATTTCAAGATGTGAAATTTGAATTTCACTTAAGTAATCAAGGTAAAATTCATTAACAACTTGATGAAATATTTCCTAAATTATATCAACTGCAAATATGTGACTTATTTCTTAGTGCTCTATAATTTTTTATTTTAACTTCAAAAAGAAATCTCTTAAAAGCAATTCACGTGATATTCGTTCAATGTCAAAAGAAAAAATATATTAGAGATTCCTACTAGGACAGTGTATTGGGTATATGGATTTTTTGTATGGTGATTGGGTACATAAATTTTTAGTATATTAACATGTTCCTTTGTATTTGAGTCCGTGAGAGGCATATAAAAAGTGTTTTAACATGAAGGTCTTGAGCGTCACCAGTTAAGATACAATTCTAAGTTTACCATCCCATCATCATTAGTTCTTAGTAGTATTCAGGACATTTAATATTTCTTTAACTCAGTTTCTTCATTTGTACAAAATATAGTGATCTAAATGAAATAATGAAAAAATAAGTAATCTCAAAGAGTATTTTTTAAATATTATGAAAAAACTTACTAATTATCTCTAAAATGGGCCATTTGTTTCTTCAAAGCTCTCTAACAAAAATTTAAGTAAAATTTCCCACACTCATTTGATATTAAAATAATGGTTTTATTGACTTGTCTATATTGTAAGAACTTTGTGCATCATCAAATATGCTTCTAAGAATCTTCCAAAATATGGTGCCTTTACAGGTTCACACCCTGTAAGTTGCAGTTAATCTGTCTAGTAGGTACTAATAAATAAAATGCTTAAACTGAAATTATTATATAATTTTTTAATGCAATAATCAGATGTGAATTCCAATTAAGTGTTGCTCATTCAACTTTAAAAATAAATTTTGTCTAGGGTTAAAAGACTAGCCATAGGAGAGGGCATAATAGTTATTTTACCACAATACTCAAATATCTGAAAACAAAGAAAAATTGTTTGCCCAGCTCTGCAACTGCATAAACTTCATCATTTATTTTAAGATGTACTTATCCTAGCTTTATAATATTATGGCATTATTGACTTCTTGCCTGAAATATTGTCATTGGAATATAAAAGAATGTTTTAAGTCTTTGTAGGTACCTCCTTTCATGCTTGATGAGACAACTGTTTTGGTGGCCTTCAGTCAAGTGACCTCTAAGAACACAAAATGGGGGGCGGGCAAATGCTTATCTTGCAACTATAAAAATGAAATTTTGGCATTTATTTCATGAAACAAAGTGTAACTGGATATTCCAGGTTCTTGGCCCCCCTACCCCAGGAATGAGGGAAGAGGCCCTGGAGGTGTGGTGGGCTAGTTCAAGTAAATGTTGGACCCAAATAGTTTTTGCAGAAAAGTGATATATTAGGCAGTGAGAGAGAGAGAGATAGAAATAGGAGAGTGAGAGAGGGAACTCCCACACTGTCATGGGAGGGGATCCAGAGCTGGAGTCCACACAGGTGAGGAGCAGGGGGCTTTTAATCTGGGAGTTACTCCCACCCCATTCAAATTCTTGTCCCATGAGAGGAGTTCCCTCAAACTTCAGCTGGATTGATTGATTTTTGACTTTGACATTGGATTGGTTGTTTGAGCCAACAGTCCCCCATAGCTTTTCCATAGCTTTCTAAAGAAGAGAAGCTCACCTTGGCAGTCAACCATCTGGTGCATGGGAAACTTAGACAAAGAACTCTAAGCATCCCATTGGGTGGATAGATGTATGGTGCTGGGAAGTTCTTGCCTTTGAAACCATACCCCATGTGGACCCAGGAAGAGAAGTTAATGTCCCTCAGAAGAAGGACTGAATGCCACCACATTTATAACTTAGGCTTTTGTTAATTTTATATTCCTATGTGGTTGTTGTATTATGCTAAACCATATTGAATAAAATATTATTATAAAATATGTTATAAAAACTATGCACAAGGAAAAGTTATATTTTATAAATCATAGAAATAGTTCAAATAAATATGTAAATATATTCTGATTAAGGCACTCAAGAATGGACACTATAATCATTCTAAGGTCTGTATTTCTTACTCATACTGTTTACAGAGTATATAATGCCTTATATATCATATTAAAGTCCCAAAGCAAACTTTTTGTATTCCATCAATAATTTAAAGGAGTTTAACTGTCTTTAAATAAAAAATAAATTTATTGTCTTCTGTTTTTAATAAAATTAAAATTGTCTTAAAAGAGGAAAAAATATGAATTTAGCTATATTATTATTTTCATTAATATGTTTCCTTTTAGAATTGTATCTATACCTACTCTTCCCTTAATATAACCCAGAAGATACAATTACAACGTTATATCCATAGTAAAAATTGTTTAGGATCTGTGAATTTATGCTACTTGCATCCTAAAAATTTTGCCTACCACAATATTTGCATGCTCTTTGTAAGACATTAGACTTAGGAATCAAAGATTAAAAATGTTATAAGTCACAGATCAGTCAGCTTCATAAGCATCAGCATCTGTGTTGCTTTCCCTAGATCCCAAGCCCCAAGGAAACAACACATTATGAGCCAAGGTGGACCCTTGCAGTAGATTAGCTTATAAGAGAGGAACTGTGAATCTCCTATATTGCAATAAGCATGACTGCCCCGTTTTTCAGGAAGAATATTATCTTTATAATACTACATGGTCAGCATGATGGGGCTTGGTTCTAGAGAGAGACACTATTAATCTTCTAAGAATGTATGCTATAAAAACATTCATAGGAAGATTGTGCACTGCTAAGGACATCAAGTTACTTGCTTGCAAGATATATAAACACAAGAAATCCAAGGAGATTCTTACCATGATTTAATAACTTTTTGGTGTATGCATCTTTTTCCATGAGTACACCACTCTACCACCTGCTCCAATTAGTCTAACTTAGAAAGGCTGGGACCATATCCATTTAATTCATGCCATACAGCATTCAATTAATAATACTTTAAATAAGATTCCATACAGGATGATGAAACCATCCTGCAACATTGACCTCAACAATGTCCCACCGCTGAGTTCCACACCTAACCAGATCCAATAAAAAAAAATCCCATAAAGTACTCCACTGACTTCAACTTGGTTTGGGAGAACAAAAAGTAGAGAAATTATATAATTCATAACAACACTGGTCAGAGTTGATACTGATCTAAAAACTCTGGGGACTGAAGAGGTGTTACTGATCACTTCAGTTGAAGTCAGGAAGAATCTTTCTACTGTCTTTTCTAATTTGATGACTCCCATTGTAGAGTTAATTTCCCAAATGGTAAGCATAAGTAATAAGTCACTTATCCCACAAGGAAGCTCCCACAAAGACCATTAGAGCCTCATTTAGGAGAGGAATCTGTATTCTTCTGAGGGCTACAGGATCTACTGCTTGTGCTTCTTTAAACTCCTACAACAACTTCTTTGGTTTAAGACAGTGTTGCCAGGAAAGAAGGAAGTAAATGCTTTATTTTTACATAAGAAGTTCAGTCCCAGGGCACATATGATGACCTTGGAAACATTGTGTGATAAACACTGTTGAGGCTTCCCAGGTGAGACCTCTATCAGTCAATGACTCCAATGTGGTTTTCCAGACAGCTAGCAGGTCTTTAAATTCCTAGTTTAAAGTATTGAACATCATCATAGTTCAATTAGAAGACATCTATACAAGCCTATCCTTTCTGTCTATTCCATCATCCAGGTTGCATTCATCTACTACATAGAATAACTGAGAGATGGCTATGGAATTGCATGTGCAAATGTCATACATAATTACTGTCAGGTGTTTTGTGTAGGAGGAATACATAATTACTGTCAGGTGTTTTGTGGGTCCTCTTCCTGATGTTTCCAGAAGACTTCTTGGTAATACCGATGGAAATGTTGATCAAATTATGATTAGAATTATTTGGCAGGGGGATGCAGACCCAAAAGTCAGGTAAAATTAAGGTGTTTATAATAGAAAAGAGAAAAGAGAAAAGATTAAGAGGCAGGTCTGCAAGACATGATCATTAATATGCCTCTTTCTCTCCTGTATTTCTTAAGGTCTAACATGCTTCCTACACAGGTGCCTAAGGTTATTGCTCTCTTTCCATTATAGCAGAAATGATGTATTCTATTCAAGTAACTAAAACTTAATTTTTTTTCTCAAATATCACATAATCACACCCGAATTTGTCATTTGGAGGGATTGGGTGCAAGAAGTACAAGCTCAGTTTTATAAAGCTTAAAGAAATCTGTTATTTCCACAACCATTTCCCTCTTGAGCCAGTTTTGGTGGACTTTGAAAACACAGTACACAACCAAGTACTCAATCATTATTTTTCATAACTGAGATCAAGTCGGTCAAACAAGTGTATTCAGATGCTTGAAAAATAATTAAAATTAAATCTCTTAGACCCTGTTTTTGCTAGGCTGTCACTTTGGAACCACATCAACCAGATGGTCTGGGGGTGGTGCTAAGTGAGGAAAAAAAATTATGTCTAAAAATCATAAATATTAAGTCCTGAATATTCAAAAATATTTTAATAAACCTCCCTAGTTCTTTCAAAAATTGTTTTTCAGGAAGTGGTCAAGAGAAGAAGATCCCTTGCTTGTGTCAACAATATACATACAGCAAATCAGCTTATTAAGGTGTTTGGCCCTGGAGGAAGTAAGAGAGACAGTGTTAGAATTTTTTTTTTATTTGATATTTGCACAGTTCCAGAAAACCAGAATGATGGTAGGCATTGTGGATATCCATCAACATACTTGGACTACCAGCCCATTTTTGAGTGACACATATATATAAATGTGTCCTTATAGCATATATATGTTATATATAATATATTTGTCTGATAAATGTTTTATATGTCTGATGTATATAACCTATATATAAATAAAACCTGTATATATAAAACCTATATATAATATATAATATATGTTTGTATAACATATATCGGTTTTATATTTATATATAGGTTATATAGAGAGTATATACCTATATATGCTATATACAAGATAACATATATATATTATATACACATATATATGTATATAACCTGTATATAACCTATATATTAGACATATATATATTAGACATAACTTGTATATACATATATATATATATATATATATCAGACTGTAAAAATAACATATATACAAAAGAGCACATAGTTGCAAAGTCCTGTACAATGTCCTTTTCTCTTTACAAGAAAAAATAAATTCTGGCAGTAGGTTAAAGTCGTACATACACCAGTAGCCTTTATATTACAAACATATCCTCTTATGATTTGTGATTAGCCTATAAGAGTGGATGTGTTGCAATGAATGAATATTATATGATGGTTGATCTAGGCATCATTGATGGTTATCTGAGCTCGATCAGCAATTTAATTGCAAGTGTATCAGCAGGCCTGATTCTGAAGCTCTTCATAAATGACCTAGGTCCTTTGACCAACAGCAGAAATTTATTTCCACAATTCACAGACATTAAAAAGGTTATCTTCAATCTGCTAGTATGCTATTTTCCAAATTGCAAACTAAATAACTGTCATTAAGAGTAGTCTAGTAATTTGTAAAACATAGCAAGGGAGAAAAAATAGTTCCAGAATGGTGGTGTGATAAGCTCTCTCCCCAGTAAATAACCATAATAAATTTTAAAAAATAAAAATACAGTTTCCAGAAATTATTCTAAGTGTATACAAAAGATAAACACTTGTTCACAAAAATGTAATAAATCTTTGTAAGAAAAACAGGAATGTGTAGACTTGAACCATGAACCAATCTTTTCCCACTCGGAAGGGGTGAGCCAAAAAGGTAGTTTATTATTCCCCATCTCCCAGCCAAGGGCAACAGTATTACTTGAGAAGAATCATGCCACTGGCATTTTTCATTCTGCCAAGTAACATGTGGTGGGGGTTATATTTCAAATGAGTATATATTAGAGATAAGGGGCTTACTTTCTCCACCCCATTTAGAGGGTAGGATTTCAAACCAGGTATGGAAAGCTGAGAATAATAAAGGCCCTCACCCAACTCACTCAAGAGGCAGAGGGGTTGCAAACTAAAACAGTCAAGCTGAGAAGAGAAGATGCTGAGATCCCAAAAAAATGTTCTCTGTTCATGATGCAAGTGTATCACTGAAAGAATTGGACCACTCTGCCTATTCCAAGCAATGGAAAAGTCATGCAGAGATTTTTCCCAGGGGGTTAAACAGGTCCTAACACAGGGTAGTTCCAAAGCATTCTCTAGAAAAATTGACTTCATGTAGAACACAATGTAGGGAGCTTAAAGGTATTTACAAAACAGATTTTGGTTGTAAACAATTGAGGGGAGTTTAGATATCTTATGAGAACAATAGAACAAACTATAGGCTACTAGGATACAAAACACACATACACAGCAAGAAAAGGAAGGTAAAAAGACCATTCATGTAGTAAAAACAAACATCAAAAACTAGCCTCAAAATACTGTTTCAATGAGACTTTGAAGTAATTTATGCCACAAGAATTGTTTAAATCAATAGAGCAATCAGCAGGCAATTTGTGATGTCTGCCAGCTATGTGAGATACCAACAGAGGTATACAGGTTAACAGAAATGTTAGGGAAAGACTATCTATGAAAGCCCTGTAGAATCACTATGATGCCAGGGTGATAGTCCTGATATACAGACAATCTCCTTATACCTCGGAGGAGTGACAGCAGAAGTTTT
>CM052648.1:147427731-147445616 GCA_028533165.1 Leontopithecus rosalia | reverse complement strand
CCCTCACCCATATTTGGCATTTCTCCCCATGCCATCCCTCCCCTGCTCCCCCCCCGTCCCTCCCCTATTTCCCCCAATAGACCTCAGTGTGTGGTGCTCCCCTCCCTATGTCCATGTGTTCCCATTGTTCATCACCCGCCTATGAGTGAGTATATATGGTGTTTCCTTTTCTGTTCTTGTGTCAATTTGCTGAGAATGAGGTTTTATACTGCATAGAAAATATACTTTACTAAAATAATCTTGCCCAAGTTTCTAAACAAATGAACACACAATGAAATAAAAACAAATGCAATCCTGGGAGAAAAAGAAAAGGGAAATCAATGTCTAGACTTGGTACAAGAAAATATCCAAAATGTCTACCCATAAGCAAAAAATTGTGAGGTAACTAAACAGAAAACTGTGACCCCAGAAATGGGAGATGGAAAGCAGTAGTGAAAAAAACTAGATATGAGATGGCCCAGATGTCACACTTAGTAGACAAAGTATTCAAAATAATTATTATAATTACATTTGAAATCTCAAGGAAAACCATGCTTAAAGATGTAAGGGAAGATAAAATATCATTGTTTCATCAAATACAGAATATCACCAGAAATATAAAAAAAATAAAAAATCAAGTTAAAATTCTGGAGTTGAAAAGTATAATAATTGAAATTAAAAATTTACCAAAGGGGCTCTAAGTAGATATGAATTGGCAGAAGAAAATATCAGCAAGCTTGAAGACAAATCTGTAGAAATTATGTGCCCTATAAAACAGAAAGAATAAAAGACACATAAATAGAACCTCAGAAATATGTGGGACACCATTAAGCACAACAATATATGGGTAAAGGGAATACCAAGAGAAAGAGAACAAGAGAGAAAAAAAGTAGCAGATAAATATTGGAAGAAATTACTTAATTAACAATTTTATAAAAGGCATTAATCCTTATACAAACAAGCTCAATGAACTCCAAGTAGAGTAAGTGCAGAGAGATTCATACTCATGTATATTATAATAAAAACACTACAGGACAATGACAGAGAAAAAAATCTTTAAAACAGCAAGAGAAAAACATTTCATCACATTCAAAAGAGCCCCAATATGAGAAATAGCCAATTTCAGAGCAGAAACAATTGAAACCAGAGGAAATGAGAAGACATACTCAAAGCTCTGAGAGAAAATAATATCAAACAAGAATCTTATACTGAGAAAAAGTGCTTTCAAATGTAAAGGTGAAATAAAGAAATGCCCAAATAAACAAACCTTAGAGATTATTTGCTAGCAAAACTGTTTTACAAGAAACAATACTGGAAGTTCTTTATGGAAAGCAA
Source organism: Leontopithecus rosalia (assembly GCA_028533165.1). Classification (NCBI taxonomy): domain Eukaryota; kingdom Metazoa; phylum Chordata; class Mammalia; order Primates; family Cebidae; genus Leontopithecus; species Leontopithecus rosalia. The sequence goes on along the minus strand of CM052648.1, from coordinate 147,444,302 downwards.
GTGACCCCAAAATGTAATTAGAATCCACATGAAAAAACAGATCACAGGTAAAAATATATGTAAGTATGGATAATAGTAAAAATGCATATTTCTTCTTCTTGTACATTTAACTAACTTAAATTGTATTCTATAAATCAGTAGGTATACCATTGCATCATTGGGCATAGACTATATATAACTATAGTTCACTTAACAATGAAATCACAATTACATTACATATATGTGGATTAGACAAACTGATCAAAAGTCAGAGAATGTGAGACTGGAAAAAAATCAACCAACCAATCAACAAACAAACAAAAAAACAAGACTCAAGTCTATGCAATCTGTAGGAGAAATACTTTAGATTGAAAGACACAAATATATTCAAAGTTAAAGGGCAGAAACTGCTTTATGCAAACAGTGAACTTATGAAAGCTGGAATAAGTGTATTAACAGACAAAATGGAGTGAGTTTATTAACAGACAAATGTTTTCAGATGTATAGAAGAAAAAAATTATTCTATAGTAACAAAGAATCCATCCATTAGAAATATATAACAATATAAACAAATATGCAATCAGAAATACAGTGCCAAATTTGCTTTAACAAAAACTTACAGAATTGAAGAGAAACAGACAAATCAATCACAATAGATAGAAAATTTAATAGCCCACTTTCAATAATGAATAGAACAAACAGTACGAAAATCACCAAGGAAATAGAAGATTTAAGCTTTACAAGTCAGTTATACCTAACAAACAGACATCTATGAAACATTCCATTCTGTGAAAAGTTAAAAGTTCCTCTTCAAAGTTTTCCTTTTTGTTAAAGAATAAATAACAAGTGTTACAAATAATAGTTTATTTTAAAAACTAGCTTCCTTCAACCATCCTTGCTTTTTGCTAATAACTCTTTGTTAAGCCCTATGTAGCTGTTAAATATAGTAAAGGAATAAGTACATTCTATATTCTTGTATTTTAACCAAGTTATTTGTTCTGACCTATTGCCTGCTCAGACATGTTCAAACACACCCAGGCATTTCGTGGATTACAGTTTATGCCTCTTTCTTATTTGAAAATGTTATTAATCTCCTAGTTTCCCATAAACAACCTCCTTCCTTTCTTTGTTCTCCATCATGGGTTTACCTGTTTAAGAAAGTTTGAAGTTTTTAGCCAATTGGGATCAGTCTAGATTGGGTGGTCCAGCTCATTCCAATGGAGATAGGACATAGCAGTAAGGACTGAAGGTGTCAGGGATAAAAATTCTGCTTTTTTTTAAAAATTTGATGTGCTCTCATATCAATCAGACTTCTGAGAAGCACCCTTTCCGCAAAAAATAAAATTGTCTTGCTGAGAAAAGTTCTTTGTCTGTACACTATTCTTTTCAGCACTGAGGAATAAGCATTTGTTTCCAACAATTCAATCAAAGCTGAATTTATTTCTCCAGTGCACCCAGAATATTCTTTAAAAAATACTATAAGTCATAAAATAAGATAATGAATTTCAAAGAATTGGAAGCACACAAGGCATATATTGAAACTGAAATATAATAAAGATAGAATCCATAACAAAAAAATCTGGGAAATACACAAATACTATTCAATTAAACAACATATGCCTAAATTACCAATCAATAAATCAAAGAAGAAATTACAAGAGAAATTAGAAAGCCCTTTGATATTAATGAAAATGAAGACAAAGCATACCCACATTCATGGAATACAGCTTAATCAGTGCTTAGAAATATATAGCAAAATGCCTACATTTAAACAAACAAACATTAAAAAGAAGGGCATACTAAATCTAATATAAAGAGAAGAAAGAAAATAATAAAGATTAGAGTGAAAATTAATAAAATGGAGAATAAAAAGCAATATAGAAAAAAATGCAACTGGAGTACATTCAGCAATACCTGAAAAAAATTATATACTGTAACCAAATGGAAAATTTCCTCATAATGGCTCAACATCCCAAAATAAATTAATGGAATATATTATACAGATAAAAGAAAAGACCAAAATTACATTATTATCTCCACAAGCTCAAAAAAAATAAACTTCTGACACAGAGAGAAATGCAATACCTTTATAATAAAGTCCAACACCTTTATGATAAAAACATTCGGGGCCGGACGCAGTGGCTCACGCCTGTAATCCCAGCACTTTGGGAGGCCGAGGAGGGTGGATCACAAGGTCAGGAGATTGAGACCATCCTGGTCAACATGGTGAAACCCTGTCTCTACTAAAAATACAAAAAATTAGCTGGGCATGGTGGTGCGTGCCTGTAGTCCCAGCTACTGAGGAGGCTAAGGCAGGAGAATTGCCTGAACCCAGGGGGCGGAGGTTGCAGTGAGCCGAGGTCGCGCCATTGCACTCCAGCCTGGGTAACAAGAGCGAAACTCCGTCTCAAAAAAAAAAAAAATTCAACAAACTAGGAATAAAAGAAAGCTTCTTCACCTGATATTTATCATAGCAGATTAGCCATTTCTCAAAACATTTAAATGTAGAGTTTCCACATAACCCAGAAATTCTGCATCTAGGTATGTACTCAAGATAAAAGAAAATGTTTGTTCTCACAAACACCTGCATGTGGATGTTTATAAGAGTATTATTCACAGTCACCAAATATCAGAAATTGCACAAAAGTTCATGAACTGATGAGTGGATAAAAATGTATATCCCCATAATAGAGTATTAATTCATCAATAAAAAGGAATGGTAACAAATACATGTTACAATGTGAAACAAATATGTTGAATGTTTAAACACTCATCATAAGATAGCATGTTCAATGCTACAATATGAATGAATGCATTATGCCAAGTAAAAAAACTAGTAAAAAATCATATATTTTATAATAACACTTACATGAAATATCCAGAATAGTCAAATCTGTGGTGACAGAAAGATTGGCGTTTGCCCAGGGCTAATGTGTGAGAGAAAATGAGGAAAGACTACTAATGGCACAGTGTTTATTTTGTTTTGTTTTGTTTTTGAGATGGAGTCTAGCTCTGTCACCCAGGCTGGAGTGCAGTGGCACAATCTTGGTTCACTGCAACCTCCACATCCCAGGTTCAAGTGATTCTTCTGCCTCAGCCTCCCCAGGAGCTGAGATTACAGGAACCTGCCAACATGCTCAGCTAATTTTTGCATTTTTAGTAGAGATGGGGTTTCACCATGTTGAATCAGACTGGTCTTGAATTCCTGACCTCAGGTAATCCACCTGCCTATGCCTCTCAACGTTCTGGGATTATAGGTATGAGCCACCATGCCCAGCACACAGGGTTTCTTTTTACAATGATGAAAATGTTTTAATATTGTTGACGTTGATAATTACACAACTCTTTGAATATACTAAAAACTATTGAATCTTATACTTTAAATTGGTGAAATATATGTGTGAGTTATATCAGAATAAAGGTTTTATATAAAAAATGCAATCCCAAAATAAAAACAATAGCATGCCATATATTCTTAACCTCAAACCAAGAGTCCATTGACCCAGTGAAGTAGAAATTTTGATATTAGAAATTTAACTACAATTTTCAAACTTATGTATGAGCTTCTTGGTATGTTTTAATAATGCAGAGTGTGTGTGTGTGTGTGTGTGTGTGTGTGTGTGTGTGTGTGTGTGTGTTTGTAATATCAGCTAGGCACTTAGGTGAAAGTCTGTTAAGTGGAGGGCCCCTTCATGCTATTGCTTTTTCTTCATATGGCGAAATAGGAGATAAAAGTTTCATCAGAGAGATAGGTGCTACTATTTTATGCATAACCAAGTTGCTATGGGGGCTGTCCAGATGCATTCTAGAATATATCATCTCCATTTGACTAGTGAGATTTCTTGTATACCACCCACCATGTTAGTCATGAAATGCAAGATGATCCATGGCAAATTGAGAATTTCAAACCAGAGAGTCAAATGGCCTTGTCAGGTCAGATATGTAGCTTCAACAAAATTCCAGTTGCAAGCCAAGAGCTGCTTTTTTAAAAATTGTATATCTGGTAGCTTTTCACAACTGGATCTATTTATGGATAGGCAACACATTCAAAATTCCAAAGGGTGCTTCTTGGTGGAGGTGGCCTCCATTTTCCAGAGGTTCTAATCATCAAAATATTCATAGCAAAGGTTTTAACTCATAGGTTTCATTAGTATACGGAATATTAAAAATACAAGCAGTTCTGCGCAACTAATTCCCCTCAACCAGGAGAATCCTCTCTGGGCCTTATGGGATGGGGAAGAGGGAGCATATAATACAGTATGAGAAGCCATTCACAATATATCAATTCTTACTGCACATTTAGAGATAGAAACAACAACATACATTACATGGTCCTAAAGGGTACCACACACAAATTCACGTTAGTATGCTTTCTCCATTGAAAAACTTCCCCAAACTACAGAAACTTCTACATCTATGTCTAAAAGAGACAAACAAGTTTGGTTCTCTTCACTCCTCAAATTTCTCTGAGAATGCATAGCCATCAGTCACTTTTGGATATAAGGAGAATTAATCTCTACCCCTTTCATGTTAAAGCAGCTGAAGACAGAAGAAAATCATCTTTCATGTTAAAGCAGCTGAAGACAGATGAGAATCAAGAGAGGACAAGAGTGTCTCCAAACCAGAGATTGAGTAATATTTACTTTTAGTTTCATGCAGCATTATGGTTGCTTGATGCTCAACCTAATTTATAGTGTTTTGTTCTAATGTTTTGTACCCCATATTGACTGTAAAGGCATTACCAGCACCAACAACTTCTACTTTGAGGTTCCCTTGATTCATCGATCACAGCCACATCACTTTGCTTTTCCCCTGGAACCAAACAATTTACCTCTTTGGTTTACCAAGCCTTGTTTTCTCCTTGCAACTTTTAGGTTCAGGAGGTACATGTGGAGTTTTGTTATATGGGTAAATTGTGTGTCACAGGGGCTTGGTGTACAAATTATTTTGTTGCACAGGGTAGTGAGCAGAGCATCCAAGAGATTATTTTTTGATTCTCACTCTACTCCCATCCTCCATACTCTTGTAGGTCCCAGTGTCAACTGTTTCCTCCTTTGAGTCTGTGTGTACTCACTGTTTAGCTCCCACTTAGGAGTGAGAACAGGCAGTATTTAGTTTTTTTTGTTCCTGCATTAATTTGATTAGAATATTGGCCTCCAGCTGCACCCATGCTGCTGCAAAGGACATGATTTTCTTCTTTGTTATGGCTGCATAGTATTTCATAGTGTACGTGGCCCACATTATCTTTGTCCACTCTATTGCAAATGGGCATCTTGGTTGATTCCATATCTTTGCTATTGTGAATTGTGCAACAAAGACCTCAAAAGCAATTACAATCAAAAACAAAAATTGACAAGTAGAACCTAATTAAATCAAGGAACTTCTGCATAGCAAAAGAAACTATTAATAGGATAAAAAGAAAACCTACAGAACTAGAGAAAATATTTGCAATCTATGCATCCTACCAAAGGTCTAATATACAGAATCTATAGGGAACTTAAATAGTCCCTTTTAAAAAGAAGTTTATTTTTATCTGGATCATTTTCTGTACAATCGTCCTGATACTATCTCTCGTATTTCTGGCCAGATTTAATTCAAGATAGAGGGGTGTTTTTTATGCTACAAGGGATGACTGCAATAATTTGTCTAGTTGTATTTAGGTTGGTTGCTTATTCTCTTGCACTTCACTTCATTGTTATTTTAAAACTGATTTGGAGCAATGAAATCTACAATAGCATTCAATGCTTTATCTGTGCTTTCACATGAGGGTTGTCTGTCTCAGAGAAATTTTCCCAGGACTGCCAAATCCCTTACAGTACCCCATACTCACTGCCAATAACTCAATGAAGATTATGTATTAATTAGTACAATATTGTCATGATAGAGGACTCTGAACTGTCCAATGGCCCAGTTCTTGCCATTCTTTCCTAACAAGAACCTCTTTCTTTTCCAATGACTCAAAGTTTTAAAAATTCTCTGACTTTTGGCCCATCATATTTATGAATTTTCTTTTTTTTTTGTACAGCAGAGTTAACATATATCTGTATCCATAGTCAGATGACCAGATGAGAGAAAAGTCATAACCTCCTGCTCACCCAGGATAAATAATAGTACTAATTATTGCAATGGAGCAAACATATCTGAATGCCAGAAAGCAAGAAAGTGTCCCTTCTGGGAGCAGTTTCCACCAACAAGACAACACTCAGAAGACTGATTTTTGAACCATTCTCAAACAATCATGTCTCAATTCCTCTTTATTAAAACTCAACAAAATCCTGCAGCATATCACCAGTTTTCCTTAAAATTGATGTATGTGTTTGCTACTAATTTCTATGGACTCCCTCAAGTCCTATAAATTGTCCAACAAATCTTCAAAAAAGCCATCTCACTATGAGCATTCAGTTTTTCACACCAAAAAGTAAAAAAATAACAAATATCTAAAAATTTATCCTACCTGCCTACCTGCCAATTAACAAGTTATTCTGACACAATTTCATAGGTACTGACAAAAGATACAACACTCATGAGTCAGAGAGAAAGGACCTTTTTACTCACAGCACCGCAATCAGCCTGAATATCAACACATGATATTCAGCCAAATCTCAAAGATTCAAAGCAATGTAGACTCGGATGGATACCTATATATGAAGCGGTTCGCATTAAGGGATAGGGACCATTAGCTTAGAAAACAATCATGACTTAGTATGCTTGGTCTTTGCTTTGCATTTATTGAAATGGAGAGTAAACACATTCTCTGTCTGCTACAGAAGGAAACACTATCTCTACATTCCAATCCTATAAGCAAATCTTCCCTTTTCCTCAAGGAAATAGATATTTATCTATGTATTCCCAACTCATTTAGGATACAGACATCTTCAGAAAGATAACTCAGATCAATAAGCAGAATTGCCTCATTCTCAAGATGTTCAGAAATGTAAGACAATCATGGAAAATAGTCTCTCAAAAATCCTTGCATTTTTTGTTTAGTTATTTAACTCATATCTCTGCAAACTTTAATAATATTTATGAAAAATAGGAGGATTAAGAAAAATGAAATATCCACCTTTTCTTAATAAGGTACCATTACCCTTATATATGTTGTTAAGAACAAATAGTTCCTCTTCAAAGTGTTTTGGTTTCTGGTTCTTTTTTCTATTTTAGAAAGTAATCTTACCCATTCATCTATCAGCCTCCCTATCTCTGCTGTGACCAAACACACCCAAGCATTTCCAATCACCTATGTAACCATCCTTCCTGTCAAAAGCCCACCTTTGCTCCCTTGATGATGTCAACAGCAGCCAATAGGAATTAGCCTAGATTGTGTGGTCAGACCTCAGCCAAAGCGGGAGGACCAAGAACAGGGTTTGTGTTAGGAGATTAAAAACTGTTGCTCTCCTTTGTTCTAGGTGTTTTCTCTTGCCTCTGCCTTGCATGCAGGAAATGCACATCTATAGAAGTAAATTGCCTTGCTGATAAAACTTTTGCCTGAGTGTTGGTTCCACTTTTTGGCATCAAGCATTCTTATCTTCAACATATATTATAAGGGAACTTCAATAATATTTGTATGATTTAATAAAATTTCTATAAGTACAATAAGAAAATACTCATTTTTTATATTATTATTTTTCTTATACTTTCTTTAAACATTACCTAAAAAATACTTAGCTTTAAATCATAAGCAATAGAAATTTACAAATTACTCAGTGTAAATTAAACATTGTTAAGATGGGGAAATTGAAGAAAATTGAGCTTAAATGTGAGGTTGTGATAGGAAAAGTTAATTACTAAGCATTTGGCCTTAATGGAAAGGTACTTGACTTCCTATGAATTCCTTTGTGAGAAAAATAACTAAATCCCAAGCCCGCTACATCACTGAATAAACACCCTCTTGGCCAAGGGAACCTAAGAGAAACTGTGAAAACTGAGTTCCCAGCCATGACAGAGCATGAAGCTGGACAAAACCTTCTGACATCCTACCCTTTACTAATCGACATTAGGCTTTCTTCCTTAAGGACTAAACAGTAACCAACCCTTTCAAAAGGCTCTGCACAGCTGATTTTAAACCACCATCTACTAATGCTGCTTCTCCCTTTTAGCAGCTTCAATGAAACAGTATTCCTTCCTGATAAAAGACAACCAACCAGGAAGTGGTTCTGGTCATTGTATGAATAATGCACAGTGAGGATTTTTCATGTCCTCTGCTTCACCTTTTGACTTCAGAGAGCCAGAAACTCCACCATTGGATTATGTTAATTTTTTTGTACGTGAGACCCACAGACAGGCATAATTCTCAGTTGTGTGTGTGCATGTTTCTCCTTTTATAAATATTCATGACTCCTCCTATAGCTTAATAAATACGTATATCTGAGCATCCTGCTTAGCATAAATTCCTGTTCCCTTGCCACTCCCTTGAAGTGTGTTTCCAGCTTCTGACCAAGAGCTTTGATTCCTAACCTGTCAGTATGGCCACACGGCAAGCTAAAACCTTTTATGAGAAAGAAAGTCCTTCTTTCCAACTTATTTGGGTTTATTATTCAGTTAATGCCTATTATGTCTTTTAAACATATTTTTCCATTTGCATGAAGATATAAAAATATCAAACAAGGAAAAATGTATATATTCATACAGATACATATATATTCACATATATAATAAGTAAAAAAGAAATGTTAAATTTATGCCAAAAAGTTAATTAATGCAGAAATGCATGCATGCCATTTAGCAGGATGTAAGTGACATTAAAAGTTTCATTTAGATGAATCAATGCCACTATATTATTGAAGCTAAGGAGGATCTTCTACATTTACAGAACCTTATATCCTAAAATAGCCCTACTTAAAATTGAGCCAAAATGTAGACTGTATATTTATTCATTATGTATATGAGCTAAAAATTGGAAAATGAAGATTGGTAAAAACATCAAGAGATATTCATTTCACATCTCTATTGAATGACAAGTATATAAGTATAAAAATTTAGAAGTCTTTAGAGTATGCATAAAATAAAATGCAAGATAATTCTCTTCTCATGAAGAGTTTACAAAATATATTAGGTGAAGAAATAAAAGAGAAACTATCTAAAATAATAAAATAATATTAAAAGCAAAATAATACCATAGAAACACCTACATACTGAGAAAGAATTTTTAAAGCATAATAAGTTTAACTTTTTTTTTTTTTGAGACGGAGTTTCGCTCGTTACCCAGGCTGGAGTGCAGTGGCCTGATCTCGGCTCACTGCAACCTCCGCCTCCTGGGTTCAGGCAATTCTCTGGCCTCAGCCTCCTGAGTAGCTGGGACTACAGGCACGCGCCACCATGCCCAGCTAATTTTTTGTATTTTTAGTAGAGTCGGGGTTTCACCATGTTGACGAGGATGGTTTCGATCTCTTGACCTCGTGATCCACCTGCCTCGGCCTCTGAAAGTGATGGGATTACAGGTGTGAGCAAACACGCCCGGCTAATAAGTTTAACTTTTTTCTATAGATACCGACTCCTGTCTGTTTCCTGTCTACTTTACCATCTACTTTATACTATATACTTTGCTTCATCCCATACCTTCTTATTCCTTTCCTCCTACTTCCCCAACAAATTCACAACTGACATCCACCATTTGTCTTGCTGACAAAGTTATTATAGAAATACTATTCTCCTTATATTTGGTACAGAATTTGACTAAAGACAAATACTTTAAAAATTCAACTTCATGACAATGAACCTTAAATGCATGTTTCATCTTGCTAGGCAATCATCACTGGTTGAGTCATTGCTCCCCCTTCCCATGTGATTATTTTAAAACTCACTTTCTCCTCAAACACTCAAAAACTTCTCTATTCTTAGTTCTTAGGTGATCAGCTTTTGCCTTTTTTTCACCTTATACGTGTTCATTATGTTCATGATAGTCATCATAATGGTCAAAAAAATGATAATTGCTCTGACCAAAGCTTCATTTTTATTTTACAAATTTTGACTTCTTCCTCTTTGTTACATGTTATACCATTGTATTGAATGTTCAGTAATAATTGTATCTTCACAAGCAAAAGTTTAGTTTATTCATTATTTTATAATAATGATATAGACAAAATCATATGGTGATAAAAATTCAGTGGGTTAAACACAATAATTTATAAAATTAGTTAGAAATATCTTAGAGTCAAAATTTATCACAATAATATTTTATCTTTATAGTAAACTAGATTTTGAAAAAGATTTTCTTGAGGTGAGGTGAATATACAGAAAATTGAGTTTCTATGTCTTTAGTGTGAAACACAATATTGAGAAATCTGACACTACATAAGAAGACAGATTCCTAATATTTTACAGAAAGAAAAACTATAGCTGATGTAAAAAGGGACCAGAAGTACATACATTGCTGACTTTATGGGAGAAAGTAAATTACCCATTTATTAATTAAATGGGTACTTTTTTGTTAGAAAAAGTGAGGATTTTTTTACTATGTTTTGTTTTAGTTTGGCTTAGTTTATACTAACATCTCTGATACAGGTCAATGGCTAGCCTAGTACTAACAGGTATAGGCCATAAAACTGGATCAATAGATAGGGAAGATCATGGGAAGGTGAAAGAATTGATCTATGCCACTAAAGATTTTCAGCAAATTTCCACAGAAGGACAATTGAAGGTGAATAAAGGTATATTAGTTTCCTAGACTGCCATATAAATTATCACAAAATTGGTAGCTTAACAAAATACAAAATTACAGCTAGACAGGAGGAATCAGTTCCAGTGTTTTATACCCCTGCAAGATGGCAATGGTTAACAATATATACAGTATAAAATAGCTAGTAGGAGCATATTGAATGTTCCTAATGGAAAGAAATGAAAATGTTTGAGATGATAGATATGTAATTATACTGCTCTGATTACTATACGAAATGTATATAAAAAGATCACCTTGTACCCTGCAAATATAAGCCATTATTAAATTTCAATTAAACAAATTTAAGAAAAAATAAATGTATTCTCTCACAGTTCTGCAAGCCAGTGGTCTCATATCAACTTGTCCACTTGCTTACATCAAGTGTTCCCCATGAAGGCTTTGGAGGAGAATCTTTCCTTGCCTTTTTTGGCTTGTGGTGTCTCCCGGAATACCTTGACCTGTGGCAGTATAACTATAATAGAACTCTATCATCTCATCTCTTTCTCCTCTGTGTTTCTCTTCTTCTCTTATCTAATAAGAATATTTGTCATTAGATTTGTGGTCTACATTATTCAGTATAATCTCAAGATTTTTAAATAAATTTTATGTGTGGTCATCCTTTTTCCAAAACAGGACACGCTCACAGGTTCTGTATAGACATATTTTTGGGGGACCACCAATCAAACATCTACAATAGTGATGGTTCTATTAACACCTAGAATTTTTAGTTACTATATTTAATTTATGCATGTATGTAAACAGATTAAGACAGCATCTTATTTCCGACTATTAATTTAATTTTAAATGACAAATTCTTATCAATTTAGAGATGATTTGTATTCTACTACAATTGAAATAACGAGAATCTTAGAAAAGACCTAATTTAAGTATATATATGAATATACCAAGAAAAATCTCTCCAAAATGTTTACCTGGTGGCCCAGAATTAGGTCTATATGCCCAACTCTCTGCTGAAGTTCATCTAAACCATAAACACAGTTTATGGAGATAAAACTAATCAATCATACACAAAGGAGATAAATTAATCAATTTAAGCCTACATTACTTATCAGAATAACTGAAACATAGTTGTTTTGAGAAAAAAAAACAGAGTTATAGATAATATCCAAAAACACACTTAGTAATAAAAATTAAGCATGGTTTATTTAAAAAAAATTAAATTTAGGTATGATTATATGTTACATAAATTAAGAACAACCAAGATTACATTATTTCAGTGTTGTCACTGATTCTAGGCCCTTCAGTTGATAGAGCTAGTAATTATATATTTACACTAACTCATATATTCATTCTTATCTATAATTCTTTCTATATCCAACAACTTGATGAAAGCCAGCTATCTACTGATAGATGTCTGAGTTTACCATGTAACTATTCAAAGGTTTTTGTCAGTTTTTATATATACATACATACACATACACACATATATGTTAAACATGAGTTCTAATGATACATTTGACTCTAATCTAGCACTAGAGAGTTTATTATAACCTCCGTTTCTTGCTTTATTAACTTCATATCCTGGCAGTGAGAAACCTGGCTCCCATTATCTATAATTTATTTACATATTTGTACAAACTTAGTATACATGGAAAGTAATTTCAAAATGAGTAAACTAGGCTCCTGCATTCCTGTGAGAAACAAATTTCCAAGAAGAGTGTGCTATTCATGGCTGTTGTTTTTTTTTTTCTTAGCCCCGGAGTTATCCATTCAAACAATCTGTCAAGGCTGTTTATCCCTCCACTCTCCTCAATTTATGTTATAAAGGTGGATTTATTTGTTGCATTTAGCATTCCATGTGGAGACCTTTGAAATCTGTTTATTATTTCTTCTAAATATGTGTACAGTAAGTTTCACTCTTTAGAGGTATTAACAAGTGATAGTCAGTCATACAATACCCCAGAGCCTACAGAAGAAATGAATTGCTTATTTTTAATAGAGACTATTAAGTGTAGTAATAAGTTAAAAGCCTGAGAATCTTAGCATGAGAGTTATTGAAAAATAAAAAGGAATACATTTGATTTCAGAAAACAGAGGACAAAAATTACAATGGGGAAAAGATAAATTATATCAGTCAAATACCACCAAAAATCTTAAATAAATTTAAACATAAACAGGAACTGAGTGAGGGGCCACAAATGAAATACTTATGTGACAAAACGTGTTGAGAGAGGCATTGCCACAGGCCCTTAGCATCCATGCACCCTCTTGCCGAATTTGCCAGAATGCCAGGCTTAGCTATCTTTAGATAGTAGTCTCTATGGCTAGTCACACAGGCAACTAAAAAGATCAAAGAAACCAGAGTATAGAAATCTTGAAACTGTAAGCCCCCTGATGGGAGGAGGACTGGTTTATTGGCTGCTAACTACATTTGTGGCTTGTTTGAAAAGTGCTATGCTCTTGGGCCTGGGTTCCTCTCTAATCCAACCTACTGCATGTACCAGTATCATCTGGCTTTCTGCATGGCACCTGAGGGATTTATGGGAAATGTAAACCTAAACAAATATGTTGATACAGGTATTGCTTGCTATTCCAACTAGAGAATATTTGTATGACTCCTCACTGAATTTCTCTCCCAAATTATTACTTTTCTTATCTGTTTGTACAAATATATTTTAGAATAATATTCCTAGATATTTTGTTGAGAGTGCATTAATTATATAAATTAATCCAAGGAAACATAAAATCATTACCATAGTCAGTGTTGTTTTCTAGGATCACTCTATTGCATGTGTGTATATTATGTGCCAAGGAGTTAGACAATGAGTTGGCCCTGTTCACATACATGGATATAAATGACTTTTCATCTATTCCTGAGTTCTTAAGACCCTCAGTAAATTTTACCATTTTTGTCAAGAGCTCTACAAATTCTGAGTTCTTTTTCTACATAAGAGCTGTTTTAATTTTCTATTGATTCTGTACCACACATTTAGCAACTTAAAGCAGCATCTATTTAGTATCTCAAATCTCTGTAGGTTAAGTCTAACACCAGTCTTACTGGGCTAACGTTCAAGATATCAGCTATGCTGTATTCCTTACTGAAAGTCCTGGAGGAGAATCTGTTTTCCAGAGCCTTCAGGTTATTTCTTTTCAGTCACTAGACGGGTGATCCACAGATCAATAGCAAGCAATTTATCATAAATACTGCATTAAAATAGATTGGCAAAAATGTTACTATCACTCACTAAAATGGCAAAAATAAAAATTCTAAGTAATTTATAGCAAGAATTTAGAGCAACTAGAACTTTCATACACAAATGGTGGGATTATAAATTGTTATAGCCACTTTGGAAAACTGCTCAGAAGCACCTACTAAAATTGAACATATGCATTTCCTATGATCCAATAATTCTACTCCTAGGCATATATCCATCAGAAATGCATACCTAAGAAGATAGTACTGTCTGTTCATATTAACACTATTTCTAATAGCCACAACTCAATAATCACTCAAATGTCCATCAGCAGTTGAGTGGATAAATAAATGGTGACATACTAACATGCCAACTCTTTAGTGCAATGAGAATAAACAGTCTCTCTACATATGAAACAACATACAAACCCTTCAAATATACTCTTCATCAATAAAAAGTTAAAAACAACAAAAAAATTATGATGTATAATTACATTTTTATAAACCACAGAAGCAGGTGAAACTTTCCTATGCTTTTATCCTTGGGGTTAGGTATGAGAAAGAAGGGCAGCAGGGCCCTGAAGGATGATATTAAAATTCTATTTCTTGGGGTGGGTGCTGGTTAAACAGGCATGTTCAATGTGTAAAAACTTATACAATTATGAACCTACATATGATTTGTGCCCTTTTAAATGTATATTATACCTAAATAAGTGATTTCAAAATATGACATAGAATCTACCTTAATTCATGAAAAAAAAATCTGCATTTTTAAGCAAATAGAATTTAAAACATTAGTACCTGATAATGATAGAATAGACAGGTAAGATAGATTCACAGATATCCATATGTTAACATATATAAAAGTAAACTAGAGATATTAAAGTATTATATAGCAAAGTAATAAGAAATCTATAAATCTACAATGTAAGACTGTAGACTATCAGAAATAACAAATAATGTGATAAATGTGAGATAAAGAGATTAAAGCAGAGAGAAGTAAGGGAATATAAAACCTAATTTCTCAGGGGCCTGGCAACTAATGACCTGCATTGGCAAATAAATAGAGACCATTAAATTTGGTATTTTCCTGTCATATTGACTTTAAATTATATCTATATAGACCTTTGTGTGGGTGGTGGATAGTACTCATCAATGTCAATTTCAAAACTGCAGGCTTAGTCATGTATACAATTCCACAGAACATGATGACATGATACGTGGAACAAACTTAGTCTGTGGGAGAAACATCCCACGGAATCAATATCTATATTAACTTTATCAGGCTTTTGTAG
Organism: Leontopithecus rosalia; assembly: GCA_028533165.1. NCBI lineage: Eukaryota > Metazoa > Chordata > Mammalia > Primates > Cebidae > Leontopithecus > Leontopithecus rosalia. Next base: position 147,429,220 of record CM052648.1, on the reverse strand, counting down.
CCTTATAGACAGAAAGATGCTATTTCTACTGTTAAAAAGGGATGTTGTTTGAACAACTAGTAAGATCTCTCTGATCTACTCAAGTTCACATTTTATAATGATCTTAGATCATTTTATCATAACTTTTTTCTTTTATATTACATAGTGTGTACTACAGCCTCACATTGATGCACCATAACTGCATCCATATCTTGGGTGAGTCCTTTTCATGGATCTGGTCCTAATTTAAATAATTGATCATATTATATTAATTCCTAACTACAATGTAAATAGGTTTGACTAGGAGATTGAAGTATTTGCCCTTTATTTTGTACGGAGTAAGAAGTCATTGATTGAACTTAATTTTACTTAATTGGGTAATACAAAATAGTGACTTAGAAAAATAAATACAGCAATAAAATTAAATTGGGATGGTACAATGTTAGGAAAGAGAAAATAGTCATATTCTTATTGCTAAAATCATTACCTAATATAGGAACAATAAGAGTTGTAAAGAAAAAATGGAAACACTTTTCTTTGTGAGAAGAATAAATAATATTTGGTGTATAGCATATTTGGGGTATTATCAGAGAGATCAAACATGCCACCGATTATCTAGTAAAGATATAAGTGCTTAGGTTAATCTATTAGTAAGCAGTCAAGGGTCAAAAATTTACTAGTTTAACGATTTAAAGGGGTTTTCAGGAGTTCCTTAGGGGTATATTTTGGGGAGAGGTTGGGGGAGTACAGTAAGGAAGCTAGTTCTGAAGTCATCGATAACATTTAATATCTATGTAAACATTAAAATATCTAAAATTGGAAGATATTCAAATCTGTTAACAGGCCTTAATTAAGTATTAATCTTCTTAATGTTTTTGCTGAATAGTTTTAATAGGTAATCCAAGCATAAAGCAATACATTAGAAGTCTTACACCAAATTATTTCTTTTTTGTAAATTTAATTTTAATTTAATTTTATTTTATTTTAATTGCATTTTAGGTTCTGGGGTACATGTGCAGAACATGCAAGATAGTTGCATAGGTACATACATGGCAGTGTGATTTGCTGCCTTCCTCCCCTTCAGCCACATCTGGCAGTTCTCCCCATGCTATCCCTCCCCAACTCCCCCCCACCACTGTCCCTCTCCTATTCCCCCCAATAGACCCCAGTGTGTAGGGCTCCCCTCCCTGTGTCAATCTCTTCTCAATGTTCATCACCCACCTATGAGTGAGAACATGCAGTATTTCATTTTCTGTCCTTGTGTCAGTTTGCTGAGAATGATGTTCTACAGATTCATCCATGTCCCTACAAAGGACACGAACTCATCGTTTTTGATTGCTGCATAATATTCCATGGTGTATATGTGCCACATTTTCCCAGACCAGTCTATCATCGATGGGCATTTGGGTTGGTTCCAGGTCTTTCCAGCTATTGTAAACAGTGCTGCAATGAACATTCATGTGCATGTGTCCTTACAGTAGAACAATTTATAGTCCTTTGGATATATACC
>CM052648.1:147386872-147427231 GCA_028533165.1 Leontopithecus rosalia | reverse complement strand
ACTCCCAGAAGTTTCTTATCATCCACCTTCTGAAGCCAACTTCAGATAATGGGACACAGTCCTTTTCCATCAGGGCTTGTTCCGTTGCTGATAAGGAGCCGCAATCCCCTGTAGGGGGAGAGGGGTTCTGATTTTGGGTATTCTCAGCCTTTTTAGGCTGGTTTCTTCCCTTTACTATGAATTTATCCATCTGTCGTCTCTACAGTTACCACCTTTCTAATTAGGTTTCTGAGTGGACGCCCAGTTTATTGATTCCCAGTGCTGGAATCCGAGCAACCCACTGCGCCGGCCAAAACAGCAGTAATAAGGCTGATGGTGCTCCTCTGCCTGGGAATCTCCAGTCTGGCTTCCTTATTGAGTCCGTAACAAGTGGCTCTGCCTTCCCGGAGCTCCAAGCATTAGTCAGTAGGGGAACCAAGCCTGTCCGCTCTACACAAAGAACTGCCACACCGAGACGCCGGCACAACCGCTGCGCCGGCCACAAGAGTCACGCTGGCGACCCGTGGGGCCCCTCCACTGGGAATCTTCTGGTCAGTGAGTGACGAAAATTCGTCTGAAAGTGTGTCATCCTCTCGTTCTCTGGGCTTTCACCGGGAGCTACAATCCTGAGCTGTCAGCGATCAGCCATCTTGGATCGTATTTTCTGTTTTCAAAGAGTGATCACAACATTTTCCTTGGACCAAATTATTTTAAATATTTACAAAAACATATTGAAGCAAATAACATGTTTCACATTGGTTATGTTTTATGTTTTCCTGTATGATCAGTTTTAATTCATTTCCTCTTAGTTTAGATATTTTGTCTATGCTATTGTCATAAAACACTTTTTCATATTTTACATTAACAATTCTCAGATTTAGTAAGTAGACAAAAAATGGTAACCTATGGAAAAAAAGATGTCAATCTTGTTCAGGGGAAACTTAACCTCCATAATTTCTTAGTTGGAACAGACCCATTTCAAAAGACAGACTAACGAGGGAAAGACAAAGAAAAGGTTATCAACATGCGCATTTCATATATACATAGGAGACACCAGAGAATGAATGGTTCTCAAAGAGATGACTTTGAATTGCAGCATACATTGCATCTTCAATAAAGCACAGCACATATTTAAAGAAGTGACAAGACAAAGGAAAAAGAGGTTGAGTCTTTTGAGGAAAAGCAAGTAAATGGCAGATGGAAAGGTAGTTGATAAATTTTTTAAATGTACATTCCCTTTACAAAAGAGGAAAGGGTAATAGGACCCAAGAAATCCAAAATCTAATGGAAAACAACCTTACATGTTAAGGCTGGAGAACAATATTCTGTGACTCCATGTTCTGCCTTCCAGAATCACTATGGCACCCAGGGTTGGACACTGAATGTTCCGGGAAACCTTACTACCACAGCTTTGTTAGACACAGCACACATTCCAGTTCTCACAGGTTGGAGTCTTGTGCCTGTGCCTCTGCCAGGCTAGAGTTGTACACTGGTCACTCTTCAGTGCTGGAATCCCAGAAGTGGCCCTATTCCCATGTCTCTAGTAGACATTGCCCTAGTGGATGCTCTCTACAGTGGTCCTGACCCTACAGTTCCACTGGGCAATGCTCTAATTGAGACTCTCTGTGACAGAACCAACCCCATGATCCCACTAGGCATTGCACTAGTAGAAGGTCTCTAGAATGGCTCCATTTCTGTAGCAATTGTCTGCCTGGGCGGAGTTAGCACCACAGCGATGCTATCAAGATTTATTGCCTGTGCCTCCTGGAGGGACAATCTAAGCTGCATCTGGAGATGCTTGAGCTACATTTGGGTTGACTGAGGAGCACTGCACCAGAATGCATGGCGTAGAAAATTGAAGAGGCCCTGGATAATGAATCTTGAGGTCCCACAGGTGCCCTGGGTCCCTCCCTTGAAATTGTTCTACCATCAGGCCCTGACACTTTCTGAAATACCTTTGAGTTTATTATGCTATTGTTTTAATGAACAGCATCTGGCATCTTTCTATTCAAACTCATCTCTTCTTCAGGTGTTCCTTTGGTTACACCTTTGGTATTCCATCCTAAACACACTTTCTCCGTTTTTACAATGAGGCTTGATTGAAAATTTTCCAATTCATATACTTCGCTTTTAATTAAAAATTCTATGTTTATTTTTTTCTTCTCTCTTGCATTTTACTATAACCAGTCAAAAGAAGCCATGCCACACCTTTAACACTTTTCTTAGTAAATTCTTTACATCAAATATCCTTGTTCATCTCTCTTAAGTTCTGCTTTCTACAGAGTACTAAGACAGGTATATAAGTCAGACAATATATTTGCCACTTTGTAACAAGGATGGCCTCTCCTCTAGGTTCCAATATCATGTTCCTAGTTTCCATGTGAGATTTCATAAGAATTGCCTTCCCATCTATATTTCTATCAACATTCCATTCATGAACACATAGATAATTTCTTTTTTTTTTCTTTTTTCCTTTTTTTCTTTCTTTTTTTTTTTTAGACGGATTTTTGCTCTTTTTGCCCAGGCTGGAGTGCAATGGCGTGATCTCGGCTCACCACTACATCCGCCTCCTGGGTTCAGGCAATTCTCCCGCCTCAGCCTCCTGAGTAGCTGGGATTACAGGCATGCGCCACCATGCCCAGCTAGTTTTTTGTATTTGTAGTAGAGACAGGGTTTCACCATGTTGACCAGGATGGCCTCAATCTCTAGACCTCGTGATCCACCTGCCTCGGCCTCCCAAAGTGCTGGGATTACAGGCTTGAGCCACCGCGCCCAGCCGCACGTAGATAATTTCTAAGAAGATACAGTGTCTCTCTACAGTTCTCCTTTTCTGAGCTCTCACCAACATTTCCCCAATGCTTCATTTACAGTAATATAGACCTTTTCTGGCCTGCACTTCCAAATTATTCCAGCCTTTACCCATTACCCAGTTCAAAAGCTGCTTCCACACTCTACTCCTTGGTACCAATTTCTGTCTTAGTTCCTGCTGCAATAGCAAAGGACCTTAGACTTTTCCAAGGGCAAATTATAAACAATAAAAATTTATTTCTTACTGTTGTGGAAACTGGGATGTCCAAGATCAAGGTGACATCAGTTATAGCATATGGTGAGGACCTGTTTCTCATTTATGGTGGCTTCTTCCTCTTTTCTCAAATGATAGGAGAGCAAAAGCACAAAAAGAGACTAACAAATTCCCTCAAGTTCTTTTATAAAGGCCATTCAAAAGGGCAGAGCCCTAATGACCTAATCACTGTCTGACAGGCCTACCTCTTAATAATACTTCATTGGATACTAAGTTTCAACTGGAAATTTGGAGGGGCACAAGCTTTCATACCATAGGAGTTATCTAACGCATTATATATTTTCATATTGATGGTGTCCCTTATCTCTTTGCAAAATTTTAGACAGTTTATGTGAAAATAGGCATTTTTGTTTATTTTATGTAACGTTTAGATTCCCATAAAAAATGCTTGGGCTATAGCAAGTACTCCATACAACTACAGAAACAGTCCACAGAATAGGTCTTCTTTGATCATCCATTTATTACCATAATTAGTCAACCTTCAGAACGGAAGGAAACATTTCTATTTATATTAAGCCATTTTAAGTGTTCCACCTACATAACCCAAGCTTCCTTGTAACCAATTTGTGTTCTCAATAATTTCAAATTCCTAATAGTTTACAAAACAATTAGCAACTGTCTATGAATCATAGACTGGTACTTCAAAACAATTACCTTTCTACAGTGGACAGCAAAGATATACAGCTTGAAGTTTAGCCCATTAAAAGAGATTCTATTATTTATCATATTTCAAGAACACCCTCAAGTGGAGCTTTAATGCTCTAATAGTCTAATCCCAGCTGGTGCTAGCATATTATGCAAAATGCATAAATCAAAGCCAATTGTTTCTTCTTCAGGCAAAAGATCTTAACAGATTTATCCTGGAATCCTAGGTGTGTATTGAGGAAGAAGTGTCACTGAATTAGAAGTAGGTGCACTGAAAGCACAAGCCACATGTTCATTCAATGTATTAGTATAGTCAAAATTTGCTTGAATCTTTCCTTGCAGAGGCAACTTCCAACTAACAGTAGAATCTTGCTACTACATCCACCTGTATTTACGGGATTCTATATAACACCCTGCTCAATATGGCTAGGTCATGTTGTATGTTTACATGGTAACTTACTGTTAGAAATTCAGGATTGTTCAAGACCTAAAAAAAAGTCCAGGAGTTTTTCAGAAAGAAAATATGTATTTTCCAAGGAAGAAATAAATTTCCTCAAAAAAAATCTAGGTCTTTGCTATTTATTCTATGATACTTATCACTCATCTGCCGAAAGCATTTCAAACATTTTTGGATCCAATGTGTTATAAAATCCAAGTTAAAAGGCCCAAATGAAAAAGGTCCAGAATTTACATTTATATTTCTTCTTTGCAATAATTATCATCTAATAGGTTATATCATTTCATACGATCATGTATACTACTTCTCTTCCAAACTTCATAAAAACAGGTCTTTCTGTCTTTCTGCAATGTTTATATCCCAGCACACAGCACAATGGAATCTAGCAAGTCCTCAAAAAAGCAACTTGCCTTTGTCTTTACTTGAATACAGTAGTCCAACAAATTCAAATTATTGTATCTCCAGAAATGTTTTAGAAAAGTCAGACCCCTACATTTTCAAAAGAATAACATCATCTTTTTGCAAAATAGGTTTCCATTAGCATAAGAAGGTCATGTATTGGTAGTAAATGATTCACATCTAGTTTCTTGAAATACGTGTTTTGAATAAACCAAAGGCTGAGAGACTTTATGGTAAAAAGAGAAATGCATGGTGTGTGAGACAGACTGAATTTCTAATTGCATGGAGTCTATAGAAAAAGAAAATGTTACTGAGTGATTATGTCTAGGGCGTTTATTACCATGTTAAGCAGACTCTTGGGACCAAGCACTGTTTTAGGCATTTGTATCTGCATGCATCAGTAAAAAAAAATAGAGCACATTTCTACGTTTATGGAATTTACTTCCTATCAGAAAGAAAATACTGTTATCTACGAAATGCATTATAATACCATTGGGAAAGCTAAAAAAAAACTTAATTTGGATTTTAGAAATGACATTGGAATTATTCTAAAGAACCAGGTGGCTACAGCAGCTCCGGCACCCTATTTAGGAAGCTGCCATAACAACTTCTGACTACATAACTAGGATGAGACAAACACAATTTAAGTAAGGCAATTAAGATTGGAAGCCACCATGATCAGAAAACATGAGTACCAGGAAGCTGAGAGAAAAACAATGAAAATATCCACGATGATATGTGCCTGAAGAAATAGAAAGAGTAGCCTACAAAATATTCTTCCCTTCCATTTTTCAAAATTGCAGGAATATATCTATGTGGTGTCAGTTAAATCAAACCAAGGACAACAATGCAAAGGATTCTGGGAAATATGATTTTAGATTTTTAATTTTGCCAAGGAAGAAAGCATTTTAGAAGAATATTGAAATGCATGGTGGCTAGCAAGCCATATTTTCTAACCCAATTTTTTTTGTCAACTATCTCCACATTTACTATGTGTCAGGTAGGTATCTTCAAATTATCATGAAAATGGAGGAGGTTGAAACCTGAGTAGGTTGAGGAAGGTATTTCTGCAAGAACCATGAACAGCAGCAGTAATGAGAGTTGAGTATATACAATCAGACTGGTCAAACAAGCACATTAATTTCAGATTAATTTCAGATATACTGCTTTTTCACTGAGAAAGAAGAAAAGCACAAATAAGGGAGAAAACTAAAATAAACATTGTAATTTAGAGTAGAAATTGTAGGTGTGAACTTATAGTTTCATATGAGATATATATATATATATACACACACATACATATACCTCCATGTATATGCATATATATGTGGATATACATACATGTGTGGAGGTGTCTACATGTGTAAAATATATACAGCACAGATATGTGTATACATATGCTCTCCCTTAAAAGGAATCCAGTTTTCTTGGAGAAATGACTATTTCCAAGGCTGAGTAGAGAACTAGAAAATGACCTGGAATATAGTGTGCGCGCGCATGTGTGTGTGTGTGTGTGTGTGTGTGTGTATGTGTCTTACACACACATGACAGGAAGTAAGACTGTGCAAGTCCCTTCAGGGTAGCTTGTGCCTGACTTTGACATGTTTGTATTACATGTGAGCCCATTCTTAGTTGGTGTCATGTGCGTGGAGGATGTCATGCAAACATGTCAAAGTCACACACAAGCTACCTTGAAGAAACTTTCACTGTACAAATATGGGAAAAATCCATTATCGAAACAAATGATGATAATAAGGGATTTCTGCCAATAAATAAAATAGACATATATGAGAAGAGACTATAAAAATAATTAAATATTAAAAGTTTGATGAAGAATGAGATAATTCCATAGTCTTAAGCTACTTCCCTGGTATTATTTGCCTGATTATAATGATTGCATCAGGTTTTGTAGGATAATATTTTTAGTTATAATTAACACAGACCCAAGTATTTTTAGACAATGAGGCATCATGTCAGCAACTTACACTCAATTAGCTCATGAATAAGAATGTCATTTGTGCTATTTTTGCTGCTTTCTGTAAGTTTGAGATTATTTAACCTTAAAAAAATATTTAACAGTAAATCTAATTAGGTAAACTACTGATTCTTTTGATAGATATTTATTGCCATGCAACCCTTTATTTCACAGTACTTTTAGTTTCAAAAGTATTTATAATCATTAGTGACAATAAATTTAGATTTTATACCAAATATCTAAATCAACTCTATTATTTTATTTACATCAGAATTATACATATTTTTACCTTATTATATATACCAAATATGAACAAACAAAAAGCAATCTTTTAGTGTTATGAATATGGTTCTTTAAAACCACCTAAAAACTCCTTGTCTTTTTATTTCTATGTCCTATTAAATATTATTGAAATAATATTTTCCTTATACCTTTTTCTATATCTTTATGAGCCATTTGAGTAACTTGCAACTCTATTTTCTTTCTTAATAAGGCTAAAACATGTGTTCTTTTGTGTATAAAATAAAGTCATATTAGAAATGTTTATTTACAAGTTTGAATCATTTTCTGAGAATATTAAAACATCATTATGCAAATTATTTACATTTAATTGGCCTTTCTGAACCAGAATTTATATTCCAATTTTCTGAGAAGGAAATACAAGCAACAAAATCATACATCTTGTGTATTTTCTAATGTCTTCCTTTCCTTTATTTTTATTAAACCTTCTTATCTGTTGCTCTATATGTTGCATTATTTAAAGACTGACATATTTACTACTTGCAGAGAGCTAATTCAAGAACAAAATTGCTTTTAACATGCTGTGATAGATTTTCAAAAAAAAAAACCAAGTTCAATTATTTATAGACTAATTTTCTGTTTGCTGTCTACTGAATGGCAAAGTGAAAAGTTCACAAATCCAGTTAGATGACACTTTCCTCCTCATATTCTAAGGCACTGACATTTCTTGGTGGACTGACAGTAAATCTTAAGTCCCTAGGCTGCTCGTTAACTTTTAGAAGTTGATATAGTAACTTATAAGTTTGATCTCTTTTGGATGACCATGAATTCTGCTTATGGATACTATAAAAAAGTACTTGGGACACTAATAAATGGTGCCTCAAAGACTAAATTTAACTGTGGTGTACTTGGACCATAATCACTATGGATACTTTCTACGAACATCCACATTGATGCTTTAGAGGCTTTAGGGACAACTCTATTTTTCACATCAGATAAATTGTATTTTCATTTCATACTATGTCATTATCAGACCTATGGGCAGCTATCAATCACTTTGTGATATCTGAGTCATGCATCACTGTTATTAGAGTACTGCTAGCATTTAGTTAAAAAAGAAAAAAACGGTGATAGTATTACACTTAGAGAAAGATAGTGCACTAAAAAAATCATCACTCAAAATAAATAAATAACAAGTACATTTTAAGAACAAAGTATAGGCACAGCAAATACATTTTAAATAGAATAGTAGATTTATAAAAGATTTCAGACATATAAACAGATTTCTTATATTGACACTTCAATTGTTAGTAATCAATACATTATATGTTGCAGAGTCTTTACAGAAGTATAAGAAAATGTTTCATTACTTATTGATCTAAGAAACATAATAAAGTAATTTAGAAAAATTTTATCCAGCATTTCTGAATATTCATAAATATATTGAGTGCTTTTATCATATAAACCTTGGAAATTATTTCTCTGGCCAAATATTTTATATTTAATCACCTACAAATTGTCCATTAATACTTCCTTAGTGATTCTATCTTAAAGTTAAGATTCATAGCGAGTCTTAGTCCATTTTGTGTTGCTTTAACAAAGTACTATAGATAAAGAAAATGAATTTATTTCTTACACTTCTAGAGCCTGGGAAGTCTAATATCAAGAGCCAGCATATGCTGAGGGACTTCTTGTGGCATCATTCCGTGGTAGAAGGCATGGGAGCATAAGAGAGCAAGCAAGAAGACCAAAATCTCTTTTAATATAACTCACTCTTGGCATAACAAACCTAGTCCCATGATAATGGCATAAATTTATTCAGGGAGGTGGAGCCCTCAGTACCTAATCACCTCTTAAGAGTTCTACCTCTTAATATCATCTCAATGGCAATTCAATGTCAACATGAGTTTTGAAAGGGATATTCAAACCATAGCATTTTACTCTTGGCCCCTTAAAACTAACATAATTTCCATATACCAAAATCATTTATTCCATGCCAATAACCTTAAATGTCTTAAATCATTCTAGCATCAACTCAAAAAATTCAAAATCCAGAGTCTCATTTAAATCTGATATGGATGAGACTCAAGGAATAATTTATTTGAGGCAAATTGCTCTCTAGATGTGAGTGTGTGAAATTATCAAGTTGTGTCCTTTCAATATACAATGGTGGGAGAGCATAGAATAGACATTATCATTTCAAAAGGAAGAGATAGAAAAAAGAAAGGGGTAATTGGTTTCAAGTAAGTCTAAAACTCAACAGGTAAAACAATAAGTCTTAAAGCAAGTCTTCAAAATAACTAAGTCTTAAAGTAAGTCTCCAAAATAATCTCCTTTTATTTCATCCTGGGCACACTAGGGTGAGGGTTTGACTTCCGAAACCTCAGGCAGTTCCACCTTAGTGGGCTCAGTATACTCCTCAGCTCTCTCTGGTTTGAGTCTTGTGCCTGCAGATTTCCCAGGCTGATGTTTCACAGTGTTTGCTTAACAGTTCTTGGGTATCATTTTGAGAGTGTTCTCACTCCCACAGCTCCACTAAGCATTGCCCTACCTGGAGTTTCCTCCAGTGACTCTGTCTCTGTGATAAGTCTCCGACTGAGTCCCCAGGCTATCCACAATTTCCTTTGAAACATAAGTAAAGGAATCCATGTCCTGGAGCTCTTGCATTCTGTTTGCCTGAAGAATTGGCACCATGTGGAGTCTGTCAAGGTTTATGGCTTGCATCTCCTGGAATGGCATGTGAAGCTAAATTTCAACTGGACCCACATGAGCTATGACTGGAGCTGCCAAGACGTATTGTGCCAGAATGTGGGAAACAAATAGCAAGGGTAGCCCTAAGCAATGAGCCCATGGAGAGTGCCCTGAGCCCATCCCTCAAAACCATTGAGCTCTTCTAGATCTCTGAGCCTGTGATGGGGAAAAGACAGGATCCTTGAAGATACCTGAAATTCCTTTTTTTTCTGTCATTCTCCCATTGTGCTGGTTACCTCTTCTGTACATACTAGTCTCTGTAGGGGTCCCTAGGCCCCACATTGGGCAACAGAATGTAGGGAGCCAGCCCAACATCACCCATGGGTACCCCAAGTTCGGTGGCAACAAAGGAATGAGACAAAGACAGATTAAGAAAAAAAGTGGGACCAAGAGGCCATCACTTTATTACTCTGGAGGTGACAGTGAAGGCCCCTAGCTCTGATCATCCACACTACTTATTGATTACAATGACTTTGATCTACAGGGTAGGGGTGGAGTAATGGAGGAGTGAATCAGTGAGCCAGAAGTGAATCAGTGGGTTGGAACTGGTGTGTCATCCTAAGTACTGGTTACAGTAGAGGTTTGGGAGTTTCACAAAATAAGAACATGTGTTTATCTTTAGCCTGCTATCTATGTGCAGCTGATGGAAGGCAGACCTTACAGGGAGCCTACAAGTCTGGCTACGTCATAGTACTATGAAGGGGTTTTGCATCCTTGAGCACAATGTTTATGGTAACAGAGGTTAGGTCACCCTGCACCAGAACATGAGGCATCGAGAGGCCTTCCTCCTCAGAGGCCTCCTGCAGCCTTCCGCTGTTTGTTGTTCCTTGTTCATATGTTACGCATAACTGATTTACGTGGGCACTTTGTAAGTCCTTTCTCCTTTGCAGTGTTTCCCAACAGTCTCTTTCGCTAGTGGTGCTTTGGTCATATACTTGGTATATTTACCTGAAAATGCTTTTCTATTCTTTATATGGCTATGCTGAAAATTTTCAAAATCCTTCTGTCTCTCTTGTAATTAGAAATAGCAACTCTAAATCATTTTTCCCTCTTGTATCTTACTATATGTAGTTAAAAGTAGCCCCACAGCTGCTTTGGTATTTCGATAAAAAATTTTTACCACCAGCTATCATCGTTCATCAGTTTAAAATTCCACCATCAATAAAGCCCTAGAGCATGCACACAATTTAACCACATTCTTGGCACCACATAATGAGGATGGTATTTACCTCAGTTTCCAATTTCTCTTTTACATCTGAGACCTCTCCAGAATGACCTTTATTATCCATATTTTTGCCAATATTTTGGTCATAACCACTTAAATAATCTATAAGAATTTCCAGACTTTCCCTACAACTAGTCTCTTTTGAGTCCCCACCAAAATTGTCCTTATTACTCAATGCACAGAATGTTGCCTTTTTATAGCCTATTCTGCCAAATTCTTCTATCCCCTACTTATTAGCCAGTTCCAAAGCCACTTTAACATTTTCAAGTATCTGTTATAGCAACAGCTCCATTTCTTGGTACCAATTTTCTGTCTTAGTCCACTTTTGTTGTAATAGAATATATAGTCTGGGTAATATCTAAAGAAAATAAATTTATTTCTTTTGCTTCTGGAGGCTGAAACGTTCAATATTAATATGTCAGTAGCTGGTGATGGCCTTCTTGCTGCATCATCTAATGGTGAAAGGCAGAAGGCCAAGAAAGTCCAAAAAAGCAATAAGAGTGAACTAAACTTCTTTCTATAACAACTTCCTCTTGTGATAAAAACACACTCCCATGATAACAACAGTTAACCTACTCATGAAGAGAGTACCCTCATGGCCTAATCACCTCGTAATTAATCCATCTTTAATATCATCATAATGACAATTATATTTCAACATGAGTTTTGAAGGGGACATTTCAATCATAGAAAAGCAGCAATAATAAAATATTCCCAATTATTCTTATTCAGTAATATTTTTTGAAGGAGAAAATGGGAAATGCATATTTTACTATTGTCTTTCATGTTGAGGTAATCAATAAAAATTTTCTGAAGTACTTAAAAACTTAAATATCTGTAGGTTCTTTAGTTTATTTCTACTGACAATCTTATGTTTAACCCCAAATCTAAAATCATATCTTAAATTACGCATTTTCATGAACCTCAAAAATACTGGATACTAGATTGCTGGATAAGCAGTCTAGTAATCTTATTTGATAACTTTTTAATCTGAATATTGAAAGCAAATTGCTAATTATTATAAGGTAACTCCAATACTCCTTTTTTAAACTTTTAGAATTTAAATCAAGTAATCTGTAGAGTATCTTTAAAGGACTCCTGGCTTACAAATTCATCTTTATATCTTGTCATGCATTCAGTACTTCTGACATATTTACTAGTCATTTTCTTAAATCTGCCAGTTTGCATGACACTTTTGCTTTGCAAATGCCATTTCTACTCTGGGAAGCTTCTTTATTTCCTGTTCTGTCTACTCAAATTTACTTATACTTAAAATCTAGCTTAAATGCCATCTTTCTGTAGAAACTTTCTACATAGTTGTTCTCAGTCTTCCAACACTAATGGAGGTATTCATTTATTCTTCTGAGTTTGGGAAGCTCTTTTTTTGGTAAAGTGATACTTATCTCATCCATCTAAAATTTCCTCTTTTTTCTCTTATTATCTTCCTTACCATATTCATCAGCATCTCTACTGCGTTATAGTTCTTATATCTATTCATCTTGCACTGAGCCAAGAGCAAGATGAAAACACATAAAGCTCTATTTTTTTTGCCGTCTTCTCTGCATCTTTCCTTCATCTGTTTTATGAAATAAATTTTATTTTTAGGATAGTTTTATCCTTACATAAAAATAAATAGAAAGTATAGAGTTCCCATGTATGTCCTGTCTCTCCTCATACAGGTTGGCTATTATTCACACCTTGTGTTAGTGTGGTATACTTGATATAATTAATGAACCAATATGGATATTGGTTCACTATGTTTTACATTCTATGGGTTTTGTCAAATATGTAACTACTTGTCAATGATCACTGCCTTGTACAAAATACTTTTACTGCCCTACTCATACCTGTACACCTTTTTATCTGTACTCAAACCCCCATAACCTCACCAAATACTGATCTCTTCTCTGCCTCTATGGTTTTACCTTTTACAAAATGTCATATAGTTGGAACTGCACAGTATGTGTTTGTTTATTTATCCATTTCTTGAAGTATATGCTGGTCATTTCAAAGTTTTGGTAATTATAAATAGAGCTGGTATAAACATTTTTGTGCCTGTGTAAGTTTTCAACTCATTTGGGTAAATATCAAGGAATGCAATTACTGGATTGTATGGCAAGAGTATTTTTACTTTTATAAATAACTAATAAAAAGTCTTCCACAGTGACTGTACCATTTTGCACTCCCACCAGCAATGAATGACAGTTCCTGTTGCTCCACATCCCAGCCAGCATTTAGCATTGTCATTACTGAAAATTTTGGCCACACTAACAGATATATAGTATTATCTTACTGTTGCTTTAATTTGCAAATCTCTAATGACCTGACATATAATGTTGATTTTCTCATATGCTTATTTGCCATCTCTCTATCTTCTTTGATGACATATCAGAGCAAACTTATTGCTCATTTTTTAGTTATGTTTGTATTGAGTTGTATTAGTTCTTTATATATTTTAGATACCGGTCCTTTATCACATCTATTTTGCAAAAATTTTCTCTGAGTCTGAGATCTCTCTTTCCATACTTTGATAACTATCATTTATATATCATAAGTTTTAATTTTAATGAAGCTCACATTTCAGAATTTTTCATGGGTTATGCTTTTGCTTTTGTGTGTGAAAAGTGATTGCCAATCAAGGTATCTACATTTTCTCCTACGTTGTTTTCTAGGGGTTCTATGGTTTTACAATTTATATCTTTGATCCATTTTCAATAAATTTTTGTGAATGTATAAGTTCTGTGTCTATATTCACTTGAAGTCATTATTTTGTTATTGATATTGTTGGTATTTTTATTTATAGTTAAATGAACAATAAAACAAAGGAAGTGTTATTTGCAAACCATAAATCACAGAATTGGATTTGTACTCAAGTCTATTTGGCTTTAAAGACAAAGAGATTAATTATCATGCAATATAGTTCATGATTATTATCCTCAGTAATGTTTGCAAAGCATAATATCTAGCATACTCTCTCGCACATAGTAGGCCCTTAATAAATCTTTGATCAAAGTACGATTAATAGTGTAACAAAAGAGACAACGTTTGTGTGACATAATCAAATACCAGAAAAATAAAATCTGTTATTTTGTTGTGTTGTTATATTAATTTTGGAATGAGCTCAAGTTTTTAGTGGATGCTTTATTAAATAAAATAGATATAGCTTTTTGTCCATAAATACAAAATAATTAAAATATATGTAGAAGCAGTTTAAAAGTTAGATAGTTGATAAATTATGACATCAATAGAAAGGCATGGTAAGTTTTGAATTAAAGACATTTTATACATTTTTCTTTTAAACAAAAACTAAGCATTGACTATTACTGACGCTTAGGAAGACAGGAACATTTTTAGAGTGTTTTAAGTACACATTAACCTTCAAATTGAAGATACCTGGTAAAAATAATCAATTTTATAGCCTTAAAATTATGTTCCATAATGATAATTTTACTCAAACAATGATTGCATTTTTTAGATGGGTTAATACTTAGCTCATTTGCATTCAGATTTAGGGATCTACAAAATTACTAAGTAATAGCTACAAAAGGAAAAGATATTTGTCATAAAATTTCAGGCTTTCTGCGGAGAGTTATTAAATCGGTAGATATTCTTTTCACCTAATTAATTTTTGGAAGCTGTATCCTCATTAATCATCTGACAGGCTCACAATAACAATACATGCCCTTCTGCTCATGAAATTGAGCATTATATCTTTAAAAATGCCTTTTTCCAGAATTTCTATGAAACTGGCAATTCGCTCAGAGTCAAGCAGCATAATTGTTTATAGAATAGAGAACCATACTTGAGTTTTGCTATAAACTTTTGTAATACGTATTCATTTTTATGTGTTTAATGACACTTAACATTCTTAAAGTACTAATATCTTTGTTAGCATAGTTACACTGAGAGAAAAGACATAAAAAAAATTAGTATGTTTTCTAATACTTTATGAGAGAAAAGACATAAAAATATTAGCATTTTTTTCTAATTCTTTGTAATTCATATTTTTTCAGAGAAAAATAGCAACCTTTTAGGTTCAGTTTAAAAATGCAAATTTTTCTTATTTCCTACAATCATAATTAACCCAACAACTAGGCAAACTGGTTAGCTATCCCTGATTTTAACTGAGAGGTACTACAAGACACTTTTCTCAAGTTTATCTGCCTTGAAATTATCTGGCTTATTATTTCTACCACTCTAAAAAGTTCCTATAGGATTTAGTTATGTCACTGAGGAAAGACAAGTCTTTCCCAAATTTCTCAATGTTCCTTCAAAGTCCTGGTCTCCAGCATTATGTTATGAAATAGAATATGTTTGTTTTTATTTCTCCTAGAAATATTGTTCCTCACATGCCGTAGGTCTTAGGCTTGAAGCCATTTGTTTCGTTAATGTTAAAACCATTTGCTTTCATTCAAAACATGGAAATCCTTTTCTTATCTCTTTTTGTAACGGGGTCTCAAGATGGGAAGGGGCTCAGCTCCCTCCCCAAGTGAATGTGCCCAAGGTTCTTGGGCTCCCTTTGCCCCAAGAATGAGGCAGGGGCCCTGGCACCCGGTGAGCTTGCCATTGTATAAATATCGGATTCAAAGAGTTTAGCGGAAAGCAATTTCTTAGGCAGAGCGAAAGAGACAAAGAGAGAGAGCTCCCATGCTGCCCTGGGAGGGGAATCTGAAGGGGATACCCACACAAGTAGAGAGGGAAAGAAAGCTCCTACCGTGTTGAGGGAGGGGATCCCAGAGAGGAAAAACTCGGAGAGACCTCTCCCAAGTTGCCGTGGGAGGGGATCTGGAGAAAGAGTCCGCACAGGTAAGGCGCAGTGGGGTTTTAAAACTTTGAAGTTATTTCCATCCCATTCATGTTCTTGTCCAATGAGAGGAGTTCTTTCAAACTTCCTCTGAAGTGATTGATCTTCGACTTTGATACAGGATTGGCTGTCTGGTGCCCAACTAGAGCCCCTCCTCCCAGGGCTTTTTAGGGGCTTTTTAGACAAAGGAGCACACCTAGAATTTTAGCTGGGATGTTAGACAAAGCACTTTAGGTTCCCGGATGGGGAGGTGGATGGAGGCATGGCTCTAGGAAGCTCTTGCCTTTGAAACTATTCCCCTTTGGACCTGGGAAGAGAAGTTTTTACCTTAACAAAGTCCCACATATTGACCAGTTAACTTCAAGAAGTGTCCTGTATTAATGGAAAAGGTAACTGAATAGCCAAGAAACATCCAGAGCGATTTAGTGAGTTATCTTCCTATGTTATTATATTCCAAAGGGGATTAATCCCACGTTTTAAATTTGAAAACCCCTCTCATATCTTCCCCTAGAGACACTTATTAACATTTCTAAATAATAAGAACCTAGAATCTTTCTCACATTTTTCAAGAGGAGAATTTGTTTACAATGTGGAGTGTTCATCTTTCTTCCTCAGGAGGAGTGAGGGTACAAGGGTTCCTCTGCTGAATAAACATCTAGACTCTATTTTGGGGTTCTCACAGTACAGTCATAAGTAGGTATAGAAAGACATCTGGCTGTCATTAGAGTACCCCAGGGCAAATGGAAATGATGAGGTTAGTCCTGAAGTAATTTTTCACTGTTCCAGAAATATTTTGTCTATTTTTAAAATAATATTAGTAAACATAGATATTAAAATCTTAGGCCATTACCTCTGGGAATCATACACCTCTAACATCAGGAAGTAAAGAAAGTATCATCATTTTGCATAAATATCTCTAATTCTCACATTTTTCTTCCCAGTTCTTCTTAGCGCAGTCACCTTTATTACAAAGTCTCTTTGCCTTCATCTGAGGCCCTTGTATTGCATTTCTAATGAGGTCTCCTTATCAGGGAAGAGAGGAAACTGAAGCTTTTGTCTTCTCTGACTCAATTCTCAGTGATTTTCCATACCTAGTTCCTTCTTTCACCTTTGTCCCCTGACCCCCAAAGTCCTTAAAACTGTTGGAGCCTTTTTTGGAGTCTGTCTCCACCAGGAGATGACCCACACATCTGTGCTGATCTTCCTGACCCTGCACTGCACTGCCATTCTATGAAAGAAAATGGATCAGAGGGAGTTGGCACTTTTTCTGGTTTTAGCCTCTTGTTAAAGCACGACAGTGAGTGATGAAAGGCTTAATTCTTTTCTTCATGACTAGTTGCTTCAATCAGATACTTAACACTTGATAACCCAGCTCTCTCCATCTCCAGATGCATTTAAGCTTCCCTCAAAAGAAGTGGAATAGTATTTACACTGTGAGCACAAAATATCTGAGACAGGTCCCAGTCAATTTAGAAAGTTTGTTTTACCAAAGCTAAGTATGCACCTGTGACACAGCCTCAGGAGGTCCTGAGGACATATGCCCAAGGTGGTCAAGTATATATTTTAGGGAGACATGGGATAGCAATCAATATGTGTAAGACATATGTTGGTTCAGTCCCGTAAGGTTGGACAAGAGTCAGGGAGAATTCTAGGTTATAGGTAGATAAAAGATAAATGTTGTATTCTTTTGAGTCCTTGATCAGCCTTTCACTGAATACACAATTTAGTCTGGCTCAGTGAATCTGAATTTTTACATACACAATACAGCAGAGGAAGAAATCAGATAGACATTTGTCTCAGGTGAGCATAGAGATGAATTTCTGTCTGCAGCACCTGTGAAGATAAGCTGTCAGTTTCCATTGCCAGGGTGAAATTCAATGGAATTGTTTTAGAATAAAGGTCTTGAGGTCCACAAGGAATTTTCCTGTGGGCAAATTGTGAGGGAGGTATGTTGCTCTTTTGTCTTTTTAGCTATCTTACTTAAGAATAAAATGGGAAGCAGATTTTCCTGACCTGGCAACCAGCTTGACTTTTCCCTTGGCTTAGTTACATTGAGATCCTGAGATTTAATTTTCTTTCACAATGTCAAACATATACATTTCCATCATTGATCACAGAAGAGAGAAATACTCTCTTAGATCCCCTGGGATTGCCTCTCCAACCCAGCCAATCAGCACTCCCCACTTCCCTAGTCCATCCCCACTAAATTATCCTTAAAGATTCTTATCCCTCAATGCTCAGGGAGACCGATCTGAGTACTAATGAAACACCTTCACAGCCTCTCTGTGTGAATTACTCTTTCTCCTTTGCAATTCCCCTGTCTTGATAAGTCAGGTCTGTTTAGGCAGCAGCAAGGTGAACCTGTTGGGCAGTCACAAAGCCACATAAAGTTATTTCAGTATTTTGGTATCTTAGTATGCCAAATAAATTGTCTTTAGAATATCTGCAGGGACCATTAATGTTATATCAGAGAAATGTGATGCTTTAAATTTATAAATTAACATGTTTGTGATAGAAAAATGACAAAATACAGAAAACTGTAATGGAGCTAATATCATTCAGAGATAAATTCCATCTCTTTGTTATGTGAGTGTGTTTATGCATATGTGAATATGCAATGTTTTATACAAAGCATGATTTGAATCAGAGTGATATAGTTTTGCATACCATGTTATTTAATTTTGTCATCGAACATTTATGAAATAAACTCAATATGCCATTTCCACAAGTCATAAAACATTATTTAGAACCACAATTTTTAAACTGCAAAAGATTATCTCATCAGAAATATTCAACCTAGTATGTTTAAAAATTCCATTGTAGAAATAGACTAAATTCTCTCCACATTACAAAAATGTTAAATAATTATATTTGAAGATACATTTTTAAATATTTATCCAAAATAGATTCTAACAATTGAAAATGTTGTATCAAATAATATAAATATATTTAGTATTTTGATACATAATCAGCAACTAGCCTTGTAAATACTTACACCAATTCAGACTTTCAATGAAGGCACAAAAATAATCAAAAATTATTGCAAAAATATTTTTACCTCCCCCAACTTTATATATGAGAATGTTCATTTCACTCTTTTTATCTCATTATTAGAAAGAATTTTTTTCAGTTTTTTATGTGAATTGTATTTTTTCACATAATAATCTATATCCTATTAATGGAACTCCTGGATTTATGAGAGCTACCTATGTGGGTCCATTTTATTCATTTAAAAAAATATATTTGTTAAATCTACATTTTTCTCCCAGACAATTCTCACTTTGTGGCACCAGAGAGCTATATCTGACTGAATGCAAACATGTCCTCTGGAATATTAAAAGACACTTTAACCTAAAAATGACCAAAACTCAATTGATTTTTTTTTACTATAAGTTTGAGCAAAACTCTGAATTTTATATTTTGAAGATTCCCATATAGCCATCTCCCATGGGGAAAACCTGAATATTGCCCTTAACTTCTTTCTCTTCTTTACACTTTGTAACTCACTTTCACTTATCCTTTTCTTCCTACCTTCATGCAAACTGTCTTAAATTATCCCCTTATAATTTCTTGTTGGATAACTTTGCCCAGCATAATGTCTGTGAAAAGTATAGTAGATATTTAATTAAAATGTGTTGATTTCATTAAACAATTAAAATCCTTTTGCATGTGGTGCAAAATAAAACAAAACAATAAAACAAAAGAGATAGGGCTATGTCAAAACTCTGCCTACAAAATGCACTATTTGTTTCAATGATATCTGGACATGAACCAATTTTTTTTTAGCAAAGCTTATTTGGCTCATTATTTTCCCACTGTTTACCCTCCAACCTTATTCTTGTACACTTTGCCTTATGCATAATGTACCTTCAGTCAGTCTGAGACTTTTTTCATGCTTCTTTAGCCTAATTTTCTATCTGTTACTCTCAACTAAATGCTAACCTACCTGCTAAATGCTGCTAAGTGGAACACTGGACCCTCAATGATTCTGAATCTACTGAGTAATATCATCCCCAAAAGTATTGTTGGAAAGCAGATGAGGTTCTCAAGGAGATTGTATTTCTGAATATATCTTCGAAAATTAGAGCATTCTTAGGTAATAAGTTAATACATATATGATGAAAATTTATGAAGGAAAGCAGTGTAAAAAATACATTATGAGAGGGAGAAATAAAGAATGAAAGTTAATCTGATTTATGTTCATGCCCACATGAAACAGAAGCACAGATCTTGCAGAGGTCTATGTCCTCAACTCTAGGTCCTCCCTATATTCTCCACCAGATTGGAGATCTGTCCTTCTCTCCAACACACATATAAAATGTAAACAAACTTTATTTTGACAAAGTTACTCTATACAGAGTTATTGTGCTGGGTTATTCTGTCTGTAAACATGTACTCTCTCTTTGAAATGATTGCTACTTTAAAAACCATAAACATTGTTGAAACTAATTAAAGTTGATTATCTATGTAACTAATAAATAATGCTAGAGAAGCTGAGATATGAACATAGTGCCAGAGATACACAAAAGAAGAAACAATGTTAGGAGTATAATTTAAATTTATCTAATTCATTCAACTTGAACATTTGTATTCTAACATTTCACCAGCCTGTATTAAGGTTTATGAAATACTTTTTAAACAGCTAGTATTTGCCAGGCACTAAGATGGACTCTAGGAACAAAACTTCCAAGAAAACACAGCACATGCACTCAAATGCATTTTGAAGAGGAAAAGATTGGCAAATAAATACTTAAATCTGAAGAACTCTAAGATAATTTGAGGATGTTAAAACACTAGGAGTACAAGAGTTATGTGACTCAGAAAAAAAGCATACTGATGGATATGATCTTTAAGTTGAGTTTTTTAAATGAATTGGAAAAACGAAGTGGCTGGATGAAGAAGGGAGAAAGGGTCATTCAGGAGGAAATAAAACCTGTAAATACACTAAAATGAAAATGATTACTGGAGTCTAATCACATTGTCATCATCTTAGTGCTGTTGTCACAGAATACCTGAGACTGAATAATTTATAGCAAACACAAAGTTATTGGTTCACAGTCCTGAGACTGAGAAATCAAAGGTCAAGTTATCAACAAGTTTGGTGTCTGGAGGAAGGTTGGATTTTCACATGGCAGAAGACAGAAGAGCCAAGCAGCAAAAGGGATCTGAATATACTCTTTCATAATAGCATTAATCCCACTCATAATGGTGGTACTCCCATGGCCCTACTATATCTGAAAGTTCCCACATCTTAATATTGTTACAGTGGCAATTAACTTTCAACATGAATTTGGGCAATCAACTTGTTTCACATGTTTGGACAACATTCAAAACATAGCAGTCATGTACCATAGGTGTATTATAGTGTTCAAATTGAAAGAAGACCTTAAAGTTTTATATACAGAAAGGTCATGATCCAATTTGTATGGAAGAAGAAAAGTGTGATAGAATTGATTTAAAAATTGACAAATTTTCGGGAGTTTGAGACCAGCCTGTTCAACAGAGTAAAACCCTATCTCTACTAAAAATACAAAAATTAACCAGGCATGGTGGTGGGTACCTGTAATCCCAGCTACTTGGGAGGCTGAGGCAGGAGAATTTCTTGAACCCAGGAGGTGAAGGTTGCAGTCAGCAGATATCACACCATCGCACTCTAGCCTGGGCCACAAGGGGAAACTCCATCAGAAAAAGAATTGCAAGTTTAAATCCTAAAAACAAGTCGGAAATCATAAATTAGGGAGAAATTAAAATTAGGTAGTGGCAAGAGAATGGAAAGGAAAGCACATATATTAGCATTATTCAGGAGTTCCTCTGTAGGACCTTAGTAGTATTCATTAATATGATTTGTGCTCAGAGATGTTATTTTTGTTGGAAACAAATGATTGGTGCCACAAAGAAGGACAAGTACTCAGGCAAAAAGTTTTCTCAACAAGGCAATTTACTTTTGCAGAAGGGTGCAGCTTGTGCCAATCAAGATCTCAAGAGCACACTGACCTGGGTAGGGCAGAGGTTTTTATCCCTAATGCGGTTCCTCGCACTTCTGTGTCCCTTCCCCATTGGCTGGGGTTAAACCATCAAAATCTAAGCTACCTTGATTGGCTAAGGTTTATAACTAAATGGGGTATATTAGGCAGGAAGGAAGAAGGACTGTCTGGTACTAGGTGGGAAGGCATAGCTGGACTTGTCTGGTGTGGTAAAGGGGAACAGCAAAGGTGGGAAGGTTGTTTATGAACAGCTAGCTAGGAGACAAGGAAGTTGGTTTTAAAAAAGAAAGAACATGGCTCTAAAGCTTTTTAAAGAGGAATTTATCATCTCTGACACTTTTTTTTTGAGATGGATTTTCACTCTTGTTACCCAGGCTGGAGTGCAATGGCGTGATCTAGGCTCTCTGCAACCTCCACCTCCTAGGTTCAGGCAATTCTCCTGCCTCATCCTCCTGAGTACCTGGGATTACGGGCACATGGCACCATGCCCAGCTAATTTTTTGTATTTTTAGTAGAGACGGGGTTTCACCATGTTGACCAGGATGGTCTCAATCTCTTGACCTCGTGATTCACCTGCCTTGGCCTCCCAAAGTGCTGGGATTACAGGCGCGATCTGACACTTCTTAATCCTATCTCTAGCTCAGAATTTTCTTTCACTAGAAACAAATTGTAAGCAGTTTTCCTTATTAATTGATAGGGGAATGATTATTTACTCTAAACATAATTCCTTAGTAGAAAATATGGCTGTTTCTTTAAGTATAGAGTCAAGTTATTTTTATAGACTATGGGAATGTCTTATTTCTATATTACTTTCTGAAAATTTGCCTTAAGAAATGTAAAATGTACCTCATAGTTAGCCCCTTAAAGAAGAAGGAGGAGGTAAACTGCACTGGAATTCTTATTAGATAATTAGAGCACTATAGATTCTGAAATGATTTTTAAAATGTTATATAAGAAAAGATTTAGAACATTATTCTAATTGCTTGACATTCATACTAACTTCCCTATTTCCCATAGTTGGTATTAGAATGCTTAGAACAAATTTTAGATAATCAAAATTTCAGGTCTTATGGTCTGCTTGTAATAGATTTCAAAGGGTCACAAAATGTTGTCTGCTTCTGTAAGTTCTTGTCTTTCAATCATATGTTGTTCTATAATAATGAGAATAATAAAAATTATGTGTTTATGGTAAAGATTTCCAATTTCCTGGTTTTTAATAAAGGATTTTATCATATATCTCTAAATATCATCATAAAAGAAAATAATCGAGCTTCAATAATAATTAGAAAATGTCATCTTAGTAAATATCTGACATTTATCATTATAATTCTAGGTCTGTGAATATTTTCAGTGAGGTTGTTTCAAGCAAATAATAAGAAACAGTAAAAGGAGAACATTTTGGCTTTCTAGATTTCACAGTTTTTATATTTTTTAAACTTGGTTATCAATGACTTCTAGAAATCATTTACAGAATGTTGACTCAGTCAAATACATGTAACATTTTAGAATATTGCTGATGCCTATAGGGATATTAGCAATATTTTATTTCTATAAGATAAATTTGCTTTGGGAAATTTTGAAATTATGAGAGTTTGCTTATCTACTTTTATTTTTCATTTGACACAAGCACAAACACACATACATAAGCAAACACAAAACAAATGCAGTTTTTAAAAAATAAAATTACATGTTAAATGTTCCTCAAATAACTACCTGCCAGATACTATAGGATGCATCTACTTTTTTCCTCCACCCCATATACTCTTTATTAGTTTATCATCTCAACCTGGGAGAGATTTATCTTATCTCAATATAAATAGTATTTGTTTAATACTATTCATATTTGTTAAATAATATTCATGTTGTCAAATAGTATCTATTAAATACTATTAATATTTCCTGGTACTGTTCAGAATGGCCTTACTTGCATTCTCATTGGTATAAAGAAACAGCCAGCACATGTAACTACACTGGCACATTTTGCTATCCTGAGGTGCCTTCTGATGCACATTCTTCCTACATATAGGAAGGATAGAAAGCAGAGTCAATGTTTTGTTAAGAATACAGAACAAAAAATAAATAAATAAACAAAGAACAAATAAAATAACAGATATTCCACCATCCTGTTCTCCAGCTTGTTTTAAACTATATATTCTAGAATGTGCATTTTGTGTGTGTACTATATGAAAACTACTTTAATTAAACCCATAGAACATTTCTCAGAAATCTATTTTCTTTTCCTTTCAGTCTAAAAACATGCAGGAAAGGAAAGAGAGTAAAAACTGTGTGGAGGAAAGAAAGTAGAGATTATGGAATTACATTTCTTTTCATTTGAATCACAGAACTTACCCAGTTTACCTTACTATATTTTCAAGTGTCTTGTATCTTAATTTTTTCTTAATTTAAGGCACAGTTCAGCAATTATTTTTTTAAAGGATTAGGTGACAATAAGGCAGGCTTTGGTGGCATTACAATCAACTTTTCCATTCTGCCATGGTAGAGCAAACATAGAGATTATACACAAATGACTTAATATGATTATGTTCCAATAAAACCTTACTTGCAAAAGCACACGGTGAACTAGTTTTCCTCATGGGCCGTATTTTCTAACTACCATTTGAGGTCACTTATATCTTTATGTCGACTTCATCTGCATAGTGAAAGGAATAATTTCTAGAACCAAAGGGGCCTTTGATTCAGGCTAGTCACTAGAGCAGTAGTGATAAGGTAGGCATTTTCAAACTTAACTGAGACAGCTAGAGCTAGCTGACTATGGCTGAAGAACTCATCTAGCATATTTACCACAATCTCAATATGTGGAAAAGAGTTTAATGTATTTGTGTTAAATAAGTGAAGTTACTTTGTTTAGAAATAGGACAATAATCTCCAACCCAACTACTACAAAAGAATACTAAAGTAACCATTAAATGCAAACAAATACCTCTGGTCTCATATCTGTTGCAAATAGAACTTTCCTTTTATGTAATTCTGCTATTTAAGAAATTAAGCATAAAATAAACATATATGTCTTTATTAGAAGACATATATTCCATTTAAAAATATATTATATGTTTTCAATATATCCAATGTATTTCACACTTTATATAATTTTATGCCAATGTTGAAAATATATTTGTTCATGTGAACAGAATAACTACATGGAATTATTGTGATGTTCCTTTGCTACCCTGGAATTATTCCCCAGTTCATTCCTTCTGAAAATAACTGTTCACTCTTTTCTTTTGAATGACCATCTTCATCTGGGAAGAATATGCTCAGTTGTCTTTACCAGTTATTGTTTTGGCAATAGAAATGCTGCTAGTTCAGGCAAGTGACATAGGGGAGAAGTGTCTGTTAGGGATATTTCTGGAAAAGTTTCTCAATTCTAAAAAAAGTGAGAAGTCCTAAATCGTCATATTTTCCTACTACCATATGCAGTTGAATATAATATCTGGACTTGTTGCTGAATTTTGAGCCCATAAGAAGATAAATTTTAGGATGAAGCTAAAATGCTTAGAATGGCAACATGTAAACTTGAACACACAAGGCTCCTGGCAACAATACAAGTTACTGAATTAACCCAGGGACTACTCTATTGAAAGACATCTTGTTATGTGAGATAATAAACTTTTGATGTTATTGCTTGCAGCCTTAAGCACCTTAACTTATCCACAAGTCTCCATCTTCAACAAAGCAGAAGTCTATTTTCTCATGACATTCAATGTTTTATGATGGCGTCATTGGCACATTTATGAGAGCTTTGAATTATAAAAGTAGAACTAATATCAGATAAAGAATGTAGAATAGGAAATAAGCAGTAGAGCTCAGAAAATGGAGATTTCAGAAGAACTTAAGATACAAGTAAAATTATCTAGCTCAATTGTTAATACAATGAGAATGCAGTTATAAATATGGAAAGGTGAAAAACATATCTTGTAGTTTTGGATGGAAGTTGATTATGCGCATGTGCACACATGTACACACACATACACATACACACACACATATATATAGAATACATATACACATGAAAAGATGCTTACCATCATTAGTAGTTGAGGAAATGCAAAGTAAGCCCACAGTATGAAACCATTAGCAACAATTAGAATGTCTTCAATTAAGACTGGCAATATCCATTGTTGACACTTTATGTGATAAAACTGGAAATCTCCTGTACTACTGGTAAAGATTATAAATAATACAACTGCCTTGGGTAATACTTTGGAAGTTTCACAAAATATTAACATCAATTTACCATGTTGTACTGTCATTGTAGTCTTAGGAGTTTAAGAGAAAAACAATACTCATATAAAAACTTGAACACAAATTTATATAGCACTTTATTTGTAGTAATTTGTAGTAGCTAAAACTGAAAAACAATGCAAAGGTAAAGGCAAAATAAACTTTGGTATAGTCATACAATGGACTGTTATTACTAATAACAAAAAATGAGCTATTTATGAAAGCAAGAATAGAGATGAATCAGAAAGTAATTATGTGAACCTGTTAGCTTACAAGTGAGAAAACCTCAGACCCTTCAGTTCCTTGACATAGACAAATCTAAGTAAACATAAAAACAGAGCTGAATCTCTGAAATTAATATTTTATTTAAGAATAAAGAATCTCAATTAAGGACATGCATGCAGACTAGTGCCCTTTAATATGTTCATAAAACAAAGAGGCATTTAGAAGTTTTACAAAAAGGAGAAATGTTATATATTGCCCTTTGAGAAAGTTTATTGACACTAGTAAGGGTCTGGAGAGCTAGCAAGTTTGGATTGGTGAGTGATGGAGGTAGATAAATTAGTCTGAGTTATGTAGTTAGTCATTTCAGCAGCTATTAGATGAAACGGGTTTCAGATTACAAAAGGCAGTTTCAGCAGGGAGGCTTGCAGAGAATTACATTTTGGGAAAATGTTCAGAGTCTCAAGTACTTTTACCTTCTGGCTTTTTCAACTCTGTTTTAGTTAAGTATCACAAGAATGATCCAATACTATGATCACCTTTTACATACAAATAAACCAACTTATAATTGTATATAAATTATAAATAAAAAAATTATAAATAAAAATTGTATATAAATTTAATAAAAATAACTTATAAATTGTATAATTGTATGTAAAAGTTGTTACACCAATTTATACAATTTTGCATTTTGCATATGTGCAGTTTGTCAATTAAATCCTAATTAAGCAGTTAATACAAATGTATTAAATGTATCTACACTTTCAGATGATTCCAAATATTTCCAAAAAGTTGAGTTTCATTAGAAATGTTGTTAAAAACTTCCATAGACATATTCTTTGTCAGTTTGCTCCCTCAAATACATTTGGATATAAATATGGTATACATATTTTTCTTGCAATCAATTTTATCATAGTTAATTTTTTTAGAATTTTTTAGAATAATCTGGTTTCTAAGTAATAGTATATTCCTTTAAAATCTCTATGCAAGTTAAGGAAATTTACTTACAGTAAACTCAATTTGTTGCAATTAACATAAAAGTATATTGCATAAATTGAAAAACAAAATTGAAAATAAATTTTTGGGGTATTAATATCAAAGAAATATTATTTAAATTTTCCTTGTAGTTGTAGCAATAACTATGCTGCCATAACACTGTCCCTGTCCATTACAATTAAAATCATCTGCATGTTGATGGACATTGGAAAAGTGTATAAAATGATTATAATATATTTATATCAAGACAGTTTTTGTGTAGATATGAATTTATAGAATATATTTGCAGGGTGATATTGTTAAATAAACATAAATCAAACTTTTTTTGTCTTTGATAATTATTTGGTGGCTATTCATATTGGTTTCAAGAAAATTATTAAGAGGAATTAAGTTTAATTTTTGTAAACTTTTCCACAATTCAACCAAATAAGCATTGAGAAGAAAACACAAGATTTATAAATGTATAGCTTTTGTTTTACATTTTCATAACCCAGCCATTATTGATAACATTTGGATATATACATAATGCACTCTTTACAAGTGCACTCATGACATAGTGTCCAATTCAGAGAACTGAGTACAAATGTTTAATACATACCATGGGGGAAAACATATTCAATAAGAAGGCTATCTGCCTCTTGTATTAAAATTCCAGGCCAAAATTTTTACTGTATAGCTATAGCATGGTCAGATAATAAAAACTATTTTTAATATGATGAAACAAAAATGATTGTAAAACATCTGTGCCAAAGGTTTGATTTCCTATGACACAAATTGATTGCATTTCTTCTTAAATCGAGAAGTCATTTGAGACAAACATATGTGAAACATTAATTTGTCAATGTCTTATGTCATGCACTCAATCTAAAGAAAGCTACATATAATTTTTCAAATTTTGAATCTGTCTATGATATTATTAACTAGGTTTTATATTGTATAGGCAATTAATTTTTTGAATGCTTAATAAATATCTCTTAAATTCTTTTTTTCTTTTCTTCTATATTTCTAAGTTGTATACAATTTAAATATTAAGTTAATACCAATCTAAAAAGTGTATTTTGCAGATCTCCAAATTTATAAGCTCAGATTTTGTTTAAAATTATGAAACTTCTGTTCTACTTTTAATTCAGATTTTAGATGATGACTTTTATTGATAATTTTTGACACATAAAATTCACTATGCCTTTGCTAGTAATATCTTTTAAGAGTGTTCACTTTATTACCTTTAAAGTTATTGTGCAGAGAAGAACCTTTACTTTTTTTTAATGCAGCAGTGAATTGCAATGCCATTCCTTTCTCTTCCCTCCTCCTCTTCCTCCTTCTCCTCTTCTTTTATTCTTCTTCACTTTTTACTGAAATGATCCTAGTAATAGTTTCCACATCTTCAGTTGATTCTGCCTCAGAAGTATGCATTTATTTTAATTTTTAAAAATGTTTATACTTAATTTGGAAGCTAAATATGTGAATTAAACTATATTATGTTATAAGTAGAACAGCAGTCTTCCAATATGGCCATATCCTAATCTCCAGAACCTATAATCATGTAAAGTTACATAGTATACTTGGGTTTCCAAAGACTATCCTCACTTTCAGTAATCATTGAGAGTAAACTCATGGGACTCATAAATTGTTATGCTCCTGCTTACAGTTTATAACAGGGAAATAACACAGATTAAAATCAGCAAACAAAAAGGTGC
This sequence comes from Leontopithecus rosalia, assembly GCA_028533165.1. Lineage (NCBI taxonomy): Eukaryota > Metazoa > Chordata > Mammalia > Primates > Cebidae > Leontopithecus > Leontopithecus rosalia. Next base: position 147,398,533 of record CM052648.1, on the reverse strand, counting down.
AAAAGGTATAGTTCAGAAGAAATCAAGCTCTAGGTTCTAGGTGTCTCCTCAGAGAAGTCTCACAGGACACACTTAATTCACCCAGCAATGATGTGTTGCAACACATTTTAAATGCTGCCCTCAAGGGAAGCTCTCCCGAACCTTGAGTCCAGGATTTTCTGCAGAGAGGTCACTCACATTGGCATACAGTGCCTTCATGACTGACCTCATCTGCTCAGATTCCTGACCCCCAGAGTAAAAATAACTGTTCCCCATAAATTCATATTTTTAGTATAAAACATGTGATCAAATTAGTATAGCATGAGCCAATGTCAAAAGCATACAAATACATTCATATCAGGTAGAACAGTCCATAGAATTCAACAGCTGTTTCCAGGAACCAGTCAGGAGCCAGTTCTTAAAACAAGTCTCTCTTGACAGTGTGCAGGGTGTGATCCAACCCAGGCTGAGTTCATCTTTTCCTAGATGTATGATAATAGGGAATTAAGGTGGCAGTTGAAGTCAAGGTTGAGGTGGAAAGATTATTGCATATTGTCTGGGTAGGCCCAAAGTAATCACTATTGTTCTTCACTGGAAAAGGGAGGCAGAAGAGAACCAGATAATCAATAGGATGAGAAAAACGAATCATAATGCTGCTGCCTCAGAATATAGTGGAATAGAGTCATGAGCCAAGGAATGTGGATGCCCTCTAGAAACATAAATAGGCAAAGAAATGGATTGTGCCCTTGAGACTCCACAAGAAGCTTAGCGTCATCACTGACACCTTCACCACAGCCCAGTGAGAACCATTTTGGACTTCTGGCCTCTAACACTGTAAGATAATAAATTTATATTATCTTCAGCCACAAAGTGTGTGGTAGTTTGGTGCCGCAGCAATATAAAACTAATATATAGTATAATTAAAGTAAAGGGCATTTTTGATTTAAAATTGTGATTTGTATATGTATCACTGTGATTCAGGCTGCCTACATGAGATTTCAAATTAGTTTGTTAAAATCTTCATCATCGTGTAGGAAAAATTTATTCTATCTGAATCCATTTTTTTGGACAGCAATTAGTTTCGTTATGTTTATGTTAAAAATTTGGTTTCTCAATAGTAGTAAGTGCATATCAAGTGCTCAATACCTACATGTGGCTAGTTGCAACAATGTTAACTAACACAATAGAGTACTATGAGAAAAAATTGTAAAAACCTTTGAAATGGACCAAAGAAAATTACTGGTAACTAGACATAGAGGCATTGTCTAGGGCATCCTCTCTGGTCATCTTTGCCTTTCACTGTATGAGCTAGTTTACAACTCTATAAATTCTTTAAAACTGATAACACAAACAAAGCAAATGCAAATTAACTTTCCTGTGGCAGGCAATTATATATTTTTGCATCTATTTCTAAATTTTTGTCAATCTACTTTTTTGTTAAAATATATGTGGGTCTTTGGATTATCCTTTGAGTCCCTTGTGATATCTTACTGATGCCATCATTAATTAGTGAAATAAATAATGTTTTTGACATAAAATTATTGTATATTTTTATGAGTTATAATTTTTCTTTTAAAAAATCCTTTTACTAATATATAAATGGAATTAGAATTTACTTAGAAAAAAATGACAAAACATGAATTTCATTCCTTTTGAACTGCCCCAAGAAATTAAACTATCTTTGAAGCCAAAATAAAGCTCAGTGCATCTAGCCACAAATAAAACTTGACATTTTCTTATTTCAAATACAGAATGATACAGACATTTTCAGGGTCAATACAACCAAAAGAAAAGAAAAAACTTTTTCGGAGAGTTGAATATTCTGTGTTATGAGCACTGATATTCATAAATATAACAGTGTATTTTATTTCCTGTTACAAAGAAGCATAATTAGTGCATGAAACTTTAAAGCAGATTGTATTCATTTCCTAGGACTGCTATAAAAAAAGTTACCACATACCATGTGGCTTAAAAAACAGAAATTTACTGTCTCACAGTTTTGGAGACTGTAAGTTCAAGAATAAAGTGTTGGTGGGTTTCTCTCCTTTTGAGTTTTGTGAAGAAAATTCTTTTTCAGTCCCCTTTCCTAGCTTTTGCTGCTTTGCATGTTCCCATGGTTCTGCTGCACCATTCTGATCTCTGTCTTCATCTGCATGTGGTGCTCTCCTTGTGTGTACTTGTCTCTAAATGTTCCTTTTTAAATAAAGACACAAGTCATATTGGATTAAGGGCTCAACTATTCAGGAATGACTTTATCATAACTAATTATTTCTGCAATGATGCTATTTCCAAATAAGGTCAGATTCTGAATGAAGTACTGGAAGTTAAAAGTTCAACATATTTCAGTTTTAGGGAGATGTGTTAGTACATTCTTGTACTGCTATAAAGAAATACCTGTGACTGGGTACTTTATGAAGAAAAGGGGTTTAATTGGTTCACAGTTCTGTTGACTGTAGAGGAAGCAGATGCTGGCATCTGCTTGGCTTCTAGGGAGGCCTCAGGAAATTTTTAATTCTGGCAGAAATCGAAGGGGGAAAAGGCACATCACACAGCCAGAAAAGGAGCAAGGGGAGCCTCACTTTAAACAATCAGATCTTGCAAGAACTCCCTATCATGAGAACAGCATCGAGTGGATAGTGCTAAACAATTTATTAGAAATCCACCTCCAACCAATCGCCTCCCACCAGGCCCCACTTCCAATACTGAGTACTACAATTCTTCATGAAATTTGAGTGGGAACACATGTCTAAACTATATCAGGAGACACAATTTAACCCGTAATGCATAAAACATAGAAGATTCTACCAAATATTCGCCTGTGTATGGTAAAAATTCACTCATAATCTATCAAAAAATAATTATTGTTGACATATGAGTTATTTCTATTTTGAGTTGTGCTACGATATATGAGTGTTACATTAACCAAAGATACACTTTATTTTCTTTATGTGCACTTTATGGCCTTTTTAAAATACAGTACTACGACATTTTGAAAACTGTTTCATAAAGATGCTTCAATGGCTCCGTAGACACATTTGTTTAGCCAGTTGCCTATTGCTGGATGTTTTTGCTGTTTCTAGAATTTCAATTATATAAATATTATTCAAACTACAGTATTCATATATTTCTGTATCTTTGATAATTTTTTCAGAAAACTATGCCCACAGAGACTGGAATGACTAGACAATTAACAGTTTAGAGCTTGTGAATATTATATGACACTTACTGAGTATATCTGATAGACCAGGCCTCAATCTAAGCACTTAATGGAAATTGAAGTGTTTAGCATCACAATGTCCTCAGGAGGTGCATAGTATTACCATTTCAACTCCTCAGGCATGGAAACTGTGAGGTTCAGTAATTTGCTCAGGATCATGGGGCAAGTATGCAGCAGTGCTGGACATTTTCTGTACCAAAACTCACCTATTTCTAGGGAATTCAATGACTTTATTGATTTCATACATATTGCTGTGTTGTGTTGATGACAGTTATGAAACTTGAGATCTTGTCTTTTTAGTTTAAAAGAGTTTTAGAGATACACAGTAAGGAGATGCAGCATAGAGCCATTTGTTGCAAAGGAAAGGAATATTCTGAAAGTTTGGTGCAGAATAGACAGTATACTCTGAGAAAGATGATTCAGAGCATGCTGTTCCTAAGCATGAGACAGTGTTGACTGCCTCTGGTGAAACTCCCCTTGTGTGAGTCTTACATGATTATTCAGAAGGAGTGGAAAGAGATGTTACTAGTAAGCATATTTTGAGTGGTCCTCTGTGAACACAGGCACAATAGCTGTACCTGCTTGTTCATACATTGCATGTCTTAACATAAATCTACACTCAGGGATGCGTTTTGACTATTATAATAAGCAAAGTTTCAGTCTGAGGACAGGTAAAATCAAAATGTGCATGCTTTCTACAGGTGAAATTCCTTACTGGAGATAGCTTTGCTTGAATGAGCTTGACAGATGCAAATGTTGGGCTTTTTGGATTGACGGCATGGTCTCCATGATTGCCATATGCTGAGAACATGGTTGACTATCCTGCCTCAGTTCCACTTTAGAATATGTATTGAATTGCTTCCCTGTTAGGTAAGTCCTAGTGACCAATTTTTCCAGCATCTTCAAAAAAGTTAATATACTTTATAATAATTGTAAATTTCAAGGATAAAAAAATTATACTATAGACTCCTGTATTTCTTTAAAGAATTTTGAAAATTAAAAAAATTGTATACGTTTATGTAACTTATATTTTTCAATTATCAACTATCAGTTACTGGCTTGCAATTTTTATAATGCCATAAAATTGTAAAATGAGGCAGGGTTTTCTAAAAGCATTAGTTTCATTCTCAAAATTTAGTTTTGGTTTCCTACTAACAATTATCCGGTTGTTCTCAGGCAAATTTCAGGTTGTGGTAAGCTTACCTATATCAACTGTTCTCAAAATGTACATCCTTACCACCTTTCCCACAAAAAAAATCCACATTTTTTGTGTATTCTCTTCTTTCAGAATCTTGAAACTAGCCAAATACAAAGCAAAGCAGAAAAATTAGTTCCCTTCTTAGCAGACTATTCTACCAACTACTTATTAGAAAAATTATTTTTATTTTATCAGAATTGCATTTTTAGTAATGACTTTGCATTTATCACTCACCTATTTCCAAGGGATATTTTGAGTACAAGACTTAAGGACTGTGTTAGAGGAACTTCCAAGGTTGGCAAGGAGGTTTGTTCCAAGTGCAAAAATTTTCCCACATCAGGCTCAGTGACTCAAGGTTTTAAAACAGTAACCAATCCAGTAAAGGATTCAAAGATCAACTGATCCAGAGAAAGTTTGAAAAATCCCTCTCGTTGGATGAGAACAAGAAGTGGGAGGGAATAACTCAAGGGTATAAGCTCCAGCTGCCCAAGTCTTCAGAGGCACCCCATCAAGGTCCTCTTCCACGAGTGGAAGTTGTCTTTTCACTCTGCTTAATAAACCACATTACCGCATACTCTTTGGGTCCATGAGTTCTAACAGAGCTATAACCCTCCCCTGGACACAGAGGCTCCCTTTCCCATGCTTCGCAGTTGAGAGGCCAAGAACCTCAGTTCAGAAAATCTGGTGGCATCTAATCCAGTTACATTATTTTCATCTAAATGATAAAAAATAAAGATTAACATTTGCTTACTTTGTTCCTGCATAAAGGAGTTCTACCCAGTTCCACACATGGGAAAGTACACAGTATCTTCTACCCTAAAATCTATCCAAAGATTACATTGACAGTGAGAACTAGTGTACCATTAGTTTAATTAATTTGTGTCTGTCTTAATTTATGGTATACCAAACTTCAAATAAACGCTTTTTGAATGATGAGTGGTGCAGAAATAGATTTAGGTTCAGTTGCTGTATTTTTTTGAATCACAAGTCTTGGCTAAACATGTTTGAATCTCTGAAAATAAGGCACTCACCTCTAGGCTATATAGTCAAAAACATCAATGTCCGTGGCACAAATTTCTTAATACAAACTTATCAGCGATAGTATTCAAACTATTTTGAATCATGAAGTGGAGTGACACAGTTTACAACTATTTAGTAGAATACAGCTGTGTATATGTACAATTTTATTTTGTGGTGTGTACTTGCCACTGTTCCCTACAAATTGCATTCTGAAATCAAGAAATATCAGTGGGTTTGCTTTGTCACTGGTCAAACTTCAGATAAATTTAATTGCAATTATGAATGTCAGCTTCTGCTCTTTTGCCTAAAAAGCAACCTATAGAAAAGTGCAATATCTTTTTTCAGTTGTACACTTGAAATCAAACAGCTCTCCTGTGAATATGAAAATTGCAATGTGTTGAATGAGTTTCAACTCCCCATTTCCTAAAAATGACAAAATGAGGTTCTTTAAAAAACCACCAAAGGTAAATACAATTCCAAAATCTCATTCATCAGTGTCTGGCTGACCTCTATCACCATGGTGCTCTCAGAGTACCATTTGGTAGCAACTTAAAAATAATTTATTCAATCATCCCTCTTGCTCAATTATTTCACATCTGTGGAGCCCTAGGAAAAATTTACATGATCAACATTTTAGCCTCACAGAGAAACTGACTATAATTCACTTGGACAGGCAAGGTTTTCTTACATCATTATTCATTTTTATTTTACAGTGAAAAAGTTAGTGCCTTCTGTGGTATGGACAGGAATCCTAGAAAATAACATGTGACTTTTTCTTAAAAATACTAAAATCAAAAAGAACACCTCTCATTTGTTTAGATTTATTTCTTGGCATGAATATACGGTTTGTTCCTTGGGGACTTTACCTAGAAAGGATATGTCACTTGCCAATCTCCTTTTAAAGCCATTATTATGTCTAAGTGAATCACTGTTATAGATAATTTATCACTTTGCATCTCCTAGCTTGCTCCCATACAACAGAAAAGAAATGGAAATAATAGTTATATTCCAGAGCATACGCAGGCTTTCCTTTAATTGAAACCTTCATGATAATCTGTTCTTATCCTCCAAGTAAAGACGTTGCAGTAGTATGTCTACTACTGAGAATGCATTCACAAAAATAGTGTTTATCATGTTTCAGAAAACAATTCCCAGTTATCAGCTTGCTTTTTTTTCCCCCTGATAAAGCAGCTAACCTGGCTGGCATCTGACAGGTATAAAGTATTATACATGTGCTCCTCTATGGGACGCCTGTCAAAATCCCTCAAAAATACTGTTTTCCTCCTTCCCTTTTGTTTATAATTCCTCTAACAGTAGGCTATCAGGATAGCCTATATGCTCCTACAGATAAACCAGTGACTAGATACATTAGTTCTTTCTGAGGTTGTCTGAAGGTTTCACTTACTGCGAAATCCAGCACTTTCCTTTCTCAATTTAAGCTGTTTACTGTGTTCTCTCCAAGAACTTTTCATCAGTAAAAGACAAGCAGCAATCTTGAGAGTTTATATATCCTGACAATCTTATTAAAATTCACATATGCATCACTATCAATCTCAAAACAGCAAAAACTCTCCCCTCAAAAATGGTAGCATCAGAAAGTATAAGAGAAAATATAAAAATCCGTAGTTTTCCAGCGATTGCTAGTTATTTTACTGGATAGCTGATTTTGTCATTTAATACTTGCCCAGTGATAACACTTAACTCAGTGTTATCAATGAAAATAATAGACCCATGTCTACAGAAGAATCAGCCTAAACGTTTTAACAGAAATAGAGCCTAAAACATTTTTTAATTAAAAGAAAACAAATTTCTCCCTTAAAACCATTTTATTGATGTTTTTGTCCTTCCTTAAAATAATCTCATATTTACAACAAAGAGCTATTTCAGAAAGCCCCTCTTAAGATTGTATGATAACTTTGCCTTCTTTAAAAATCTACTAAATAAAATTATTATATAGCTTTTAAAGCATTTCCAATTAGTAGAATTTAAAAAATTTAGGAAATTTTAACAGAATAGAGCAAAATGTCAGTGATCAGTAAGTCAGACCTAAATGACAAATAACAACAAGTTTTTAGTTCCCTATGAGTTTCCAGATATGTCACTCTGTGTCAAGAGGGCATATAATGTGCTTGTATGTTTGAAAGTACCTCTAGGAACTCGCTAATTAGCTGAGCTTTTTGGAAATTCCAGGAAACAAGGGTAGGTAGAGATGAACCTCCTTAGAATAGTTAATGTGTCATTTCTGTTCGTAATATGACAGCTTCCTGTGTCAAACAGCCAGATGAAAATTGGACAATTTAGTCACCTTTCCAGCTCTTTCTCAATTTCTGAATACTTTAATTTCTCAATTTATATCAGGGTAATAAGAGTTATTTTTCTTTTCTTTTCTTTTCTTTTTCTTTTGAGACAGAGTCTCACTCTGTTGTCCAGGCTGGAGTGCAATGGAATGATTTTGGCTTACTGCAACCTCCTCCTCTGAGGTTTAAGCAATTCTCCTACCTCAGACTCTCAAGTAGCTGGAATTACAGGCACCTGCCACCACATTAGGCTAATTTTTGTATTTTCAGTAGAGACAGGGTGTCACCATGTTAGCCAGGCTGGTCTCGAACTCCTGACTTCAAGTGTTCTACTGGCCTCAGCCTAACAAAATGCTGGGAGTACAGGCATAAGCCACCACCCCCTGCCCCTGAGTTATTTTTCTATAATTTTTTTGTGATTTTAATTACAAATCCTTGAAATTCTAGTACTTTTTTTCTGCTTGGGATAATAATGGGTGTAAAGTGAGAAAACATAGAGAAGATACCTTCTAAAACAATAATAAGAATAAAATTCACAGTAAGGGGATGAAATGGAAAGAACATCTTATCTTAGGATATTTAAATATCACTGTAAGTCACTAAAAGACAGGTATGGCTAATATGGAGAATAAAAGCATCAATGAGATTTTACACTGATAGATTCACTTGGGCAGGCAAGGTTTTCTTACATCTTTATTAATTTTTATTTTACAGTGAAAATGTTAGTGCCTTCTGTGGTATGCACAGGAATCCTAGAAAATAACACGTGACTTTTTCTTAAAAATTTCTTAAGTAATATAATAGGTGTATCTAAACAAACAGATGAATAAACTAGTAGTCAGAGAGGTTAACTAATTTCCACAAAGCATTGTAGAATGTGAAATTAAGTAGTATGGGTTAAGATTCCTGGTATTGAACCACTTCACTGTATTACCTGAAGGTGTTTCTTTGGGTAAATCTACCACTGACTTATTGCAAAAGTACTGGTAAGTATATAGTCAAATAAAATATGTGTATTTTTGCTGAGAGTAGACTGCAGCATTAAACTTAATAATAATAATAACAAACCCAAAATACATCCCTGCAACTTCACCAATCATTTAAAGGCTTACAATCATTAAGTAAATTCACAAACAAGGGAAAACTATATTGTTTAATATTCACTGTTTGACAAACAAATTTTAATTTATTTTACAAAATAATACAGAGAAAGAAACAAAGGTAAGATGTGATGCAAATTTATTCAATTAACATGAATATAATTGTCAGCTCTGTCAAAAAGCAGTTTTGGCAGTAATTTATAAGGTTCAAGTGTGTTTCTTCATTGTCAGATACAGGGGTACTGTGACCTCATTTAGTGAATATTTTCTTGATTTTTATGTTAATCTTTTCTTAATCATTTTCTGTGTGATTTCTTCTTCGGTGCATGGGTTATTTAGAAGAGTATCACATACTCTAGAGACTAGTGAATTTTTTGTCTCTTGTTTATTTGTATATTAATTCTGTTTTGAACCTGAAAAAAAATCAGTCAAGTAGTGTTCCTTATTTTTCCATTCTGAAAGATTTTACGTATGATTTAATATTTACATCAACTTGGCAATTAAGCTATTGTATCTCAATTTTGATAAACAAAGTTTTTGATTATTTATATTTGTTATATAGAATACTTCTGTTTAAATTTTGCCTAGAATCCATTTAATAAGTTATATATTTCTAGAAGTTTATACCTTTATACAAATATTCAAAATTTAAAGTTTTCCACAACTTTTTAATTAACTTTCATAACATTTGTCATTTATTTGAGTATTATGTTTTATTAAATTCTGATGTATATGTTTCTATCTCCTCTCCAAATATCAAAGAGCCAGATAACAATGTTGGGGGTGAATAGAAGTCTCCCAGAGTTAGAGCTCGTAATGCAGCAGTTGGAGCTGAGCAGTGCCCCCCTGAAATCTCTCTCTTACTAATTCCCATTGTTTTTCTTATTCTTCTTCCCAAATGCTTGCTATTTTCGTTAGGCATTTTAAACACACACACACACACACACACACACACACACACACACACACAATCTCTATTTTATTTCTTATTGACTATATTATTAAATTTTTTCTCCACTGTTTTTATCTATTTTTAAAAATCCTCTTAATGAAGACCAAATTTAAGATATTTGTTATTTGTATATTTTTATCTAGATTTACTTTATTCTTAAAAATAAATGCTAATTTTTTCTTACTCTTTGATAATCTTTTAAATATTTCTAAAATTATAGAAAAAATCAGTATTTTTAGGAAAATAACAAGTTTACCTGCCTCTTCTGTGATGTGTGGTCTCTCCATTAATAATTAGCTAAAAATATTATTAAAATTTTATTTATATGTCTTCTTTGACTCATGAGTGACTTATATTTTTATCTTCCCAATTTTTTGGATATTTTATGTTTCTCTTACTAATTTACAACTTATGTTGTAATCAGAAAACTCAAAATATTTTCTTTTAATATTTTAAGTTTTTGGTTGGATTCGATTTATGACACAGTACCTGACCAGTATATGATATATATTAAATGTATTTACAAAATGGCTGTCCTGCTGTTGTGTGAAGTGCTATACATAAACATTTTGTCAATTTTCCTGTGTTATTCACAAATTCAATATCTATAAAGATTTATTATGTACATTTACTATAAATTGCTGAAAGAAGGTAGTTGATATCTTCCACTTTGAAGAATTTTCTGCTTTTATTTATTTATTTCTTTAAATTGCATTTTAGGTTTTGGGGTACATGTGCAGAGCTAGCAAGATAGTTGCATAGGTACACACATGGCAGTGTGATTTGCTGCCTTCCTCCCCTTCACCCACATTTGGCATTTCTCCCCAGGCTATCCCTCCCCCACCCCCCCCACCCACCGCCCCTCCCCTATTCCCCCCAATAGACCCCAGTGTGTAGTACTCCCTTCCTGGTGTCCATGTGTTCTCATTTTTCACCACCCACCTATGAGCAAGAATATGCGATATTTCATTTTCTGTTCTTGTGCCAGTTTGCTGAGAATGGTGTTCTCCAGATTCATCCATGTCCCTACAAAGGACACGAACTCATCATTTTTGATTGCTGCATAATATTCCATGGTGTATATGTGCCACATTTTCCCAGTCCAGTCTATCATGGATGGGCATTTGGGTTGGTTTCAGGTCTTTGCTATTGTAAACAGTGCTGCAATGAACATTCATGTGCATGTGTCCTTTAGGAGAACGATTTATAGTACTTTGGATAGATACCCAGTAATGGGATTGCTGGGTCAAAAGGAATTTCTGTTTCTAAGGCCTTGGGGAATTGCCACACTGTCTTCCACAATGGTTGAACTAATTTACACTCCCACCAGCAGTGTAAAAGTGTTCCTATTTCTCCACATCCTCTCCAGCATCTGTTGTCCCCACATTTTTTAATGAACACCATTCTAACTGGTGTGAGATGGTATCTCAATATGGTTTTGATTTGCGTCTCTCTAATGACCAGTGATGATGAGCATTTTTTCATATGTTTGTTGGCCTCATGTATGCCTTCTTTTGTGAAGTGTCTGCTCATATCCTTTGCCCATTTTTGAATGTGCTTGTTTGTTTTTTTCCTGTAAATCTGTTTGAGTTCTTCGTAAATTCTGGATATCAGCCCTTTGTCAGATGGGTAAACTGAAAAAATTTTTTCCCATTCTGTTGATTGCCGATTCACTCTAGTCACTGTTTCTTTTGCCGTGAAGAAGCTGTGGAGTTTGATTAGGTCCCATTTGTCTATTTTGGCTTTTGTCGCCAATGCTTTTGGTGTTTTGGTCATGAAGTCTTTGCCTACTTCTGTGTCCTGAATGGTTTTGCCTAGATTTTCTTCTAGGGTTTTTATGGTGCCAGGTCTTATGTTTAAGTTGTTAATCCATCTGGATTTAATTTTAGTGTACAGTG
>CM052648.1:147363486-147386372 GCA_028533165.1 Leontopithecus rosalia | reverse complement strand
TGGCTTCCAACTTTTCTATTTGAATTCTTTTATTTCTTTTTCTTGCCTGATTGCTCTGGCTAGAACTTCCAGTAATATATTGAATAGGAGTGGTGAAAGAGGGCATCCTTGACTAGTGCCGGATTTCAAAGGGAATGCTTCCAGTTTTTGCCCATTCAGTATGATATTGACTGTTGGTTTGTCATAAATAGCTTTTATTACTTTAAGATATGTTCCATCAATACCGAGTTTATTGAGGGTTTTTAGCATAAAGGGCTGTTGAATTTTTTCAAAAGCCTTCTCTGCATCAATTGAGATAATAATGTGGTTTTTGTTTTTGGTTCTGTTTATGTGGTGAATTATGTTTATAGACTTGTGTATGTTGAACCAGCCTTGCATCCCCGGGATGAATCCTACTTGTTCATGATGGATAAGTTTTTTGATGTGCTGTTGCAATCGGCTTGCCAGTATTTTATTGAAGATTTTTGCATCTATGTTCATTATAAATATTGGCCTGAAGTTTTCTTTTCTTATTGAGTCTGTGCTGGGTTTTTGTATCAGGATGATGTTGGTCTCATAAAGTGTTTTGGGAAGGATTCCCTCTTTTTGGATTATTTGGAATAGTTTCAGAAGGAATGGTACCAGCTCCTCTTTGTGTGTCTGGTAGAATTCGGCTGTGAACCCATCTGGACCTGGGCTTTTTTTGTGTGGTACGCTCTTAATTGCTGCCTCAACTTCAGACCTGGTTATTGGTCTATTCACAGTTTCGGCTTCCTCCTGGTTTAGGCTTAGGAGAACACAGGTGTCCAGGAATTTATCCATTTCTTCCAGGTTTACTAGTTTATATGCATAGAGTTGTTTGTAATATTCTCTGATGATGGTTTGAATTTCTGTGGAATCTGTGGTGATTTCCCCTTTATTATTATTATGTTTTTCTTCATCTATTTGGTTGTTCTCTCTTTTCTTTTTATCAGTCTGGCTAGTGATCTGTATATTTTGTTGATCTTTTCAAAAAAAGAACAGCTCTTGTATTTAATGATTTTTTGAAGGGTTTTTCGTGTCTCTATCTCCTTCAGTTCTGCTCTGATCTTAGTTATTTCTTGTCTTCTGCTAGGTTTTGAGTATTTTTGATCTTGCTCCTCTAGCTCGTTCAATTTTGATGATAGGGTGGTAATTTTGGATCTCTCCACTCTTCTCATGTGGGCACTTATTGCTATACATTTTCCTCTGGAGACTGCTTTAAATGTGTCTCAGAGATTCTGGTATGTTGTGTCTTCATTCTCGTTGGTTTCTAAGAACTTGTTTATTTCTGCCTTCATTTCATTCTTTTCCAGTCAACATTCAAGAGCCAGTTGCTCAATTTCCATGAAGCTGTGCGGTTCTGAGCTAGTTTCTGAATTCTGAGTTCTAACTTGATTGCACTATGGTCTAAGAGTGTTTGTTATGATTTCAGTTGTTTTGCACTTTCTGAGGAGTGCTTTACTTCCAATTATGTAGTCAATTTTAGAGTATGTGTGATGTGGTGCTGAGAAGAATGTATATTCTGTGGATTTGGGGTGGAGAGTTCTGTAAATGTCTATCAGGTTTGCTTGTTCCAGCTCTGAGTTCAAGCCCTGGATATCTTTGTTAATTTTCTGTCTGGTTGATTTGTCTAATATTGACAGTGGAGTGTTAAAGAATCCCACTACTATTGTGTGGAAGTCTAAGTCTCTTTGTAAGGAGTTAAGAACTTGCCTTATGTATCTTGGTGCTCTTGTATTGGGTCCATATATATTCAGTATTGTTAGCTCTTCTTGTTTAATCGATCCTTTTACCATTATGTAATTTCCTTCTTTGTCTCTTTTGATCTTTGTTGCTTTAAAGTCCATTTTATCAGAGACGAGAATTGCAACTCCTGCTTTTTTTCGCTCTCCATTTGCTTGGCAAATCTTCCTCCATCCCTTTATTTGAGCCTTTGGGTATCCTTGCATGTGAAATGTTTTTCCTGGATACAGCACACCGATGGGTTTTGTTTTTTTATCCAATTTGCCAGTCTGTGTCTTTTTATGGGTGCATTTAGCCCATTTACATTTAGGGTTAATATTGTTATGTGTGAATTTGATACTGCCATTTTGATGCTAGCTGGCTGTTTTGCCCGTTAGTTAATGCAGATTCTTCATTTTGTTGATATTCTTTAGCATTTGGTATGTTTTTGGAATGGCTGGTACTGGTTGTTCCTTTCTATGTGTAGTGCCTCTTTCAGAAGCTCTGGTAAAGCAGGCCTGGTGGTGACAAAATCTCTGAGTACTTGCTTGTTCGCAAAGGATTTTATTTTTCCTTCACTTATGAAACTTATTTTGGCTAGATATGAAATTCTGGGTTGAAGGTTCTTTTCTTTAAGGATGTTGAATATTGGCCCCTACTCTCTTCTGGCTTGTAGGGTTTCTGCCGAGAGATCTGCTGTGAGTCTGATGGGCTTCCCTTTGTGTCCTTTCTCTCTTGCTGCCTTTAGTGTTTTCTCCTTCATTTCAACCCTGGTGAATCTGACGATTATGTGCCTTGGGGTTGCTCTTCTTGCGAAATATCTTTGTGGTGTTTTCTGTATTTCCTGGACTTGAATATTGGCCTGCCTTGCTAGGTTGGGGAAATTTTCCTGGATAACATCCTAAAGAGTATTTTCCAGCTTGGACTCATTCTCTTCATCACATTCTGGTACACCTATCAAATGTACGTTAGGTCTCTTCACATAGTCCCACATTTCTTGAAGACTTTGTTTGTTCCTTTTTGCACTTTTTCCTCTAATCTTGGTTTCTTGTTTTATTTCATTGAGTTGATCTTCAAATTCTAATATTCTTTCTTCTGCTTGGTCAATTCGGCTGTTGAAACTTGTGCATGCTTCGCAAAGTTTTTGTGTTGTGTTTTTCAGCTCCTCAATTCATTCCTATTCCTCTCTAAGTTGTCCATTCTTGTTATCATTTCCTCAAATCTTTTTTCAAATCTTTTCTCAACATTCTTAGTTTCTTTGCATTGATTTAGAACATGTTCTTTTAGCTCACGGAAGTTTCTCATTACCCACCTTCTGAAGTCTGATTCCATCATTTCATCACACTCATTCTCTGTCCAGCTTTGTTCCCTTGCTGGTGAGGAGTTTTGGTCTTCTGTAGGATGCGAGGTGTTTTGGTTTTGGTTGTTTTCCTCCTTTTTTGCAATGGTTTCTTCCCATCTTTTTGGGTTTATCCATCTGTCATCTGAGTCATTGCTGACTTTTCGATTGGGTCTCTAAGTGGATGCCCAGATTGTTGATGATGAAATATTTCTGTTACTTAGTTTTCCTTCTAACATTCTAGCCCCTCTGCTGTAAGACTGCTGAGGTCCACTCCAGGCCCTGCTTGTCTGGGGTACACCTGTAGCAGCTGTGTAACAGTGAGGGATACTACCAGTTTCTTCTTCTTCTATCTTTGTCCCAGAATGATGCCCAGCAAATGTCAATCTGGTCAGTCCTTTTGAGGCGACTCTTTGGATACAAGGGGTCAGGGAGCTGCTTGAGGAGATGGTCTGTAGTTTATAGGAGCTCAAGTGCTGTGCTGTGAGCTCCATTGTACTTTCAGGGCTGTTAGGCAGGTACGTTTAAGTCTGCTGCAGCAGAACTCATAAAACCCCCTTTTTTCTCTCAGATGCTCTGTCTCAGGGAGTTAGGGCTTTCTTTATGAGTATCTGTTGCACTCCTGCCTGGCTAGGAAGCAGTCTAGTCCCTATTTGCCTGCCGAGGTTCCACCCTGTTGCCGTGGGCTCTGCCCTGTTGCCATGGGCTCTGCCTACTCTCCTGGGCTCCATCCTGTTTATGTGAACTCTGCCCTGTTGCTGTGGGCTCCGCCCTGCTGTCGTGGGCTCCTCCCTGTTGCCATGGGCTCTGCACTGCTGCTGAGTGTAATTTCCTGTAGTCCTGTTTATATGGGTACCTCTGTATTGACGGAGTCTCTCTGTTATGGCAGGTTGCCTCGGCAATGGCAGGCTGCATCAGCAATGGTTGTGTACCTCAGTAGGGGCAGAATGCTCGGTAATGGCGGACCCCACCAAGCTGCACCGTCCTGGGTTCAGCTGTGCCTGCAATGAAACTCTCAACCCTGAGCATATTGAATCACTATTTTGTTTGTTCCTGTGAGGGTGGGACCCGCCAAGCCTGATCACCTGGCTCCCTGCCTCAGAGTGCTTTTTTTTTAAGTTGAACGGTTGACTCTTTCCCAGGTGTTTCAGTTGCCTGCTGATAGGGCACCGGGATTTGCGTGATTTCCCGTGCAGCTACCCACTGCACTGGCTCAAAGATGGATTCCCGGGAATCTCCTGGTCTGGCTCACTGTCCAAGTCCCATTTAATCAGATGGATATGCTAATCTGCCCTCCCAAATCTCAGATTGCCAGTTTAACAGGGCACCCAGACCAGTGCGTTTTGTGTGGAGTGCTGCTGCACTGCAGTGCTGGCCGAAACGGCCGCGCCAGCTGAAACAGCTGCACTGGTGTCCTGTGTCTCTCCTACACCTGGGAATTTCCCTGTACTGTGGGCAACAAAGATTTGTCTGGAAATGCATCTTGGACTCACCCTCTGCGCCTTCACTGAGAGCTGCAATCCTGAGTTGCTCCTACCCTGCCATCTTCCCGCTGCTCCCTTCTGCTTTTATTTTTTAAAGTTACTAGGTTTCTTTGTTCTATTAGCTATCCCTCATGAAAATCAGTTGGCATGTTGTTAGATACTTAGAATTGTAAAATTTTTATAATTTCTAGAAGAAATTCCCTGTGGAAGGGAATGGGTGGACCAGAGTCATGAGCAGAAGAAACCCATCTCTGATAAAAGCCTGTCATTTTCAGACAACCCCTCAGGTAGCCCTGGAGCTGAAATGTCTCAATTCGTGCCAAATCATTGGGGACTTACTAACTCTGCCTCATATAGTCATTTGATCTGGCTGCTCCAGAAAGGCATTATCACTGGGAAGGTGGCCGTGTGCCACTGAAGCCATTTCTGAATCCACCAAAAACTGAAAACTATAGCCTGACAGCCTTCCCAGGAACCAGGGAAACAAGTCATTTCTTGAAGAGAGCTATGGGTTAAGAATCTCTATATTCACAATATAGACCTACAGTGATTTTCCTTTCATTCATTTTTGTATAAGTCATCTCTTTACTCAATGTTTCTATTACATCTCTATTTTTTCCATATAGTTCCATTATTTTCTTTTAACTGGAAAATTGACTACAATGATCACATTTAATTATATTATTTACATATCTGAAATTTAATTTAATTTTAAGATTGCCTTTTTTTTTTAGGTTGGGATCTGAAATGACTTCTACCACTGATATGATTTGACTCTGGGTCCCCACCTAGATCTCATGTCCAGTTTTAATCCCCATGTGTTGGAGAACGGCCCTGATGGGAGGTGACTGGATCATTGGGGCAGACATCCCCATTGCTATTCTTATGATAGTGAGTGAGATCCCATGAGATCTGGTTGTTTGAATGGTGTAGCACTTTTCCCTTCACTCTCTCTCTCTCCCCTACTGCCATGTGAAAATATGCTTGCTTCCCCTTTGCCTTCTGTCAGGATTGTAAGTTTCCTGAGGCCTCACAGGCATGCTTCCTGTATAGCCTGCAGAACTGAGAGTCAATTAAACCTCTTTTTAAAATAAATTACCCAGTCTCAGGGAGTTCTTAATAGCAGTGTGGGAATGGCCTAACACAACCACTTTAATACCTGAGAGATATTTTCACTGGATTAAAAATTCTAGGGTGGCATTTATTTCTTTTAGCACACAAAGATGTTATTTCATAATCTCATTGTTTCCACTGTTGCTCAGAAGAGGGTTACATACAACTGTTGCTCCTTTGAAAGTAATTTTATCCTCTCTCACCCCAGACTCTTCTAAGATTTGATAATTGTCATTTCTTCTCTATAATTTAATAAGATGATTTAGATGTTTAATTTCTTCAGAGTATCTTTACAGGGATCCACAGGGTTAACATGGGCTTAACATTTGACTCTGTCTTTTACAAGTTGTCTTCTTTACTAATGCTTCTCACAGGGTCTGGTTTGTACCAACTATCAATAACATGCTTCTCTCTTACTATAAATAGTAATATGTTTCTTCCTCACTATAAATGGTAATATATATATATATATTTACATATATATATATATATATATTAATATATATTTCATTATAGAGCAATATGCAACCTTGAATGGCGTTACACTTTTTTGAGAGATTTTAAATTTGCTTTGACTAAACACTTGGAGATATAACTAGTCTGGAATTGCCTCAATTCAAGCCAAGACTTGATTATCCATTGGTTAGCACAGCTTTTAAAGCCTAGTTTTTAATTTTGCACTAAGACTTGACCACTTGTATTGTTTGCTTAACTTAGATGGATCTTTCTTTTGTGCAGTGAGTCTTCTGTTAGAGTATCACTCTCTGTGGCTATTATTTTGGTCTTTTTTTTTAATTTTTTGATTTTTTTTGCCTTATTTCTACATTAGAAGATAAGTAAAAATAAATACTCCACACCAACAGTGCCTACAGGTTGTTTTGCTCTTGGGGCAGTAATGATTTTTACAATTCATCCTAATAATTTATTACTATCTTGTTAGCTATTAGATCATTTTTAAAAGATTTAAAAAATATATATTTTATCCAGTTTCCTAGTTATTTTCAGCAAGAGAGTTTTCTCAGATAACATAGACTATTATTTTTGGAAAATGGAAGCTCACACATACACATGAATGAAGACAAACATATGGGTTTTGATTATTAGTGTGACCTATTTCTCAGAGCCACAGGACAGCAAAGGATTTGCTGCTTCCTCAGTAAGGGATGAATTCTTTTCCCAGTCTCTAGTAATACTTAAATACAAAGTTAAAATTTTCTTCTTGATGTGATTAACATACAATCCCATTTCCGTAGTCAATCATGAAAGTTCTAAAAGATAGTAAATTACTATGTACATATTGTAGTTAAAAAGGATTTTTGCATGTGCTTGAACTGTTAATTGGTGATAAAGCAACTGCCTTTATACAGTTCAATGTTGGTGAAACATTTGGTATCCATCATGTTTTACTTTTCTTTATGGAAGCATTTAAAGACACTGACATGACAGTTTTAATTGAAATCTAATTGTTTATGTAATGGCTACACTGTACAAAATTAAAAGTGGCCACAATATCAGTCAGTAATAATGCACATTCATGCTGAAAAAGACTCTTTCTTTATAACTATAAGAGAAAGCATATTTACTAATTTCACAAGTTTAAGATCATTCAATCTTTTCAGTCTTCCACAAACAACAAAGAAGCAAATGTGGAAACAAATTAATGCATTGTAGCTGAATCTGTTGCTCTTTAATGTCAAAACAGTGTTTAGAGCCTTTCACTCCTATCACTTGGATACATCTGTTACAGACATAAAAGAAAGTATGAGATTATTTCAACATGCATTGGCTTGTTGAATCTTACTCTATTAAATCTTTTCCTACATATTCCTTTTCAAATCAAAGTCTTTTTAAAGACAAGTTTTAAATCTATTCTCCATAGTAAAGTCATGCATATTAAATGTTAATCACAGCCAAATAAATATTTACAATGGGTAGTTCCAAAATTAAACTGTATTTTGTTTTTGTAATACATTTTCTATATTGCTCTCTTACTTGGATGATCTAAGTTAGGACACAGAACATGAAATAACAAATTCTGAAGTCATTTTTAATAATGCT
The DNA here is from genome assembly GCA_028533165.1 of Leontopithecus rosalia. Lineage (NCBI taxonomy): Eukaryota > Metazoa > Chordata > Mammalia > Primates > Cebidae > Leontopithecus > Leontopithecus rosalia. The sequence goes on along the minus strand of CM052648.1, from coordinate 147,378,656 downwards.
TTCTGGAATATAGTAGTCATTCTTAATAAATGCTCACATATTCCTCTTAAATAATGGAGACAATTAAAATAATTATTAAATTTACTTGAAATCACATTATTTTCATCTCATTATTCAATATGTTTCTTTTCAGAGAAAAGTTAATATTCAGACTTTACTGTAAGCTAATTCAGTCAACCAAGAGTCAGATTGTCCTAGATTAAATGGCAAACTTGGATTATAAAATAATCTAATTTTCCATTACATTAAATTACAAATTTTATGTGAAAATTGAAACATTCTATTATTGCTTGTGGTTGTGGTTGTGCATCTGCCTCTGCCTATATTTTCCTTATTGCCCTCTACCCTGTTGGCATAGCTCTTTCACTGGAGTGTAAATATGGTATACCAATCTTAACTTACTTTAGATCTAATAATCACCTTTGTTTTCATTTTTTTTAAATGTACATGGAGTACATTTAAAAATAGTGTGTGTGTCTGTGTGTGTGTGTGTGTGTGTGTGTGTGTGTGTGTGTGTGTATGTATTTTGATACAGGATCTCACTCTGTCCCCCAGAGTGGCATACAATGGCTTGATCACAGCTCACTGCAGGTTCAACTTCCCAGGCTCAAGCTATGCTCCCATCTCAGACTTCCTAATAGCTAGGACCATAGGTACACACATCACATCATGCTATTTTAACATTTTTTGTAGAGATGGGGTTTGCTATTTGCTCAGGCTAGTCTCAAACTCATGGGCTTAAGTGATCCCCCTGCCTTGACCTCCCCAAATGCTGGGATTACAGGTGCAAGCCACCACTCCTTGTAAGGTACATTTTTAAAAATAATCTTATTTAAAACAAATCTAAATTGAATACTAGATGGCATTTTTCTATATTAGCAATGGATGTCTTAAGTTGATTTTGTAGGACAAAGATATTTTAAGCACCAGTAAAGATAAAATGTCATTTTTCTAATTTTTATGAAAATATAGAATAACTATATTTATTCATTTCTATTTTGTATTCTATCAATTATGCAATTAATTTGAATCAAAAATTTTAATTCAAACCAGAAATGAACACAAATTCTTACTTGTTTTTCAAAGTCAATCAATTCAAAAAAACATATACATAATACATATAACCTTACAATTTTCCACTTTATTTTCTAACTTTTTTTCTTTATAAGCATGGATTTTTTTTTCTCTTTCTACTCAGGTACAAAAATAGTCACCGTTTGGAAATAAGTTTTCAATCCCACTGTGAAATTATTCATAAAGGCATCCTGCCTTCACTGGCAAATTGAATCATACTGTGATGACTATGAGAAGCAGCACTCTCATCAATTAGATGAATTTAATCTTTAAAGATAAGCTCAGTTTGATAACCATTAAGTGAACCTTAAATTAAAACAAATAACATATCTTTTGTCTCAGCAAGAATTAATCCAAAATAGATTATTAACACAATACATATATCATAATTAGGTTTGGATGATGTGTTTGGATGATCTGTTTAAATCAACATGGGCAATACCTGTGTGTCATTAATTAATGGATTGCCTTCTCCCTTCAAACTATGTTAAAACTTTGTAGGTCTTTTTAAATTAAACATTTTAAAGCTGATTGTGTGTTCACTGAATTTGATTCACTAATTTAAAATAGATTTGGAAAGAGTTATTTAGATTATTTAATAAAAATACAATAAACAGCATTGAGAAAAGAGTCCCAATACAAACATGGTTTATTGGTCTGAAATTTACAATTTTTTCTATATCTCTTATTTAGTGAGCCATTTAATGTATATCACAAATACTCAGGTTTTCTTTTCCACTTTTTTGTTCTGGTTAAACTAAAGAAAATCTTTAAGCTTTACCGAGGAAAAAATGAAAATCACCTAGAGACCATTATATTCCCAACAAGATAAGGACCTAAGCTAGGTTGAACTGACAATCTACAAAGCGATACTGTGCAATAAAGTAAAAGTTGGTCTGAACGGAATGCCTGAATTTTAATGACTAAACTCAACATTAGTATGTTTGTAAGCACATGAGTGAGTGTATGTATCCCACATCTGGGATTCTATCCACAAGCATTCTTATTTTAAATGTACATATTAAATTAATTTTTGCAAGCCCACCAAAGATTAGAACACTGCTATGTGCCAAATCAAATTAGAGTTCACATTTTCCAAAGGCCTTCTCCCATCATTTTTACCAAAGTGCAGTTTCTCTCAACAGCATATAATGCATACAAAATGGCATCAGACTCACTTCCGAATACATTAGCTTAATGTCCAACTAGCCATTGCCATCCAGCACAGATGACCTTTACAAGTAAACTATCCCTTTGCCAACAGAGGCAAAACATTGCACGCAATTCATTTACACTACTGAATATTACTAATGATAACTCAGTCAAACCTAAGAGATATATGGTTCTTTATTTTTAAATTTTTTCCACAAACCCGGAGAGTTCTGGAAGCACATTGTACTAAACACCAAGACATTTATCTGCAAGAACAGATAATATTGATAATAAATAATAATATGAAATACATTCCCACATTTCTTATAGAAATATAAATATCATAAGAATAGTTAGAAACAGCAGCTCATAATTATTTTAAAGCTACTTATCTAGCATAATCATCTACTACTTCTTTAGGTATACTATGCCTTAGTTATAATGCTATCATTTCAATGTTAGTGTCAATCTTTCATACGTACTTGCATTTACGACTTTTCATTTACCGCAAAATGGACTTACATATCCTTCTCCCCTGGAATTTTTTTTTTAATGAGCTGAAAGTTCACCCCTTTAGTATACTGTTTCTCTTTCAGAAATTAATCTTTAAAGCTGTACACTATTCATTCAAATTACATTCTTATAACTCTTAACACATTGCAATACAATTATTTGTTCAAATATCCCAAATCTGTCACCTCTGCCTGCCATTCAATGTGTAAGCATTAATTCCAAAATTTATTTTTGTTTTTCTTTCTCAGTCTGAGTCTCTCATTATTTTTTACCCTTTATTCTGCCCAATTTCCACTTTGTCCTGTGGTATACTTTAGAAAATGCAAACTCTAATTTTATTTGGCACATAGAAGTGTTCTAATCCTTGATAGATTTGAAAAATTAATTTAATATGTACATTTAAAATAAGAGTGCTGTGGTGGAATTCCATATGGGGGATACACATATTTATGATTTAAGAGGAATGAAGCTATACTACGAAGAGGTGATCAATGTTAGCAAGTGGATGATTGTATTGTTTTTGTTTTATCTAATCTAAGAATATTAATGATGTAATTAACCTCCAGTTACACACATACTTCCTGTATATGCTATCTTTAATTAAGCAAGAAGATACTAGGATAGAGTAAGGAATGTGGATAGTTAGAAATAGTGAGATCAATAAAAAATATAGAAATGAAAGGAGATCAAAGTGTAAAACAAGCCTGCAGGTGCTTATCTGAGTTGCACTGTATATAATCTGATGGATGACATACAGGGACAGGAAACAGAATGTGGCAGATTTGTCCGCTCAAGAGCCATTTTCTTCTCTTTTTGTGGTGGCAAGACTGTGATCGTCCCATATTCATTAACATATCCAGTTGGAAGAGGACATATGATTTGACTCTGGCCAGTCATAAGAGGACATTTTCCAAACTGCTTTGGGAATGTTTTTATTTATGTTCTTAAAAAGAATTTCAAATGTTCTTTATTTCTGTTGTACATTTTAAGTTCCATATTGGAGTTTTTGATGTAAGTCATTCATTTTTTTTGTCCAGCAAGTAGCTAGTCTGAGTTGAACATACTCAGGACAACACAGGAAAATGATCAAAGATTCTCATTTCTTGACTTTGTGAGCTGCTTATTTAATAAAACTAAAGCAGTCCTGTAAGTAGACTTTTTAAAATTGGTAAATATTATATACATAATTTCTCCAAATATTACTTCCTCTTTCCCCTAGAACTCCAATTAAACATATTTAAGGCTGCTTGATAATGTCATACAAGTCAGTGAAGCTCTGTTCAATTCTTTTTTCAAGCTTATATTTCTCTGAGCTACAGTTTAGATAGTATAATTGTCTTCAAGTTCACAATTTTTCCTTCTAAATTTTTAACATTCTATTTACCTCATTCTATTAATATTTCATTTCTGATACTGTATTTATATCAAAAATCATCTTTATGATACAAACTAAGAAAAATGAAGTAAAAACACACTCATACCCATGCATACACGTGTACATATACACACTTGAGATCTTTAAACACGCCAAGATTCTAAAGTTTAAATGAGTAATTCATTTCAACACTGCCCTCTCATTTCCTTTACCTTTCATTTCTAATTACATTCTTTTTTAAATCACCTTTCTTCTATTTTCATCAGTACACAATGTACCTTCTTTTCTACTGGAAATACACTATGATTTAACTGATTAATAATACACTATGATTTAATTGATTAATAAACTCTGAAATACAAACCATGGCTTCTATTTGAACAATTACTATTAACTTTTTAGACTTAAATGTAACTACCAGGCTATATCTATTGATTTCATAAATATCCCTTTAATGATCTACTTATTTATCTATTTAGCTTTTCTGTTGCTCATCTTTCCATCTCCAATTTTAAGTCAAGGGTCTGTTGCATCACCTAGAAATTTCTGTTATCCATTTCCTTTTTCCTGTATTATGCTACTATACTAACCTTGAGTGTGGACATGAAAATTTCAAACTCAGCAGAGTGACTTTCTCTATATTTGCATTTATATTACTAATCAGAAAGAAATATAAAAATCACAGAATTATGCAGAGAGAAGCGATCACCTTATCTGAGTCCCCTTATAGCGTAACAACTTTTATCTTTAGATTTTCCCAAAGAATATCCAAAGAAATATCACATTTTATGGGAAGTTTTATCTAATTCTTACAACTTCTTGTCTATGAGAAAATGTGCTTTTGTTATGTATTCTCACACTATCATGAAATTTTGATCTCATTTTAAAATTATTTTTTAATCTGACTTTCTTTGTATGAGTGTAAACTCAAATGAAGACAAAATCTGTCTTTATTTTAAAGCACTCTCAGTGGGGCATGGTGACTCATGCCTATAATCCCAGCACTTTAGGAACTGGAGGCAGGCATATAACCTGAGGTCAGGAGTTCCAGACCAGCCTGGCCAACATGGTGAAACTTTGTCTCTACCCAAAATACAAAAATTAGCTGGGTGTGGTGGTGGGCACCTATAATCTCCACTACTCAGAAGGCTGAGGCAGGAGAATCTGGGAGGCGAAGATGCAGTGAACTGAGATAGCACCACTGCACTCCAACCTGGGTGACAGAGTGAGACTGTCTCAAAAAAAAAAAAAGGCATTCTTTCTCATTTGTTGTATAATGCCAGTAAAATAGATGGTATATTATAAATACCATTTTAGATTCATAATATATATAAAATACATGTAATATATATACTATGCATGTTACTATGCATGTTTATGTACATACTTCTGTAAATATATAAACATATACATACATATATATTATTTACTCTTTATTATAGTGTGAGACAGAATAGTGTAGTGACTACCAAGGCTGTAGACTCACATTCATACTGCCTGGCTTTAACTTCAGCTATTCCACTATTAAGCTTTATGACCCTGAACAAATTTGTCAATGTTTCTTCTGCTTCACTTCATGAAAGTTGAATGTAATGACATGAATTTTTCATATTTCTTTAAAAGTGATTTAAACATTTTTAAAATATTTTTGAGGATAAAATTTGCTCACTCTACAAAGAACTTTAAATAACATCAGCATTATGTTGTTGATTAGCTTTAATTATTGTTAAATATTATTTGCTAAACAAATAAGTGAATTATTATAAAAATTAATTTCAAAACTAAAAGAATGAATTAATTTCTTAGCCAGGCATGGTGGCTCATGCTTGTAATCCCAGCATTTTGGGAAACCAAGGAGGGCGGATCACTTGAAGTCAGGAGTTTGAGACCAGTCTGGCCAACTCTGTCTTCACTAAAAATACAAAAATTAGCTGTAAGTGGTGGGGCATGCCTGTAATTCCAGCTACTTATGAGGCTGAGGCACAAGAATTACTTGAACTCAGGAAGCAGATGTTGCAGTAAGCTGAGATCATGCTACTGCACTCCAGTTTGGGGGACAGAATGAGACTCTGTCTCAAATAATAATAAGGATGATAATAATAATTTCTCAAGAAAAGTAATAACATTGACACCTTGTTTTTCTCAGACATTTGTAGCATTTACTATAATATTTGGCACATTGTTGGTGTTACATACATGTTAGATATGAAAATAATGTACTATATTTAAAATGTAGAAACTAAGTAAATTGAAATTAAATTTATTGTATTAGAAATGGAACAGAACAGCAGTGATGCCAAAATGAGTACAAGTTGGGATGAAATGTACTAAAGTTGAACACAAGTTATGACTCTACAGTTTTAAGTATCAGGTAAATTCTGAACATATAACTAACGAAGTAATACAGACCTGGAAAGATATAATTTCTGACCAAGAATTTAAACATCTTGTTCCAAGAACAAAATAAACCTCTATATTCAATAATTTAACACATATTTACCTTATTAAATACTTCCAATGGCTTTTTAGTTTCTCATTCACCTGTATGATTATGACCAGTCCTTTAAGAGAATCGGCAGTGTATTACATGATCTGCTTCCAATCTGTTATTCCAAACTTACTTTTGAGAGTTTCTCTGCATGAAACATGACCATCAAACATTTTGAGCCATTCACTGTTCTCTGAAAGCTCATTCACACCTCTGTGCCATGGCACAGTTTGCTTAGTCTTTTCGTCCACTCTCCTCTATCAATTCCTATTCTTCTTTTAAGACACGATTCAAAGTTTAACACTATTATTAAGACTTCTTTGCAGAAATAATGGGTTTAGGATGGGAAGAATGTGGACATGCCATATAAAAAACATGTTAGAAGTAATGTGTGAAGACCTCATCTCCAGTCATGGCTTTAATACACTTTATATTTCAATGCCCCCAAAGTAATATTATCAGATGAGTTGGCCACAATGTATTTCACCCTTGTCAATCCAGTTGTCCCTTAATATATTTTATGTATCTCCAAGAAACATCAAACTTAAAAAATCCAAGAGAAAGTGTATGGATTTCTCTCAATATATTTTCTCTTACAAAACCAACTTTTTTTCTTTAAAATATAAAACTGAATTGGTCTAATTAAATGTAAAACTGAATTGGGCTCATTCTTTAAAATATAAAACTTCATTGGGCTCATTAAAACTTTTTACAAACTCATCAGTGGTCATAGAATATACACCAAAATCTCTGGCAGGGTCTTGAATGCACTGGGCCCTCTCTCCTTCTCCAACTTTATCTCATGCCATGTTTCCTTTTGTTCTTGGTGCTGCAGTAACACCACTTTACTGTTCTTCAAATGCATGTGCTTATTAATTTATTTATTGAGATGGAGTCTCTCTTTCTTGCCCAGGCTGGAATGCAGTGGCATGATCTAGGCTGAGTGCAGTGGCATGATCTAGGCTAACTGCAACCTTCGTCTTCCAGGTTCAAGCCGTTCTCTTGCCTCATCCTCCTGAGTAGCTAGGATTACAGCTAGCCACCACACCCAGCTAATTTTTGTGTTTTCAGTAGAGACGGGGTTTCACCATGTTAGCCAGGCTAGTCTTGAACTCCTGACCTTAGGTGATCTGCCCACATTGGCATCCCAAAGTGCTGGGATTTTAGGTGTGAGCCATAGTGCCTGGCCAAATGCACATGCTTATTTACACTTGAAGAACATTACAAAAGCTATTTCCTTTGGAAAAGTTTTTCTTAATATAAGTTACCATCTCTCAATCTTTCAGACAGCATTACAATAAGCTCTTCCTAGGGAATTCTTTTGCACATTTCAAGTTTAAGTCATGCTCTTTGGTTAACAGTCCTTACAGAAGCATAATAATATATTTGTTGTTTTTTTCAAAGCATATACATGGTTTGCAGTTTATTAAATTTTTTAAAGTATATTTTCTACATTATAATCTCACTGAACACCTGGACTCATCTATTTTTGCTCATCATCATACTACCAGCACTAAGGACAGTACCACATACATTATGGGTGTTTAATAAATGCTTTGGTGTACTTCAGGAGAAACCAATTATAACACAGGTTTTCTGAATATAAAATTATGTCCAAAGGAAATAACATTTTATGAATTTAAGGAAGTTTTAGAAAAAAATAATTATGTAGGCACTGGTTTGAAGGACACAAAATATTAACTTAAGGAATAATTTGAGACTTGATAAATGGAAAATGTAAAAAACACAACACTCCCAAATTCTCTTTTTCTCCTCACTCAGTAGTTAGCACTTTTCATTGATTATACTTCAACAACATTTTCTTGCCTTTTTTTTTTTGAGACGGAGTATCCCTCTGTCACCCAGGATGGAGTACAATGGCACCATCTCGGCTCACTGCAACCCCTGCCTCCTAGGTTCAAGCTATTCTCCTGCCTCAGCCTCCCAAGTAGCTGAGACTACAGGTACACCATGCTCAGCTACATTTTGTATTTTTAGTAGAGATGGGGTTTCACCATGTTGGCCAGGATAGTCTTAATCTTTTAATCTCGTTATCTGTCCTCCTTGGCCTCCCAAAGTGCTGGGATTACAGGCGTAAGCCACTGCACCTGGCCAATATTTTCTTATCTTGAAGGTGCATGTCATTACAACAAAATTCAATGAATGTATTGTCAACAAAATATGAAAATGATACAAAAAAGCTAGAGTCTTCTTTATTAGATCTCTTAGGAGACTGCTGTGTCTGAACTTAAGATCAGAAATAGTTTGTTTCTATGGCATTCATTAGTTATTTTCTGTGTATCTTATAACTGATCAAGTTTTCTCTTTATCCTGGCTAATGAAAAGTGTATGAGCAAATTTTTGGATACATCAGGTAAGTATATACATTTTTATGAAATGCATATTTTTTGTTTTTAGTATTTTTATTTCTTGATTTGTAACCTTAGTTTTCTTACAGGTTCTTTTATTTTTTCAGTATATTACATAACACATTATAAGTTACTTTAAATTTTTCCTGGAACAAGGTATGGTAAATACACACACACACACACACACACACACACACACACACACACACTAGACAAATAAAATTTAATTTTAATAAACAAACAATAACTGCACACATTAATGAAGGTATCACAGCACAATTGGAAACCAAATACAATCAGTTCTGGTGGCTTGAAAATGACAGCAAGCAGTGTGTGGATATGAGACATTAGGAGATAAGACATCTCTGAACAAAAGCGTTGCTTTGATTGTGTTACAGAAATGGTAATTACACAGCAACAAACCCCAAAGAAAGAGTAGTAGAGTATTTGGCAGTTTGTTCTGAGACAAATATGAGCCATTGACCAATGATCATTATATCTATATCACCTCTGCTCTGTTTTCTTCATGTACATAATGTAAGGATATATAGAAAATTCTTTTGTTAATATGTAATCAAAGGTACCTTAAAATTAGTAAAGTAATACATAACTGATGTTAACTTTTACGTTTTTTATTTTTTATAATTGGTTATGATATCATGTAACATTTAAAAAATTACAATATTTTCAAGTTATATCTAAACTTACTATCAGATTTTTGTCTACCCCTTGTTCTTTTGTTAACTTACAACCTTGTCCTCCACACTCTAGTTCTAATATTCCTTAATGTACCGTACCCTTACCCTGCTCTGAATATTTTATTATAGATACAATCTAATCATAGATGCAATTATGCCATTACTCTTTTCAGTACCTCTTCAATAACTACCACTTGCCCATGGTAAATGCTTAACCTAGCACTCTAGGCCCTCTTGGCTCTAGCCTCACCTTTTCCTTCTAATATTCTCTATATTTCAAGTTAGACAACAACAAATTTTAAAGTACACCTCTAAAGTTTCCATTATTGAATTTTAATGCAAATGTTCTGCTTGTTGTGCTGTATCTTCAGTATTTTATAGAATCTGATACACAATTTAGATTTCACTTTTATGACATCTTCACACATTCACACATGACATCTTCACACAAAATAACTTCCACCATACCCCCTTAGCCATATATTTCTCTCTTATTACCAAAGCACTATCAGGATGATGGTATAAATATTTTCTTAATTTTCTCACTTTTTATTAAGTTATTTGAATAAATTATAAGCACCTACCCTTTTTTCATCTCCCATAGAGAGAAAAATAGTCTCCTATACAAAATAGACCCTCAACAAACATATATTGCCTTGACAGTGTGATACCTATAATGCCTAATCACAGTATTAGAAAATGTCAATGTGCATTAATTGTATCTCAGGGGTGATATACAGCAACCTTATTTTTCCCACTAAACTGTTCTGAGAAATGGTCACAGGAGTGTCCTGCAATAACGTAAGGAAAATAAAAATTTTGACCAATGGTATCTTAGGTGATTTCATGAACATCTATTGCCCCTAATATCAGGAAAGTCATGCAATGATTTATAGAGATAAGCTATCAGAATTTACATGTGATGAAGTTTTATAAGGATTTTACCTATCATCTAAATTTCTTCCTTTAAACACTAATTTTAAAGAAATGGAAGAAATCCCTGATAAAATCTCATCAGAGGCCTTGTCTCCTTTGATATTTTAAGATGAAAACCATAGCCAATAGTTTGTACAATGTTCTTTAAACCAGCAAATTACATGAATTTTACATAACGGGCAGCTGGTTATTATCAAGAGAATAATGGAATAGAAGTAGTGCTCTCATGTAATCAGTTGGGATAACAAAAAGGAAAAGGAAAAGCTATTATATAAATACATGGCTAGGTATTGCTAATCTACTTTGAGGCACTTTAATGTAGGATATGGGAGAACTGTGGACTGAAACATTTTCTACCAGTGATCAAATTTTATCTTAAGAGTAGACATCTGCATAAAAACAAATATTTCATAACATAATAAAAGACTATAAAAGATTATCAGTGATAATTCTAGGTGACGTAGATGAGTACATATTATATCTCGGTTGTGTTACCACCATTCCTTAGTCATTTCTTTTTCTTTTTCTTTTTGAGATGGTGTTTTGCTCTGTGGCCCAGGCTGGAGTGGAGTGGTGCCATCTGGCTCACTGCAACCGCCTCCTGAGTTCAAGCAATTCTCCTGCCTCAGCCTCCTGAGTAGCTAGGATTACAGGTTCCCACCATCATGACCAGCTGATTTTTGTACTTTTAGTAGAGACTGGGTCTCACCATGTTGGCCAAGCAGGTGATTCACCCACCTTGGCCTCCCTAAATGCTAAGATTACAGGCATAAGCCACTGTGCCCAGGCTTCCCTAGTCATTTCTAATGGTGTCTCATCGTAGAGGCATTCAAAGTGACATTTATCTCAGGAAATTTTGGCATGCATATTTCTGAATCTTAAATTGTCTGATTTGAAGTTTAGGCAACAAGTAAATAATTAAAAAGTAATAAATATTAAATAATATATATTCCAGTGCTAAATTTACAGTGTGAATGAAAAGTTAATTATTAAGTATTGTACAATATAAAGGGGATAACAATCTGCCCTAGTAAACAAGAGGTATCTTAAAAAGACAACATTTAATGAGATTGAATTCATTTGCAATTCAGAAAATTTAATTTAAAAATTCTGTTTCTTAAAACATAGCTCAACAATACAAGTTCACGTGGATTTACATTCCTAGTTTTACTACCCAGGGTTCAATATCAGACTCAAAATCTTCCAAGAAAATAAGTTATATACACAAAGTAAGACACTCCTTTTAAGGCACTCTGATTTTTATTATCCTACACAACTGTCTTGACAGAAATGTAAAAGAAGAAATGACTATGACTTCCAAAATCAATGAGCCATTAGAACCGGATGTGATGGCTTGAATACAATGAAAGTTTAGGAATGATGATTAAAATGAAGAACTGTACCTAGTGAATAACATTACTGCTGCCTCTTCAGAAACTAGCACTTCAGCATATTTAGCAGGAGTAATGGCTTTTAAAAGTATTTTTTAATGTAAAGGATAGCATTATATTTTCTGTAAATTATCTTTGAATCTTTATAGTAATTTTATTGATTTTTTTCAAAGACATCTAAAGGCTATATACGGAATAGAAAATAGAAAACAGAGCATTCCACTTTTCCCCGGCCTTTTTCCAAACTCATACCAGATCAGAAGCAACTGAAAATGTCAATAGTGGGAGGGAAAAATTATCCAAGGTTGTGAGTTATTAGCAACAGTTACAGAAAGTTCTATTGTGAAATTCTAATCTATAAGCATGCTAATAACATTTAATTATGTAGAGAAGCCTGAAAATAAAATGACAATAATTATGGTAGAAAGCATAAAGCATAATATTGATATGCTCATAACAGAGAAATAGGGACTAGAAAAAACACTTTCTCATTTTTATTAAATTATTTATCTAAAGGTATAGTAAAAATGGGTCAGTTTGTCATGGAAAGTAACCAAAAAGAGGAATCTATGGATTAATTAAGCAGTGCAGAAAAATAGTAATTCCAAATTCACATCATTATAAAGTGATATCACCACCAATTATAATTCATTTAAATGTAAATTAACTATTTTAAACAAGAATTAGAGACTCTTTGTGTTCTACAGTAAAGCACATAGATATAAAAGAAATGTAATAACTAGGTTATATTGCCATTATGAGGATATAATAATCTAACTCAATTCAAGTCCATAGAAGACTGTCTCACACATATACTCAACACATATTAGCAATTATCAGTATTGTGTTTATATTATTCAAGTTTCTATTGTGGTTTGCTATTGTTATCGTTTGAACTTATTGCCAACAGAGAAATGTAAAATATATATTCATTAAGAGTTTAATAGCAATAAAATAAAATGTTAAAATGCAACTTCCTTTACTTGCTTCTTCATTAAATCCCTGCCTTAACTTTACCTATTCCCTAGTCTTATAACTGTCATAGAGAAAGAGGTGTCCTATGTCTGAGGCAAATTCTAATATCTGTGTTTCTAAGTCTTGCCTCCTATCTTTTCTTGGATCATATTCCATTAATTTTCTTAATTCTGTCTTGAATATTCAGTTTCTCCCTATTTATCCCTTGTGTATATGTCATGCCAATTAAAAACATTAATGTAACCTTCATATATAACTATAGTTGTGTAATATTTAGGGAAAAAGATATGACAATTGTCTTCTCCTTTAGCTGGATAATTGAATTATTTTATGGGAATTCTATTTTAAGGGAAACACAGAAATATGCAAGAATGGAAGCTGAAGAAAACATTCATTATTAAAGCAATTCAAAACAGAGTAAAACGATTCAACTACAAGAAATATGTGCCAGAGAGAATTCTAGAAATATGTGATAGTTGTTTATAGAAAATTCAGAATAGCTTCTTTAATGAAACTTTATAAGTTTAGTGAAGGATAATTAAAAAGAAACAGTTAAACAAATAAATGAAAATGTCACATTGAAATAGTGATAGATAGCAGAACTTTGAAGATGAGAAGGAGTAACTGAGTTGTACACTGAGAGAATAAACATCTTCAAATTAAATAAACCTTTTATGTGAATATGAATTTTTAAGAATGCATTCTCTTTGTGGGATAAGAAATGAGGGTATTAAGTTAATTGAAAGGAACGGACTGGTTGTCTTTATATAATTTTCTTTGATTTTCATTGACATTGGCAACCAAGGTTTGAACTTACTCTATTCTATACGTTCATTCATGTTCATTTATATAAAAAGAACTGAAGGCCCATAATTTCATGTAGAAGAGCTGCATTCCCACTCTAGAACACTTACCTACCCATAGATAACAATGTAAGAGACATTTAACATCTGTATTTTTTGAATCACTGTATATTTGAATGTCTGTGTTATATTAACATAACCTATAGCCTAACTTATACTTTCAGAGAATGAATAACATTTAAATAGAGTTAAAAGCCGTAATCCAAATTTAAAAAGCATTTTGAAAAGAAAAATTTATCATATAAATAGTAGCAATAAAGGTTTATTGTTTATTTATTCATACACCTTGTTTATTAATTATAAATAACAATTTTACAAAATTAACTGGATCTATACTTTTAAATTTAAATGCAGGAAGTGTAAATTTGAAAGTGAAATTATTTCAACTACTTATTTTATATAACACACATTTGACATGTTTAAATTTGTAATAAAAATAAAATTAAAACCACCTAATATTCCTACCACCAAATATATTAAGAACCTCTTACTACTGTGTTCATGCCCATACTAACTATTGTTTGATAACCACTCTTCCAAGTGACCGAGGCTTTAGAGCCATGTATGCTCTTGGGACAATGCAAACAGACCAAGGTTAAAAACTTGGACAAGGCTAAAACAATGGATAATCTCCTCCAGAAATTTGAAATTGGGCTGTGTTAATGGCTAGAACTGAAGATCAGTATGGTGTGTAATAAACATATTAAGTCATATGTACATAAAGAATGAAAGAGAAGAACATATAAGTGACACACAATTTATGGTGAAAAGAAGATAAAAGAGACAAGGCCTAGACGAGCAAGATCAAAAAAGCTCAAAACCTAGCAGAAGACAAGAAATAACTAAGATCAGAGCAGAACTGAAGGAGATAGAGACACGAAAAACCCTTCAAAAAATCAATAAATCCAATAGCTGGTTTTTTGAAAAGATCAACAAAATACACAGACCACTAGCAAGACTGAAAAAAAGAAAAGGGAGAACAACCAAATAGATGCAATAAAAAACGATAAAGGGGAAATCACCACAGATTCCACAGAAATTCAAACCATCATCAGAGAATATTACAAACAACTCTACGCACACAAACTAGTAAACCTGGATGAAATGGATAAATTCCTAGACACCTGTGTCCTCCCGAGCCTAAACCAGGAGGAAGCTGAAACTATGAATAGACCAATAACAAGGTCCGAAGTCGAGGCAGCAATTAAGAGCCTACCACACAAAAAAAGCCCAGGTCCAGATGGGTTCACAGCCGAATTCTACCAGACACACAAAGAGGAACTGGTACCATTCCTTCTGAAACTATTCCAAATAATCCAAAAAGAGGGAGTCCTTC
>CM052648.1:147352102-147362986 GCA_028533165.1 Leontopithecus rosalia | reverse complement strand
TGGGTGAGGGGGCAGAAGGCAGCAAAACACACTGCCACGTGTGTACCTATGCAACTATCTTGCATGTTCTGCACATGTACCCCAAAACCTAAAATGCAATAAAAATTAAAAAAAAAAAAAGACTTCCCAAAAAAAAAAAAAGAGACAAGGCCATGCTACCCTGAAGAGGTCCTAAGAAATTAGCTGCCTTGGGTCTTATTTCTACTTCTAGATTCTGATTTTCATCTATAAATGCTAGATGTACTTTCTGCCTTGGTGTGGAAATACTATTCTACATATTTTAATAAACAGCTGGCCAATCAAGCATACTTAAAACATATGAACCATGCTTTAATATACAAAGCCTTTTTGTTATTCACCCAGGACAGCTGCTAATGTACTAATCAATTCAATTCAAACACATAGTTTAACACAATAAATCCTCCAAGATTAGCTTTTGTGTATAAAGATGAAAAAATTAGAGAAGGAAACTTTAGAATTTTGAATTGACAATAATTATTTTGTGTAAGATGATTCTCATTACAGAATGAAATTTTTTTTTCTTATATATACAAATCCTTGATTGTTAAGTGAATTTGTTACAGACTATCAAAGAGCAATGTAGTAAGAGATCATTCGAAAAACTGTATTGGAGAAATGTACAAAAATAAAATGGATTCTATTTTAGATTGAGTCATTAGGCAAGGACTCTACACGTAGGTAACATCTAAATGATAAGCAGTATCTGTCTTTTGCCCGTCTTAGAGTAAGAGGCAAAGAGAGGCAGAAATAGGTTTGCGTTTCTGAGGAACTTTAAGGAGAACAAAACATGACAAATAAAATGAACAACAGGAAGTACTAAACAGACTGTTACGGAGCCCAGTAAGTCAAAGTAAGTATTTTGCATTTCGATTGATGTTTTTCTTCCCTTCCCATCCTTTATTGTTTTCCTTTTTACACACAAAGTTTACAGCCTTTACTTCTTCCAACTAGAAAACCAGTTTTTCCAACACTTTTTAAAAAACAGATTATCCTTTTATCACATGCTGAAAGACCTACCCAGACAAGCCCACTTCTGCGTTTGACTCCGTTCACTGACCTTTGCTTACTTCCTAACGGATCCTTTTGGTAACTTTTAGTGAAGAGGTGGCTTTAATAAATACTTTCTCCAGACATCTCCACAACCTTTGTGTGGGTCAGGGTGAGAGGTGCCGCCACGATGTAACAGAACAGCTGAGTCCTCCTGGTAGGCGCCAGGTGCGATCTCCACAGACGACGTCTGTGGAAAGCACGGATTCAGAGGCGCTCCCTCAAAATGTATCCGTGTCTCCCGCAGAGCACACAGGCCCCAGGGCCTGGCGGACAGGGCTAGTTCCCGCGTTTGCACGCCACTTCCTGGGCTCGTAGGGGGTGGTACACCAGAGGCTGCCCGCCGCAGGAAGCCCACGCAGAGGCCAGGGCCTCTTGTTCCACATGGCAGAGACCCCAGAAGGAGCCAGGCGGCAGCATCAGAGCCTCGGACCCTGGCAGGGCAGACCAAGGGCACAGCAGCTGCAGGTCATTGGCAAGGTCAGAAGACGGTGAGTGGAAAGCTGCGGGCGCGAGGAGAGACGCGGAAAAGGGGCTGTTTAGCTGGGAGTTCTGCATCTGGTTTGTGTTTTATCCAGCGATTTTGAAACCAGGTTTTTATCTGGACCTCTGAGAGCTGCATTTCCGCTCCGGACGGCCCAGGTACTGGTGGTGCCAGAAGACGCCCTCCAGGGCGCTGACCTGCTCTGTGGTGAAGGCTGTGCGGACACAAGTGGGGATGGGGGAAGGGCCGCCAGGGATTTGGTTCCTTACTCAAGCTAGCTATGGTCCTCTCCGGCGCAGGAAGATTTGAGGACCTATCCTCCTTGATGCTGACGGGCTCGCGGGGGATTCCGGGTGCTGAATGCCTGGCCCTGACCAGGGAGGCTCCCCAGGGAGGTGTCGGCAGCCTAGGGGTGTGGGTCTGCCCTGGGCAGCTGCTCTGGGAGAGCCAGTCCGCTGAGCCAAAGCTGGAGGGCTGCTACCAGCCACTAGGTGGGAGGAAGAGAAACGCATGGAGGACAGGTGGGCCAGAGGGAAGGCCGGGTGGGTCTGGCCAGGCACGGAATCTACCTCCACTGGTTTTTAACAGGAATCTAATAAGCAGATAGAGGATATGTTCTATTTCACACTTCAAAAGTATTGCTGTTATATGGAAAGTAGATACAAAGGGGCAGCAGGGAAGTAGTGAGATCATTTAGAAAATTGTTGCAATGGTCTAGGTGTAAGATCATGGTGGGCTGATTTAGAGCACTAACAAAGAAGATATTGAGAAACTAAATGGATTCAAGATACACTTTAAAGTTAGAGCCTCAATGTTTTTCAATAGATTAATGAGGTGAGTGGATAGAAAATCAGACCTCAGACTGACTCCTAGAATTTTGCTCTGAATACAAGAACATGGCATCAATCATTTCCACAGATGGAGGAGAGTGAAGGGGGAATCTGTTTGAAGGTTAGATATGAAGGTTTTTTATTTAGACATTTTAAATTTGGAAAGCTATAAGATATCCAAATCAAGTTTTCAATGAGATTGTTGAATGGATGACTCTACCTTAGTTAAGAGATCAGAAAAAAAATGAATGAATGACTCTACCTTAGTTAAGAGATCAGAAAAAAAATATATTTAGAAATCATTTGTATGAATAGCATATATATATATATATATGTCTGTGTTAGTGAAAGAGAAAAATACAGAGAAAATCTATAGATTGAGAAGAGGAAACAGGAGTCATCCCATAAACAGGTGTTATTTTGAGGCTAAATGGAGTTAGAGCCAACAAAAAGAACTGAGAAGAAAAAATCTAGTGGAGTATAAAGAAATAGCCAAGAATCAAGAGAATCACGGAATAAAAAGAAATAAAATGAGTCAGACCTGAGAAATGGCCTGATAAGAAAGTGAGGAGAGAAATTATAACTAAAGTTAGTAACATCCACATCATTAGCTAGAGGGGTGTTAGAAATGTAATAATTAATGTAATGTTAAATTCACAATTGAGATCTGTGGTTAGTCTTGGTTATGCTATTTATCTACAACAATTCAAGCTACTTGATTGTCATTATGAAAGTCTTTAAAAGCTGAGAAGCAATTTGAGTTGATGAAGATGGCAGAAAAATGCCTAAAATGGCAGATTATAAAACCCAGTCAGGGTAAATATAGAAGATTTTATAAATATATAAAGCATGAAAAGATTCTGGATTTTTAAAAATTGATAGAGGAAAGGATTTCTTAAAGAACCAAAAACAGAAGTACTATTTAATCCAGCAATGCCATTTTTTGGTATATACCCAAAGGTATGTAAATCATTCGACCATAAAGACACATGCATGCATACATTCATCACAGCACTATTCACAATAGTAGACACATGGGATCAACCTAAATGTCCTTCAGTGGTAGACTGGATAATTAAAATGTGATGCATATATATCATAAAATACTATGCTGTCATAAAAAAGGAATGAGATTGTGTTATTTGCAGCAACATGGGTGGAGTTGGAGACCGTAACCCTGAGCGAACTAAGGTAGGACCAGAAAACCAAATACTGTTTTTTCTCACTTAGTAAGTGGTAACTAAACATTGAGTACACGTGGATGCAAAGAAATAAACAACACACACGGGGTCTACCTAAGGGTGGCAGTTGGGAGGATTGAGACAATTGAAAAACTACCTATCAGATACTGTGCTTATTGCCAAGGAGACAAATTAATCTGTACATCAAACACCTGTGATATGCCGTTCACCTATATAACAAACCTGCATATGTACCTCTGAACCTAAAACTAAAGTAAAAAAAAAAAAAGTAGAAAGTGGCCTTCATAGAATTGCAGAGACTCACAGTTACTCCTTTCTCTGGTGGAATAGTAAACAAATGAAATATCTGACATAAATGGGACTAAGGAGAAACCAACTGTAACTAGACAGCTTTTTAAGAGATATTTGTGGGATATTGTAACAGATTAGTGTGTCAAGGAACCTCAACCACAGTGTGAGTCAGTGAGAACAAGCCACTTTATTCCCAAGACTATTCACTGAGTGTGTTAAACATCTAACCCAAAAGTCCTGCATAGGGTAAAAGAGGTTAAGAAGGTCATGTAAGGCATCTGGTATCTATCCCAAATACAAGATATCTATACATTAAGGCAAGTTGGAAGGAAACATTTTGGAAAGAAAAATAGTTTAAAAGAGGAGATATTATAAGTAGCATGAATAGATACAAACTATATGAAATATATGCCTGGGCATGAAGAAAAACAAGTAACTTCTACTTTGAAGGGTTGAAAATACTTTCCATACTGAATGTTCAGTTTACAGCTAAAACAAAAAGAGGAAGCACTTCTCCAGAAAAAAGACTAAGGATATTAGGAAATTGTAGATAATATTCTTTAATTTCAGGACAACACAGTTTAATAGTTTGAAAAAGTGAGAAAAGAGGAATACAGAGTCTGATCTCCAGAGATACTGAATAGTATGAGAATATAGATGCAAGTAATGTTGGGCATCATTCTTGTTTTTCTTAGATTCCTTGTAGTAACCAAGTTAACCTGAGACGCCAGGCTAACCTTTGACCTAATAGTCTTTTAGCAGTTAGAATTCATACCCTTTAGCTCACTGGGCATCTTTAATGGGATTTATATGGGCTCACTATGTATCTTTTTCTTTCTTTATTTTAAAATACTGTCTTTACTGAAAGGTTGTGGAAAATACTTTAAACTCAACTAGTTAGGGGCAAGAATATTCAGAAGATATTCAAAGAACACACTAGTTATATACTGTAAAAAGTGGCATAGAAAGTTATGCAGATGCCATTTGTCTTTTTTTTTTTTCCTGAGCTCTCCTGCAGTCATGTGAGTTCACCTGCAGTCACATGCACAGTTTTCCATCTTAAGTATCTCTCTCTCATCTTCTCAACTGGAAAGACTTTCTTAGCAGTTCGGCTTTTTTTGGGAAAATACTGTGGCCTCTCCACTTTCAGGGGACATAAATCTAAAACAAGATAAACACAATTCAACCCATGCCAGGAGGACCTAGTGCTAGGTGCCCATAGATGTAAGTGATTCATTAATACAGCTCATTTGGGCTTTTTTTACTTCCTATGTGTCACTGTTCCCATTTTGTCCTTTAACTTCCTGGATTCCTTCTTAAATAATCCTACTTAAATTAAATTACTTGTCCCAGATATGCTTTTTCAAAAATCATAAAGCTTTACATTGAGAAAGGACAAATCTTCAAAGTAAATCAAGATAAATTTATGGCAAAATGAAATAGAATAAATTTTTGTCCATTAAATATAAGTATATATTAGTAATATTAAATATGATTATATATTTAAAACATATAATTAATTTATACTAGTAAAACATTGGAAACTTACCTCAAAGAATGTGAATCAATTAATTAGAGATGAGTAAAAGTACTTACATATGAAAAATAAAATGAAACAGTAAAGCAAATTATGCTAGAAAATGTTTTGAAGCTAGAGGAACTTCTGAAAATACAGATGGCATCCAAGAAAAAGTAGGTGCATTCAACTACATAAATTTTACGTCTATCTTAAAAGTATATAAATTAAATTACAAATTATTTAAGTTATAATTTAAAAGTTTATAAATTACATAAGCATATATATTTATTTAGAAAATAAAAACAAAATCTATAAGCAAACCATATGGGCATGCCCTCAAGAATTGACAGGAAGGTACAAATACCCTAAGAGAAAAAAATGGCAACTGATACGATTCTGAAAAGAGAATGTCCAAATAATTGCAAATATTTCCAAAAATATTAATAGCAAAGTAAATCAAAATTAAAGTAATGAGATATTTCTGTATACACATTAGACTGGCAATTGTTAAAATGTGACATGAGCTTTCATACCACATTGATGGGATATGAAAGCTACTCTTACATAATGAAGATATGAATTAGAGAGTGGGGATATGTATTGAAATGTTACACCCATAGAAATATAATTTCAGTAAATAAAGAATAATGGACAAAAGTATACTTGCAGCATTTTTAGCAGAAGCAAACACATTCAAACACACATACAAATTTGCACATGCTGGATGGAATACCCATCTACAGAGAACTTGTTGAGTTAATGGTGATTCATTTGTGCCATGAAGTACTATTCAGTCATTTAAAAGAATTCACTGATTTACATTAGTTAATATGGGAATTCACATTATATTTATAAATAACAGAGTGGTATCAGAAGGTAATGTTTATTCAATGAAAAATGAAATAAGGAGGAAATGATATGCTCTATGATTCTGTTTTTGGGAAGCATTTGGTAAAAACAACAATAGCAGCAACAACAACAACCACAAACACTGCATTTGTAGCATAGGAAAAGGAAATCAAAATTCTGTATTGTTATTTTCATGGTTTTAAGCATATGTTAGTGGGATCTAAAATTTGACAAATGAGGGTCTTGAGAAGATACATGTTCTATCTATCTATCTGTCTATCTATCTGTCTATGTATCTATCTATCATGTATCTATCTGTATCTATCAATCATCATCATCACCATCTAACTCACCATATAACATATATGTCATATTCACAATAACTATTTTTGGCAAAGTATGGGAATATGTATAGATACATTAAAAATTATCTCACTATATTCCAATAACAGTCATCTCATGCTATTATTGGAACCTGCCAGGACTCAAGGCCTTTGCATACACTATTTTCTCTACCTGCACCTTTTTTATTCCAGATGACCACATGATTCTCTCACACTTATCTACATAATTGGCATCTTCTTTATCCCCTTTTATTCTTTACTTTTATAGCATTTATTATCATGAAAGACGCAATATATTTAAGTGATTTATGTGTTTATCACTAGTTTATTCCTCATTAGAATGCAAGTTCCATAATAAGCATTTTTATCTAACTGATTCACTACTGTTTTCCTAGAATGTATCACAAAGCATGGCATATGGTACACCCCAAGCAGTGTTGAAAAAAAGACTGACCTTGCCTACTGGACTTTGCAATTTGAACCACTTCTTTTCTTTTTTCTATTATTGAGTTTTTTAGTTTATTTAGTTTTCTTTTATTTTCTTTTTTAGTTTATTGAGGTAAAATGTATATATCATAAAATACACGTTTTGGCCAGATGTATGAATTTTGAGAAACACATGTAATTGTGCAGCTAACACCACAATAAAGATATAGAACAGTTCTTTCTTGCTAATTTTTAGTGAACTCCTCTCCCTCATTCTCAGCTCTAAACAAACATTGATTTGTTTCTGTCCCTTATAATTTTGTTATTTCAAGAATAACATATAAATGGAATCACTCAGCACAATTCTCTTGAGATTATTCCATGTCATTGATTTTTTAAATGGCAAATAATGTGCCATTGCATGTATAGCATACAATTAGCTCATCTACTAACTTGCTGATAGACATTTTATATTTTTCCATCTTTTGGTGATTATGAATAAAACTGCTGTCTGCATTCACACATAAGATTTGTATCATCATATGCTTTTTTCTCTTGCATAATACATAAGGGTGGCTGTGTCATGCAATATATAAATATATGCATAACTATATTAGAAACTGCAAACAGTTTTATAAAGTGTTGCACTATTTTAACCTCCTATTAGCACTACATAAGATTTGTAGTTACTCTACAGCTTCACCTTTCATTTGGTACTATTATCGTTAGTGCTAATCATTTCATTCTGGTGGGTATTTAGTGGCATATTAATGTGGTTTTATCTGCATTTCTCTGTTAACAAGTTATTTAGCCTGTTATGTTTTTGACTATCCTCTATCTGTTTCTATTATCTTCACCTATTTAGATTTTGTCTAAATTTTACTAGATTTTTGTTTACTTGTTATTGAGTTAGGAGAGCTTTTTATATATTTTGGATAGCAATCCTTTAACATACTTATATATATATATAAATATATATGTTATATATAACATATTATAACATATATAGAACATGTTATGTATATCCTATATATGTAAGTATATATACAGTATGTTATATATTCTTTATATATATACTTATATATATGTTATAAATATCCTTTATATATATAACTGTATATATATATACTTTATATACATGTATTTATATATAAATATATATGAAGGAATATATAATATATATATCAAATATATAATTTATAAAGTATATATATCAAGGATATATATATGAAGTATATATATCAAGGATATATATATGAAGTATATATATCAAGGATATATATATGAAGTATATATATAACATATATATAGCATATATAAATAAAGCATATATATATATTTGCATTTTTGCATAGTCTGTGATAGTTTCATTTTCTCTGTCAAAGGAGAAGTTTTAAATTTTGTTAATATCCTATTTATCAGTTTGTTTTATAGATTGTTTTTCTATAGCCAATCTAAAAGCTTATTCTCAACCTGAAAAAATATAAAAATAAAAATGCGCAGCTTGCTGAGTGTGGTGACTCATGCCTATCATCCTAGCATTTTGGGAGGCCCAAGAGGGTGGATCACTTGAAGACATGAGTTCAAGACCAGCCTGGCCAGCATGGTGAAACCCTGTCTTTACTAAAAATACAAAAAATTAGCCAAGTGTTGTGGCATGCACATGTAATTTCAGTTACTCAGGAGGCTGAAGCAGGAAAATCGCTTCAACTCAGGAGGCGGAGGTTGCAGTGAGCTGAGATTGCACCATTGCACTCCAGCCTGGGGGACAGAGAGAGACTCTGTCTCAACGAAAAAAAGGAAAAAAGCCAGCTAACACACTAACATAGTTTATGGTGAAATATATAATACCCTCCTCTCAAAATTGGAAACAACACAGTGGTATCAATACTCATCATTTGCATTCAGATTAATACTAGATGTTTTAGCCAGTGCAATAATATAAGAAATAAAAATACAATGTTTATACATTGGAAAGAAAGAAATACAATTGTCCTTTTATGCAGAAAAAGTCTATAATTGTCTATAAAGAAAAATTTCAAATAATCTATAAAAGGTATTTCTAATAAGTTAGTTTAGCAAAATTTCAGGATATAAGGTAGTTATTACAATATCCATAGTACTTCTATAGATTACCACTAGAAATTTGAAATTGAAATTTTTTACAAAGCACCAAAAACATGAATACTTATATACAATTCTAGGAAAGTATGTGCATGTTCTGAATACTGAAAACTACAAAATATTGACGTGCCTTGTTAAACAAGACTTAATAATGTGATAGATATAGTGTGTTCATAGGTTGAAAAACTCATTATTGGGTAGATTTCAGTTCTCCCCAAAGTGATCGAAACTGAACTATAAAAGGAAATGCTTGCCAAAATTTACAAACTGATTTTAAAATGTAAAAGGAAATATAAAGAATTTAGAATACCTAAGACAATTCTGAAAAAGAAAAACAAAGTTGAAAGTCTCATACTGCATGATTCAAGATGTTTTTTAAAACTTTAATAAGGTAGTATGGTAATGGTGAAAAAATAGTCACATAGGTCAAGAAAACAAAATGGATAACTTAAATACAGGCCTACATGTGCATGGTAAATGGATTTTGGAGGAAAGTGCATAGGTATTTCAATGGAGAAAGGATACTCATTTCAACTACTGGGCATGCCTACTGAAAGAAATAAACTTCACCATACCTCACAGCATATACAAAATTTGCTTAAAATTCATAATAGATCTAAATGTAAAATATAAAACTTTAATATTTCTTGAAGAAAACGTTGATTAATTATGTCAGTGAGTTTCTGTTAGCTTGCTCTCAATTACTGAAAATATTTTAAACCGAGACGGAGCCTTTAGTGGCACTTTGCTTCTTTTCTTTTACTAGGAGACAGATTTTGCCCCTGTCCAATTTTCCGTCTTGTCCACCTTGTCTCTGTCACCAAATCTTTCAGAATACAAGGCCCCCACTTAATAAGGAGAGTAGCCAGGTATTATAGAAGAGTTGCATTTTACACAACTGCAAATGTTAAAGTGAATATATGGAAGCACATTCACGTATACTTAAATTATCTGTAATTAATCCCTTCAATCATCCATAAATTTCACCATTATATTGTGTCAAACAGCAAGTTCAACACAGATTAATTCTTCATGTAGAAACACATGTCTCTTAGCTCTTATTTACTTGGGAGGCTCTCTAAATGAGGGAATCTACTGCTATATTTTACATGTTTATTTTATTCCTTCAAACATTATTTTCTCTGTCCTTTTTGCCAAAGAATAATAATTGAATTTGCATATAATACATATAGAATTGATGTTACTCCACCAATTTCCATTGCATTCCATTTACTTTGAGTTAATTTGTTCTCAATCTTAAAGGAAAATTATATCAATTGCTAGATTCAAATGTATTTTTTAATTATTCTATATATGCACCCACCCATCAAAATATGCCTTATGAAGTATATGTGTAGAAATATGTTTGCCGTATATTCAGAGGGGTTGGGTTATATGAGTTTTTTAAATGAATATTTCCTCTTGGAGATTTAATAATTACATTACTAAAGAACATCAATATAAAAAAAGAATTTACATCAACGAATGGATAAAATAGCCAGTTAACATCAAATGGCAGTAACCCTAAATTTAAATCGACTAAATTCCCCAATTAAGAGATACAGCCAAAACCTAACGGTATAATACATCCAGACCCATTTTATATCCAAAGATAAACAAAGACTCAAAACAAAGGGTTGGAGAAAGATTTACCAACCAAATGGAGAGCAAAAATAAAGAAATAAACAAAAGGCAGGAGTTGCAATTCTCGCATTTTATAAAATAGATTTCAAAGCAACAAAGATAC